>JAODKN010000114.1:11717633-11739581 GCA_026774425.1 Petrocephalus zakoni
TTGATTTTTTGTGTTGTGGGGGGGGGGGGGGGGGGGTGGGCCGGGCGGGGGGGGGGGGGGGGGGGCACTGATAGCCCTGGCAATGGTCGCTCTCCTCTTGGGTGGGCCGCTTGGTCTTGGATGTCACTTTGCTACTTAATCTTGTGTAACTGAACCAGGCTGACGTGCTTGGCGAGCCCACTTTGTGTGGCTTTGTATGGATATCAACTGAACAGACAGATGAAGGAGCATTTTACTACTGATTCATTCCATGTCTCTCTCATCCTTTCTGCGCTGAAAGCAGATATATTGCAGTGTCATTCAGTAATATAATATTAGTAATAGAACTAGTCAAATCCCAAGTAAACAAAAATGACTTTTTCAAGTATTAATAATTTTTTAAGTGGAGTACTATGAGTGTCAATGAATGGGGTCTTTTTTTTTTTTTACCATTGCAGTTGTCCTGTTACCAGGGTCACCCCTTGTACATAAAAGATTGAGCAGACTTAACCACTGATCACAGCATCCAAAGAATTTTTGGTATCTTACGCTAACACGGAACTCCCAGACAGATTACTCCTTACATTTAAATGAGCAGCTGTTCTCCGTCTCTTAGACTTCTCTCTGATTGGCAAATAACTGCTCAATTACATACTAAGTTAAATGCTCCCTAAAAAGCTAATAGCATGTTTAACTGCAAAAAAAATCGAATAATAAAAAAACTAATTATTAAAGTATTAAAGTATTTTACAGCAGGCAGTACAACTATGAAGAAGTCAGTACATAGAATACAGTGTTCATTTCAAAGTCAGATACATCAATACACTCTTTGAAAATCAATCAATTGATGGTTAGATGGAGAAAACTCAAAAAGATCAAATAGAGGTTTTATTCATATTTAGTTATAATAACATCCATGTATACATTGCTACGGGCATCATCAGTAATGTTTAGTAGTGCATTGTTAAATATGAAATATTTTGCTTGGGGTAGCTTTAATTCCTCAAGCAATGAGTTTCTATCCTGAAACCCATTCATCATCTGAATCTAGATATGTTTTTTTGCAAAGTCAATTCCAACTCACATTGAGTTTTATATTACATTAAAGACATTATTCTTGATGCTTCCGGTCTGGAGTCTAACTAAGTATAGTCTGCCTCTAACTTAATCACAGGTGATGCAACACAGATTTTGAGAAACACAGGTGGTTATTCTGGAAAGGACTTGCTTGTATACTTTAGCATGGAACTAAATGACTTTTTCACTTCACACTTAAAACATTTGTTTTTAGTACTAAACATGGCCCACGTAGTGTCGTCAGAGCAAAGCACTTCCCACTGTAAATTGTTTGGACTGAATGAGTTGTCCACCTCCAACTTTTGGCTTAAAATCCATAAAGAAAACATTTAAAGCCTAATATTTTTGAGTCAGATTTAAAGGGTTGTTAATGATTTATCATTTAATGTAATTCATGTATTAGTTGTTTTTATTTTAAAGTATGCTTATGCGGGGTTGACAGCTTTGGTCAGCTGGCTGGCATGAGATTTTTGAGACAAGTCTGTATACATATTTACATGTATGTAAGTGTTTTATTACCTTGTAAATAGTCAGTAGGGTTTGCAAACTGGCCTAATGCTTTTTATGTGGCTAATTTTATGTAGCTAGGTTTATAATGGAATAATATAGACTTGTGGTAAGATTTCTTGTGTAAGCGTGAGAGTCTGAAAGCCAGAGTGCCATGGCAGATGTGTGAGAGTTGGCAGCCCTGCTTATGAATATTCGCCTATAGGCCTAAAACTGATATTGAATAAGTGGTATCATTTTATTTTTTACCCAAATACAAACTGCATGCATCCAATCTGAGAAGCATAATGCCGACTGTGACATTAATTATGTTGAGCTTTTGTCAGCTTAGTAAAACAAGCTTCAGTTCCGTCTGGTCAAAATGTCTTTTTCCCTCCATTAAAATTACCGGGAACTGCAGTGCCTTTCAGGGAAACCTCCCAGGTAGCTACCAGCTCATCGCAGTTCATTGAGTCAGCCACTTAGGGCTGAACTTCCTCTCCTGCGTTTCTCTGTTTGTTTGCCATCCAGAGTTTGTGTAAATACCGGCAAAATTTTACGGAATGCGGAACTGCCAAGATAAAAAGGTCGCCAGTCTCACTGGCCGCCGAGAAGCAGGTTTATTTTTCTTAATGAAGAGCCAGTTTTCTTTCCATCAGAAACGGTTTGCTATCAGCAATGTTGTTGTTGTTGTTTTGATATGCTGATCACTGGGGCTCACTGTATCTGCTAGTGATTCATTGTGGGGGGTTGGGGGGGGGGGCACAGCTGTTTGGTGCTGGAAAAACAACTCCAAAGGAACAAGCCTCCCATAGTGGAAGTCAAATAAAAAGGAAATTAGGAATCACCAAATTAATGTGAAGACTACCCCAAGTGATTTGGCAACTATTAGTTAACAAAGCAGCACATTTTACTTTATACTTTATGTTAAAAAACCTTTATTAACATTATTAACTGATAAGTACAATTAGGTACCTTTACAACAGTCAAAATACATTTAAGCTTATATAAACTGTGAGCAAAATGGCAAATTGTAAACATGACCCTAAATCTATAATAACTGCTTATATCTTAAAAGTCATATCAGTAGATTATATTTCAGATCTAATGATAAAATCAAATCAAGGTTTTTCCCTGTTTATATATTTTGTTAAGCGTTTTCTGTCACAATGGAAAGTCTATAATTATTACTAGAAAAAAATGCATGACTAGTCATATCAATAAATTAACACAAACTCTTCAGTTGGCAGAACCATAATTTAGGCAGATTCACAATGCAATGTACTTAAAAAAACAAAAATCCAGCTAAATTTCTACTTGTTTATTGTGGAATACAGTTGAAAAAAAGATTAACATAAATATATATCACCACAGTAACATTAATTACAACAACATGGAAAAAATCTAAATCTAAAAATATAAATAGATGCAAATAGATATAGATATAGATATAAATAGATACATTAAGGCATATTGAGAATTTACTCTCTGAGAGTAATTCATAATGCTCAGGTGTTGCAACTTTCTGTAATTTCACACAAAGTATCTGTCACCTCTAGGTGTTACTTGGTGTTTATTTAACAAGAGGTGTCTGTTAACACCCATAGGAAATACCTTAAACCAAAGCAGAATCTTTGGTTCGTTTCCTAGTATCTTCAAAAACAAAACAAAAACAAAAAGTACAAACATGAGGAGCCTGCAGCCGACCCGGTCAGCCCTGCATGACTCTGCTCAAAGATAAACTCAGGATGTGGAGCCATTTGTTTGTTTTCAGTTCTCTGAATCGCAAGCGTCTCTTCCAGGTACAGTACCGTGGCTATGGTAAGCTGACCCCTCGCTGTGAAAGTGTGAAACGGACCCAGATAACCGAAACAGGATCACGAAGGCCAGCTGTTGCTTTTCTGGTCCTGTCAAGAGGTCGTCACGGCAACAGGGGTCCCATGCTTCCACTCGGATAAAGATAATGTCAGTGACTTTCTCCTGGGAAGTACAGTATGTGTGGATTGCCTTTAAGATTAGCAACAAATGTTTCTTGTTAGTTAATGAGTTAGTGAGGGAGTAAAATCAGCATTTTAGCAGTTTAACAATCTTCTAGCCTTCAACAGAGATCTTAATATTGTTAGACACCATTCACGTGTATTTCAATGCTAATCTGGTAAGAAAATGAAATGGATTGTGAAAATGTCTACCCTTCTTTGGAGTACAGTGTTAAACTAAAAAAATTAATCTTCAGACAAATGTAGAAAAGTTACTTCAGTAATAAATTTTTAAGTTATCTCAGTAAAGACGGAGAAACTTGTGGCTTGAGGTAACAATGCCAGAAAAAAAAATCAGTGAGACAATTAAATAAAAAAAATTAGCACAAAACTTCATTGTTTAGCATTTAACCTTCAAGAATTAGTTCAGAATAAGTATGACGAGAATGACAGGAGGTTAACTCATTTAGCTTGATAAGCTCTGCATTTAATTAAAGATGAACAACCTTACGGACAAAAGAATTTCCAGTTCTGTCAGGGTCGGCGCCCGACCTGTGCTGTCCTATGCTGTCCTACACTGCCCTTCGTGTTTCCTTCCCGTTTGGCCAGCAGGTGCTGCTGGCCAGCCTGACTTCCTCCCTGTCTCTTGCCCTTCAGCCTCAGTGTTCTCCCTACTCCCTAGACTGCCACATAGTTCATTGGGTTGAGCATGTAGCTCAGAAACTTCTGGTTAAAGGTTTCAGACTGGCTTGTGTCCAGCCTTGTCCGTTTATTTACATTTATTGATTTTCTGTTCCCCGGTGTTTTTCTAATATTTCCCAGTTATAGGTTTACCCTGCCTGTGTCATTGGGGGTGTTCCACAAAGCAGGATTTCTTGCTTAACTGGATAACTTGTCGGATTTAAGGTAGTCTGAGCTAAATCTAAGTGAAGAAAGATACAGTCCATTTAGCCCAGGCTACCTTAAATCTGACAAATTATCTGTCTAAACAAGAAGTCCTGCTTCATGAAACACCCCTCTCTTCTTTTCTGATGCTGTTTGTTACTGATACTGCTACTTATCCTAATGTGGTAATCCCCAGAGTGTTGGTTAGTGTTTTCTAGTTTCAGCGTCTGTAGAATTCCCTAGTTGTGCTTGTTACTTGTTCCACTTGTTGCTCGTTGTTTTGCTCCTTTATTGATCAATATATTTGATTATGAGTTTCACCTGTCCTTGGTTTGCCCTGATTTTTATGTAAGTGCCTGTTCTGGTTATGTTCTTTGGTGGTTCATGGTAGTTGTATGTTAGTGTTTGGAAGTGCTTGTCACTACGTGTTATTTGCTTTGTATTTTTGCTGAGTCCTGCTCCCTTTGTTCTCGAGTTGTATTTATTCCATGGTTTTGTTTATTCCTAGGTGTTTCCTGCTTATTTATGATCCCTCATGGTTCTTTTGGTTTTGTGATGTTTGCTTTTCGCTTAATAAACCCCTTTTATTTAGTTTTGAACCTGAGAGTTACTAGATATGGTGAAAATGCACAATGAGACCATTATAGTTTCCCATCTTGTAATGTAATAGTCCGTTATATAAAACATGCTTTTATGTCCCTATTAATGTGCAAACTTCTTGGTTTAAATATACGTGCTTCTCATTGTTCACCTTCAATGATCATTCCTTCACCATGTTATCACCTTTTGAGTTACTTGAAAAATACTGATTCAGTCTTCGTAATTGACATAAGTATGAAAGTCAACAGCTTTACCTTTATATGAGACTTGAGTTCTATGTGAAGATCAGAGACCTTTATCCTCCATCTAAATTTACCCTGGGGGGAAAAAAAAGAAAAACGGTAAACCATCTCAAATTAATTCTTTGAGCTGACATCCCAGAACAGGCCTTCAAATTAGGTGATATTGGAAGAACCAAATTTAAGACACAACAACATACAAGAGAAGTTGTGTATATACCAGGGCAAAAAAACACAAACAGCTAAAAACTTATACCTCTAGGGCCTATAAGGAGCCTTTGCTTTCACAACAGTTTCAGTCCATCTTGTAATACTGTAATACAAGTTCTGAACTGTGTGTAGAGGGACCCAGGGCGATTATTCATGAAGATAACCCTAAAGTTCTTAAAAGGATGGAGAGGCAGAAAACATTGTCTCCATTATATGTGTCTGTGTTCGCTAAAGTGTCAATTTTGAAAATGAAGCGTCGTCTGCATGGCCTCATAACTGTTAGCCAGTGGGGGAGGTGTAAGAATATTTTAAGGGGGGGTGATGGAGGTGCAGGGAATCCCTAGCTGTAAAGTTTCCATGAGCAGGAGGAGCTTCACGTGATCCAGAGACTGCCAGCTGAAGATCCCTGATATGTAAAGTTAAAGCTACTGACTATGAGGGATAATTACACAAAACAATTTAAGGGGATGGTTATTGTCATTTTCCCCCATGGGTGAGATGGCATCCATATGCATCCCATGACAGCCCAAGCACTGCTGCAAGCTGACGTCTATTTGAAAATTGAATAAATAAAACACACACACACACACACACACCTTTGATTCATTAACTAAAGATTCTTTCAATATAATTGAAAATGATTGTCGTACACCTGGATATTTAAGCATGCACATATGGATGTAAAACATTCCAGACTTATTTCATTGCCATAATAAAAGTGATTCATTGATCTGAGGGTAATTGTTTATTAAATCCATCCGTCGTAGGTTATCCTGGAAAGGATTGTGGGGGTTCAGGAGTTAAGTCTTTCATGTTTTTGTATTGACTGAAATCTCTCTACAAAACCATATAAAAGAGCCCAAATGCCAAAGTCCTCTGTTCAGCTTTTATTGTCATTGCTGGACAGTGGATAGTGTTTTATTATTAAATTACACAAACAAAAGTAGAACATATGAATGACCAACAGATCCTCACTAAAGTGAACTAAAGTGAAGTTCATATTTGTTTTTCCAGTACAAATAGCGGTATACTTATTTTAAACTAACAAGATTACAGTAATAAATGTACAAAGTTCTTACTATTATAAACAAATTAGAAAAAAGGCAGCTGACTGAGCTAATAGGCTATATCAATTTGTTATGTTCTATAAATACAAACTACAACGAGCATACTATAAAAGTAAAAAAAAAACAAAAACAAAACAAAAAAAAAATGCATCCCAGAAATACTACAAAAACCTGCGGCACACAATATTTGAAAGAAAACCAAAAAATTTAAGAAGCACTAGTTGTAATTGTAGAGTCATCGCCTTCATTTGGGAAGGGAGAAAGGCATCAGAGAGTGGAATAGGAAACACTAAACTTTTAACTCTAAACACTCTAAACACGTTTCTGCAGACACAGGACTCAAGAATCATGACAAAATTCTGGAATCATGGTAACAAACATCACTAACAAACTTGGCCATTTAACTGAAAGCTGTTTTAATTTTAAATACATATGATATGACTGAAGTATGCAGCATTTTTGTTTTTATTTAATAAAACTTATTAGTGATGTGGTTCTGCAGAATTCCAAAACTGAAGCCAATTCCAGATAATCTGTGGAATTGCAAATGAGGCATAATTTTCAAAAAAATTATGGTAATGATTGAAGCAGAAAGCAACCTTTTGCCATTTTATTTTAACTGGCTGGAAAAAACAAGGTATTCTTTCTTTTACACTGAAGTGATATTCACATTACTTTAATATACCAAAACAAAAATTTATAAATGATTATCATCTTATACACCTATTTGGTTACAGTAACACAAAGATATAATGAGAACATTCTCAGGAATAAAACACAGTTCATACTTCAACATGTAAAATATAAATATTTTAAGGATGTATGAGGAATTACATTAATAAATATTATCAACTTCAGCGCACTGAGCACACTGCCTCTCTCTAATGACTGCCAAATGAGCTCCCTTATACAAAAATGCATGAATCTTAAACGACATGGATAACTGCACATCATCACCATGAAAAGAAGCTTAGAATCATACACAGCAAAGTCAGAGGATATGTATACCAATGAGGTTGTCAACAATGTAACGTGCATTTCTATGTCAATTCTGATAAGCCTGTGGGGTAGCTGAACTTTCTATGCGAAATACATAAAGGAAATTCCATTCTGATGCTTAAACAAATGCTCTACAGATTGTTTTAGTAAAAATGCAAGAGACCCAGGTATAAAAAAGAAAGGGAACCTATATGAAAATGCAAACCCAAAGACTGAGTTGATTGAGAGAATTTGGCCAATCAGATGTGCTTTTCTGACTCATATTTGGTTTGCATTTCAAAACGGAAGAATTCCAAGTTCTGGCACAATGGCATCACTTTCCTTATCTAATTTACCTTCGCATTAACCTGCCTGTTAAACATTCAGTGAGTGTGAACACTATGATCACTGGGATTATCCTGGTAACAGAGGGGACAGATTTGTCTCCAGTACTTGAGGTTATTTCTTGTATAAAAGGCATGGTACATTCTAGCAGCTGTAGCAGATTATTTAGGCAAATAATCATTACTGACACAAGCATAGCAGTTAATTATATCTTACTTCAAATGCTAAGGTTACAGATTCTTTCCCCCCGATTGCAAGCATTGAAATACCTATAGGCAAAGTACAATTTACGATTTCAAAGTACACTGTTGATTTCTACCTGTACAAAGGGAACAACTGTACAGTCATTGTCCAATGTACCAGGCTGATCATATTCAAACAAAAAGACACCTTTAAATGTGTTTAACACTTTTGTTTGAAAATGTACCATGTTATTCAGTCAATTCCTCAACCTTTGTTTCTCTTATAATTTACTATAAAGGCATGCAAACAAAAATGAAGCCACTTGTCTGTATTACGACAGCTCGCACTTGGCCATATTAGTAGTATTATGCTTTTTATTTCTTAAAATATTGTGAGAATATTTCTGTCATTCCTCTTACAGATAATCCTTGTTTTTGAGTTGGCATGTCCGTAAGGTGTAATTTAACATATCTGTGGGCACATACAAAAATAGCAACATGTATACGGTTCCTTTTTTTTTTTTTTTTTTTTTTTTTTAACCTTACGCTTACTCAAATTTCCACAGTGCATGCTTTGGGTTAAGCGTCACAACATGCTTCAGTTAATCACCATTAGCAAAACGTATAAAAATTTAATCAATACCTATTTGGATTCTGCACAGTTATACCGATAAGACGACCTTTGCTATCACCTCTATAAGTACAGGTGTTCCGGTGTCTGTTCACCCTTTACTGCAAGTGGCTGAAAATGGGACACAATGGGTTTACAGACCATTTGACTGTAGACAAATAAAAATAAATAAGAGTTTTTGCACATTTCATTTAAGGCCTGGTACTACAAACTTTCCATCGAATCATTAAAACATTCCGTGTTATTATGACGGAAGCCTTTTAGCACTTGACAGACATGCTTTCCAGTTAATGTAAATGTCAGGCATATGTTAAAAATCTGTAGCACAGAACTACTCATGTACTTAAATTTGAAAGAATGCTGCACATTTCAATTAAATCATGTCATTTACAAGCCATTTGTTTAAAATTGTTGTCTTTCACAAATACCATTCAGTGAGTTATTATTAATGGTGGACAGTTACGGGATATTTATAATCACCATGGGATACCTGGTCATTGCCTGACCATGGATTACTGGTAGTTCATAGCACTCTCCCAGTATGAACAATACACCAAACTGAGATGCCAATTGTGTTCTGTCAGCTACCCATTAAGTTATAGTTATTAACCTCCTCTGCCAGAAAGGGCAGATTCATATCCTCCCAGGCTCTGCATCTTTCTCTTCCAGCAGGTGGATCAGCTGACAGAAACTTTCCTTCACGGCTTCCATGTTGTCCACTGAACTCGCATCTAAGATCCAACTTTTTCCCCTTGCAAGTGGTTCCAGTTCAAAATACTTCTTTATCTGCAAAAGGAAAGAGACCAATAATAATAATAAATATTAATAATAATATTCCCCAATGTCCCACCCCCAGCCCGGTCCACTTCATGTCCAGAGATGTATTTCTCATCCTCCTAAGAATTATGAAACGGAAAAAATGCATAAAAAGCTTTATTTACCATGTGCACAAGTAAAAAACATGAATGTGCTGAATTAAAAAATTCAGCACATTTACGAAAAATCCAGAGCAGTCATACGATTGTTTTGGAGGAAACAGAAAAGAACAAATTATGTTATGACAGTTTTATGATATTTCAAGTTTTAGTTTTAGGGTTTGTTTCACGCTTGGTGAAATGCATGCTAATAAATACAGAAACATTTTTATAATATAGTATCTTATATACAACTAACATTCACCATTTGTTTCATTTTTTAATTAATTTATTTAAAAATATCAAAATACTTATTGCATGGAATTTAGATTAGATATATACAGCTCCGGAAAAAATTAAGAGACCACAGCACAATAAAAAAAAAAAATAATAATACTCTGCGTTTTAAAATCCTGGTTTAATCCTGGTTCTGCTGGCAGAAGCTACACTGAGCGGCAGGTTGTTTCCAGGCTCAACGTTTCTAAAACAGCAGTAGCCTACACAAGAACAAAGTGAAGCAGGACACACTGGGAATGACCAGGAACCAGCCAGGTAATGGGCGGAAGCGACTTTATAATGCCAGAGATGACTGTCAGCTTATCCAGCAGTGCCTCATGAATCAGAGGATGACATGACCTTCATAAAGAATGGGAAACATTAAGTGGTGTGAAGTGCACTGCTAGGAGAGTTAGCATCAGGCTCCAAGAAACCAGTCATGTCATGTCACCAGTCAAGATCCATAAAGCAAGGGAGAGGCCCAGGTAACCAGTAATGTTTTTTTTTGTTTGTTTTACATATAAAATTGTGTTCTCCTTTTTTGTAATATGGAGCTACAGAGATGAGAGTGGAAGCTTTGGGTCTGAACACAGGGTCAGCCATCCACCCAGGAGCCCTGCAGCATCTTTCAGGGGGTAAATAACTTTCTTAAGGGCCCCCAGGAGATATAACTACATTGCCAAGCGTGGGATTCGAACCGGCAACCATCCGACCACAGGAACAGAGGCCTAACCCACTGAGCCACATACCGCCCCCACTAAGTTGTTTTATTTTGTGGCATATTTGGCCGGTTTCTCATGCACTGGTAATAAATCACCACCTTGCGAAACAGAATGGGGACTGACATCTCCAGGGACTCAACCGCTCAAAACTTTTGTCTGGAAAGCTGATGAAATGGGATGGTCGATTACACGCACAACATCGAGTTTTCTACTCGCTCTCCAAAAATAGTCATTCACCCTCCACCACCCCCACCCCTTTAAAAATGAAAAACAATAGGTAGCTGAAATCTAGAAAGACATTTAAGACGACAAGCCAGAATACTGCTTCGTAAGTCTTCTTTGCCAATGCATCTCACATTTTCAGAATGCTTGGAACAATACATCTCCAAACATTCATGCCTGTAAAATTACACAAAAGGCTGCCAGTCTTTACATTCCTCTGTTTGAGCAAGAGTCTGCTGGGGGAGAAGTTCATTTTCCCAGTTGTACAAACAGTCTCAAATATATAAAACAGAAAGGTATTTGGAAAGAAGGATGTCCAGTGATCTAAATTGGCTACAGCTCTAAAGCATTAATTTGCTGTCAAAGGTCAATCTCAATATTCAGTGTCAGGTCTTTGAGGAGCACAAAATTTTGAAAACAAGCAAATTGTGCAGAGTTTGTACAAGGTTACAACAGTCAATCCAATTTGCAGCTGACAAAGAAACTGAAGACAGAACAACAATTCTGCTCCCACACAAAACAGATTTACTCAGGCCAACCCACAACCAACAAACACTGATCACTGGTGTCAGTTCTCATTATTACCAATTTATCTATGACCATCAAAAAACTCAGTTGTCAGTTTTACACAAAAAAAAAAGATTTCACCTAATTCAAGAGAGATTAATTGTTTTAGAAGAGTAGCTGTAGGCATGCTCTACATTGACAAGTTGCTTGAATCGGGTGCTCTTTGGTGTCAAGGGAAAAGATCTCATGAAACAAGAGAAAAACATTCCAAACCAAGGCGTTGCTTAAATTAAAATGTCTTTATAATAAAGATGTCCTAAATGGACTGCCGGAAGTGCCCACACGTGGAGGCTCATGTCTTCTTCAGGGCAATACCAATGCACTGAGGTGGTGAACATGCTCACTTGATAGGCAAGAGCACAGGTGCTTAAAATCAGTCAAACAAGAGCTGAATCAACAGTATTAAAAAAACTCATTGATTGGGAGAGTTTCTCTCTTTTGTTTTATAAAATCCACTTCAATGTTTTTGTCCTACAGTATGAATAGTGCTTCCCCACAGCCCTCTGGAAAAAGGTGAAGCCCAGCCCCGTTCCCAGCTTCTGTAAGTGCACCTTCAGCATGACTATCTTTTTATTTGATCACACTTTCCCAAAGGTTTCCTGATTTTTTGAGTGCCTGGGGGTGGCTGAATAGGAAAAGGCTCAGTCATTAAATGTCTGACATCAAGAAATGTGTTCAATTTGGGAAGGAAAAAGGCACCTGATAACCAGAGAAGCAGAGCACAATCATTCCAAGCAGAGTCAAAGGTGGGCAAAAAACAGTGGACTGAAAGAGAGAACATGAAAATTTTATCTCATATATATATATATATATATATATATATATATATTTTATGGATATGTACAAATCCCACTGCTCCTGAAAAGTCATTATTCCAAATGGAAATAAAAGCTACTAACTTCACATTCATGGAGAGATTACTTCAAGTCTTGACAAGTCTATTTCTAGGAACACATGCCAGTGTATTTTATCATACACCACAGCACACACAGCATGGGCATATATGATATCATGATCTACAAAGTGTGTTTCCATAAGCTTTCAGAAAACACAAGAATTTATTTTCTTTAATTTCAAGAAAATGTTATTTGGAAACACTTTCCAACAACTGCTCCTTCATAATACAATCATAATACTCATAACAGAACATTAATGAGCAGCATTTAAGTATACCATAACATTAACATACCTTAAAGGGCCAGTTCACTCCAAATAAAAAAAAGATGTTTTATGGCGGCTTTAGTGCTATCGATCTGTCTAGGTTGTTCTACTGGGAGTTTCCCAGTTTTGGATATATCAGCCATAGAAATGTCGGCCTTCGATAGAATATAATAGGATCGAATGGCATTCTTTCTGTGGTAATTAAAGCACCAAAAATACCAGCAATACATCTTACCAGAAATCCTGACCCAGTTACTCAAGATAATCCACAGACTTTAAAGTAAGCAGTTTAACGAAAGAACTATTTTGGTACCTAATATTGCGGTATTCGAGAGAGTTTCTACGGCCGATATACATCTTTTTTCAGTTTCACTTTAACTTTATTATGCATTAATAAATATATGATAATAAATATTGTAATCATATAATATTTGTTATACACAGCCATCCTGCTCTAGTGAAATACAATTGTGTCAACAGGAAACATTGAAACAATCATTGTATTTCAGGGGTCCTTCAAAAAATCTGACTGGAACTAACACGTTTTAAAACAACCACACACTGTTACAGGCCCTCTTCTGGAGGACTGTGGCCCTGCAGTGCATTCTGTCAAAAAAAAGGCACTTTACTACCCCACTCAGAGTGATGCACAAACCTGGAACTAATGGTTTCCCTCAATTCTTTTTGCCTACTTTTCACAAACCAATAGATACAAAATCATAACAAAAAAGCAATCTGATGGCCAGAAAGTAACTTACTACATACAAGACCTCAAATATATGTTTCTTTAAAAATACACAGTCAAACAAACATATACAGATGTACTTGAATAACTAATTTTACTCATTAGGTAGTAGGTGACACTGCACTACACTAAATAAAAGCACCAGAATAACTAAACAGAATAAAAGTTAGATTTAAAAAATGAACTGAGGGTGGTCAAGACCTTTTCTTTGAAGTCCATTTAAGCAGCTCCATGAAGGAACACACTTTGTTTGGTTTTTACTTTTAAGACTTGAGCCTGGTATTGCATAGTATCAGTGTATTAAAAAGTCCAACATATTAAGAAAACACTTTTCCATGCCAGAAGATGACAATATTAATACAGATGACGTATAATTTTTTAAATAATAAAATTTGATATGCAATGCATCGATCACTTCATCATTATACAAAATGTTGAAATAGCACAGTGCTAAATACAGAAGGAACAGTAATGTGTCTTACATGACTATCACCAACACAAAAAAACATGGGGGGGGAGATCTTTCTTTTCAGTCCAAATGTCAAAACATCACAACTCAGTCATTGGATGCCTAACATCAAAAGGTGGGGCATTAAATGTCCACATCATTACATCGACACTGACCACCTAACCGCATATACAAAGTGCCATGGAAATGTGCCCTCACTAGCAAAGAAGACGTACAAAGGATGACCTAGCTACTTCATTCCTCTCCAGCTTATGCAGCAGAATCCCAGGCCCCTATGAGTCACTAGACATCAGTAATCTAAATTCAGCCTGCTTTAGATGGTGAGATGGGCACATGCTGAGTGTGTCCAGCTGCTCTTTTGGCCTGTCAATCTTCTACTACATCTGATAGTTTACAGACTAGGGAAAGGGGCCAGCACAGGTCAATAGGATGTATATCAATCAGACCTCACAAGATAAACCGGATTTGGGATGACTGGCTGTGAATTCTTTAGCACGGGCAAATAAAAAGGTTAACCTCCAGAATGACTTCAAGCAAGGGGGTCATGATCACACCTCCGAAGCTAGTTGATGGTATAAACCTTCAGAAATCATTTAAAGTATCAGTGGAGAACGAGTGTGACACAGGGGTTCGGGACAGAAACCCTTCTGGGTCTAACCACAATTCGCAGCAGTCTGTCTTTAATCTAATGACTATGTTCAAGGGCTATGAAGATTTCAGCAATGTAGCACCAAGAAACTCACAGACACGATCTGTGAATACGAAGTTTGGATTCAGTCTCATAAAGGGGGACTCATAAAGGTACAGAATCACTCACTGTGACTGGTACATAAACTATTTCCAAAAGTATTGTTACGCCTGCATTTATACACACATGAATTTTAATAGCATCCCATTTTTAATACATAGCCTTTAATATGGGGTTGGCCCACCCTTTGCAGCTATAACAGCTTCAACTCTTCTGGGAAGGCTTTCCACAAGGTTTAGGAGTGTGTTTATGGGAATTTTTGACCATTTCTCCAGGAGAGCATTCGTGAGGTCAGGCACTGATGTTGGATGAGAAGGCTTGGCTCACAGTCTCCACTGTAATTTATCCCAAATGTGTTCTATCAGGTTGAGGTCAGGGCTCTGTGTAGGTCATTCAAGTTCCTCTACACCAAACCTGCTCACATCCATGTCTTTATGGACCTTGCTTTGTGCACTGGTGCACAGTCATGTTGGAACAGGAAGGGGCCATCCCAAGCTGTTCCCACAGAGCTGGGAGGATGAAATTGGATGAATGAAAAATGGCTTCGTATGCTGAAGCATTCAGAATTCCTTTCACTGGAAGTAAGGTAACAAACCCAACCCCTGAAAAACAACCCCACACCATAATCCCCCCTCCACCAAACTTTACATTTAGCACAATGCAGTCAGGCAAGTACCGTTCTCCTGGCAACCACCAAACCCAGACTCATCCATCGGATTGCCAGACAGAGAAGCGTGATTCGTCACTCCAGTGGGCACGTATCCTCTGCTCTAGAGCCCAATGGTGGTGTGCTTTAGACCACTGCATTGCACTTGGTGATGTAAGGCTTGGATGCAGCTGCTCAGCCATGGAAACCCATTCTATGAAGCTCTCTGTGCACTGTTCTTGAGCTAATCTGAAGGCCACACAAAGTTTGCAGGTCTGTAGCTAATGACTCTGCAGAAACTCAGAGTCTTCTGCACACTGTGTGCCTCAGCATGCACTGTCACCGCTCTGTGATTTCACGTGGCCTACCACTTTGTGGCTCAGTGGCTGTTGTTCATAATTGCTGCCACTTTGTTATAATACCACTTAAAGTTGACTGTGGAATATTTAGTAGCAAGGAAATTATTGAATGCACTTATTGCACAGGTGGTATCCTATCATGGATCCATGCTTGAATTCATTGAGTTCCTCAGAGTGACCCATTCTTTCACAAATTTGTGAAGAAGCCATTTGCATACCTAAGTGCTAGATTTTATATACCTCTGGCCATGGAAGTGATTGGAACACCTGAATTCAGTGTCCCAATACTTTTGGCAATATAGTGTATCTTCATTTAGGCTGAAATCAGTGTACATGATACTCATGATGGGCTTCCTGACCTGATCTCTTGGTCATATCATTTGCCTTTTGTCAGCAAAGGAGTATGTAAAAGTCATGAAACTGCACTCACTATGAAACCAATACTATTTTTTATCTTTTTTTAAAAGATTAAACAGAATACGGTTCTGGCACCTGCTTAAATTTTACATTTTTCACAACGACTGCAGAGCAACACAATCTCAACGAATTAACACGAGAACTTTATTATGAAAGGATCAACACAATCTCAACAAATTAACATGAGAACCTTATTATGAAAGGATCAATACAATCTCAACAAATTAACACGAGAACCTTATTATGGAAGGATCAACACAATCTCAACAAGTTAACATGAGAACCATATTATGAAAGGATCAACAGGAAAGGATCAACCATGGGGGGATGCTTCTCTTACAGTTCAAGTGATATAAGTTGAAAAGCAGCCCTAGCACTGTGTGTTGGGGTTTACATGGGCTTCACTCCATTTCTATCGATAGTCTAAAAAAGCTCAGCTGGTAAGACACCTTTCAATGGCTTTTAGTCTACCTGTAATAATGTGTAACTGAGCCCAGGAGCTTACATCCCTAACACGCCGATCCATGCCTGTCGATAAATGTATAGAGGAGCAACAGAGCTTTTTATTACGTCCAGAAGCCATTAAGGAAATACAGAATTTTCTTCTAGAAACTATACTTCATAAAATTCTGTCATTTAAAAATTACTTCAGTTTTTTTTTTATCGTGTGCGTTTGTTTTGAGCACCACTTAGATTTTAAAATGACAACAGAACATAATACTAGCTTCAGTACTGAAAAGAGAACTGATTGTAAACATTCATTAAGATATAAAAAAAATCAACTTGCCCTCAATTTACTTCAGTTTTAAAGAGAAATCCAACAAAATTATGATTTCATTTCTCTTTTCCTTACCAGAAAAAATTTTTTTGTAAGTAATAAATCAGCATTTTTACCTTCTGTTGCATGGAATGCCGATAATAGCGAGTAGATGGATATTCCATGCAATTCCCAAAAAGTCCACTATAATCATCTAGACTACATTACCTCACATCTCGTGGAAGTCATGGAAATGCGAGATTATAAGCCAGAAAGAAGGAGGGTGCACTTATATACAAGGCTACAGAACCGGAGGGGTGTTTAAAAAAAACATTCGTTTACAGATGAGACTCATAATGCATGTGGCAGTTTTGGTACTGAAATAAAAAAAAAGAACAAATTAAAGAATTAGTTTGTGGTGCTTGTAAATAAAGGTGTATAGGAAATCATACGTTAAAAAAGGATTGAAATTACCTCATTAAAGACTTACAATATTGTTCCAAAATAAGAACGGATTTATTCAGAGAATAAACATATTCAAAGCAAATGCAGTTCAAACATTATCTTCAAGCCTTGTTGGCCACTGCCAGATCCCAGCTATCCACAAGGGTTTCATAAATCTACCAAATACTGCAAAAGGGACATACCAATGCACATTATGCAAGTGCTCAGAACAACATTGTTAAGGCCAGGTTGCGATAATGCACTTTCCATATATTTGTGGACCACAAATGCATATTAAAGGTGACCAGCTATATTCCCCTTTGCATAATGAGAAGGTTAACCTTAGTCTTTATACGGCTAGAAAGAACTTCAAAACGTTGGATGTTTTATTGATCTTTTACTGCCAGAAAGTTCCACAGATGTACCTGAAAACAGAATACTGTACATTTTTAAAGGCAAGAAAGTCTGAATTAATAAAACCCATAAAATGTGTTTTATGAATGTTCCAAATATGCATCAGTCGCTCATGTACGGTGCCAACCAGTTACTTTATGGATTTAATCTATATAATGTAGATATATTTAGAAATATTTCAGAGACCTAAAGCGGCAGATTCAACTAGCATGTGTTGTTCATGTACATTCAGATCATATGGTCAGTTTGGCTTGCATTACTACAGTGAAAGAGATCAAGGACTCTCCAAAACATCAAAAGCGCTGAGGTCACTCTGTTTATGAAGGCGAGATTGAGGGTTGATGTGACCTACCTCCAGAGGACTCAGCACCCGAGCCCTTTTCTGTACAGATGACAACAAAGTCAATGGGACAGACTCAGCTGTAACAAGGACCACTGGAAGCTTAAAGTCTATGAAGAAGGTAAGAGGCAAAGCTGCATTTAACCTGCCTTACTGCAGACTTACAGTAACTCAGAGGTACCCCTACAACTAACATCTGGTGCTGTAGCTGGAATGGGCGTGCTGGCTAACTGCTCATCTTGTTCCACCCATTCAGGCCTCCGCATATGAGGACCTTCTGCCGGTCAAGCTCTTTCCGTCTCTCCCTCTCCACACCAAGGAGCTAAAAGTGCAGAGGCTACGTGTGCACCACTGACAGGTGACCCGCTGGCGAGTGGAGCAGCTGAGTTCAGCTCACACGGCGGTCGCAACAATCAAAGAGTCCATCAGAAAGAGATTTAAAACACACGTGGTACCAGTGTTCTGACCCCTGGGAGCTCTGCTTGAAAGAAACTGGTCGAAGGGCCAAGGATACTCATGTTTTTCTACTTGTTAGCTGCAATGAAGGCATTTCCCCCCATTTTTTTATAATCACGATGCCTTTTTAATACATTACTCGCCTGCTGTATGGCATAAACTGCGAAACGCGAAGAGATTAAGCTATTTCATGGGAGCACGGGTACAGAGAACAAAACAGCAATTCAGGGCATTATACTCGCATTATACTGGTGGGTTAAAAATACAATAAAAAATTCAGTTATGAATGAAGAAGTATATTCTCAATATTTTAATTACTGAATGTGATTCTAGAAAGAGGCAAAATAATATTTTTAAATTTTCCTGGGTAAATGTGACAATACTGATGATTTTCTAAATTGTTTTGTTTTTAGGTCAAATTCCTACCGTTTGCCTTCGATCACCTACGTAGCTCAGATCCAGTGAAAGGAGCTCAGCCGTTTTGTCATGGTCTGTGGCAAGCTGTCCGTTCTGCACACAAGACAATGGGGAGGAGTGGCCAGACCACAACTGAAGGTCCCTCCTCAAAAGGGACCCCCAGGCTGAATAGGCCACGGCGACTAAATTGCACCCCTTGCGTTCTGCTGGACGGTGGTCCAGACAGGTCAAGGTTCAGCCATTTTGACAGAGATGTGTGGGAAAACCGGGCTCAATGCCCACACAGCTCGGCCAGCGTTGCCCACCCTCAGAGTCACATTCCCTGGAGAGGAAGCCTAGCACGTCTTCCAGAAAGGGGTGGGGGGTGGGGTCAGGTCGGAGGGCAAAATACCAAAAGGACTGCAAAACACAGAATCCCAAGTAACCTTTCATATTATGCTAAAAATCCCGGCATTCCAAAAACATTATGATGTTTGCCCTTGGACTCTATATACAGAAATTTCAGAAATAAAATATTCTAATGTGCCTTAGCAGGGACGGTTACCGTTATTGAACACATAATAACAAGCCGTGATTTAACATACTGATAATGTAACAGAAAAGCGTTGGCACTGTACATCATCTGACGATTCCAAATAAATATCTGTCCTCAGCCTTGATGGGAGGACACCGGGTAAGGGTGCCTTGGTCTACTGGAACATTCTTGTCATAGTAGAAATGTGATCCCCTGGTTTAGCTTTGGTTGCTGCTGGTGAGGGACGAGGGGGCAAGCAGGGGCTTTGTTCCAGACCCTACCGTGATTTGGTTACACACGCGGGTCACCTGCTACCCAGCAGACCTCAAAGAAATAAGAGAAATATTTCACTCCCTAGGGTCGCTTCATTGTCCTTCTCAAACGTGATTGTTGCTTGTTGACGAATTGACCGGAGGTTTTCTGGTTACTAGTGTTACCGTGGAACTTCTCAGTTATTTCTCTTAGATGTCTATCCAAACCAGAATGGGGGGCGGAGGGGCAGATAAAATGAGCCTGGTATAATAATTTCTTTTGTTTCCCAAAGCGTGCACTACAATGTGGGCAGAAGCCAACGGAAAATTAAATGCAGGCTAAAATAAAAGTAGCCGTGGTCAGTTGGTCAGTTACTGACACTACGTACACTAGGCATAAGAGAAAAGCACAAACTAAGCTCATCAAAGTTGCAGTACATCCAAAAGAAAAAAAAAACTGTAGTAACTGAAAGCCTACAAAAGTTCATTGTTCTATAAACACATTTTTTTACATCTCGAAACGGTTAATTGGCTCTGAAATAAAATCCCCACTATTGGATCACCCAAAGTAGTTGCACTTACAAACGTATCCACGAGCTCCAAGCCTGCCAAATGGAAAGTTACAAATTGATCATAAAATATGACATCATAATCAGTGAACCACTTTGACAATATTAGAAATTGGTATTGGCGGTGTTGCTGTGTACACATAACCTTGTAAAAGACAAGTGTGGCTGTGGACGACTGCCCTGAAAGGACACTTATACATTACAGCTACTTCAGCACTCTCAAACCCTTCCAAAACAGCTTATATCTTTAGAGTTACATCTTTCTGAAAATCCAATAAAGGATTTAAAAAAAAAAAAATTAGAAGAATAAAAACAAATTTTGAAAACTGAATGGAAATGGACCTACAGCTTAGCAGCTATAAAGCAAACATCCAGGGTTTCTCTCAATCATTAATGTAGCAGTTTAGGTTGAATGGAAACCTAAGATCAGTCTGCTTAATTTACCTGTTGTCCTGGAAAAATAGGTTGCAAGCGTGGTGGAACAGCTGGTCTACAAAGTACTTAAGTTTGAGATGGTACAAACCATCTAACTTCATATATAAATTCCCAAAAAGAGCAAATTTTGTCAGTGAGTCTAAACGGTAACACCCATTGAGGATGCCTTGCAGTAACCCAAGGAACAACACTTCTTGCCTCTTGACAGATTGCACTTGCCAAGTGCTTTGCCACTCAGTAGGGTGAGCTGATCCTTAGCATAAATGCATTATTTCAAAGATTCATACAATACACAAAGCATTAAAGAAACCAAGCTGACCTGAGGCATGTCACACCTGATAGAAAAAAATGCCTTAACTTGATGTGACCCAATGGTCCGTTCCACATCCTATGAAGTTAAAAGCAATTACACTGAACAAAAATATAAACGCAACACTTGTTTTTGCTCCCATTTTTCATGAGCTAAACTGAAACATCGGAAATTTTTTCTACATAGACAAAAGACCCATTTCTCTCAAATATTGTTCACAAATCTGTCTAAATCTGTGTTAGTGAGCACTTCTCCTTTGCCAAGCTAATCCATCCCACCTCACAGGTGTGGCATATCAAGGTGCTGATTGGACAGCATCAACAGTGCACAGCTTGGTAATATTACAGCTTCAGGCAATAGAAGGACAACTCCAGAATGATCTGAGCTGAAATATTACTGAAGTTCATTCTGTACACTTACATCCGTCTAGAATGCATCGAAGGACCCAGTTTCAAATGTATAAGGCCTGTTACTTATTTAAAAATACATTCAGCATGTTGGTTCATTATATGCCCTAGACGGGGAATACGTATGGTCTAGGGACCAGTCTGCTGCCGCCACAGACACTCTCAATGGTGTGATAATTCAAAAAGTATTTGATGGATCTTTTTCAAACTCCCAGTAGGATTGGGCGGTATAAACGGTATATGATATAAAATTTGACTAACGGGAGAGATTTTGATTATACCGGCCTACTGCGGTAGTGGTTGTTAATGACCAGAGCATGTGAACAAAGCTGTGAGAATTTCCGTTCCTCGCCCGTGAGACTATTGCCTGCTCCTCTGCTAAATACTGCTCTGCACTCCACTGAAATTTCATTCCGCTCCAGTCAAACTGCTCCACGCTTGTTCCGATTTGGGCATGCCTCAGACTCATGGTGTGAGCGGTATCGGAGTGAGAGAATGACTGCTCCTGCCTTATAAAGACTGGTGCAATGTCCATAATATGGACATGGTTTGGATTGTCTGCATATTTTTTCTATAACTGCAGTTTTATACAATAAATATTCTTAAAGTAACATTGATGACTACTTTGAAGTGTGTCAAATCTTTCACTACAAATCTTTCAAAAAAGGGGATAGAAGTATTTCGTCAAACTATAGGCCAATCAGTCTAACTTGTATAACTGGAAAAGTTATGG
>JAODKN010000114.1:11739681-11782048 GCA_026774425.1 Petrocephalus zakoni
AAGCGAGCTTGATGGGCCGAATGGCCTCCTCTCGTTTGTATAGTTCTTATGTTCTTAACAGTTTAGAATACAACTTCCTGTTGCAATGCATTTTCTATGCGTGTATGTTACCCATTCAAAAATGGTTATTATTTAAATTTACATACAAAATTATATACTGCAATATATGCCGTCTACCGTGTATGGTTCAAATTATATGCAATATGAATTGTAGGCCATATCGCACAGCCCTACTTCCCAGGAACACTGTAAATGTCAGTGGTTCTCAAATTGTGGGCCATGAGATGATCGGAATATCCTAAAATAAAGTCTATAAATATATATCAGCAAATTTTACCGGTAGCTGCTCTTTGAAATTTATCATGGAGCGCTCGGTAAAATTAATTGTGCAAGAAATTGGACATAGTCAGTGGACTATGAACACACATGAACACACAGGCACAGATCTGGTGAACCTGATTACACTGAGACAAGTCACACAAATACACATACATATACACCCACACATATATACACATTCACAAATAAATTTTATTTATTAACAATATTTATATGTAAATATGAATGTGTGTGTGTGTGTGTGTGTGTATATATATATATATATATATGCACATGTATATGTGTATATTATTTATTTATTTATTTTCTTCTTTAGTGTTTAGTGCCGACATGGGACAGTATTCTAATCTCGTTGTACTGTTGTATAAAGTATGACTGTGCAATGACAATAAAGAGTTATCTATCTATCAAAGCTAGGCTTTTAATGATTTTTTGGAGAGGTACGAAAAGCATGTAGGGTAGGCTTGGGTGGTATTACTGTAATATTTCTGGTGCACTGAGGTATTTTCACTAGGTAACATTTACCATGGAAGACCTCCACTTCCATACCAAGATTCTAGAATAGTGCGGCCAAAATCGTGGGAACACTTCCAATTTTTAAAGATTGCGGAACTTTAGTCAACTGTTGCCTCAGTTACTAATCGACCAGTGTATGTAACTGGAGCAAAAGATGATATAATGTATAGATGATGTGAAAAATTAGTCTAGTGTTGGGGGGCTAGTGATAGTGATTGGGGGAGTGATAAGATTGGGAAGAGGGGGATACACGGTTTAATCTGCTTTCAACATTACAAATCACATTGTCCCTTTCACCTTTTAAAAGGACATTACCACCATTAGCATGCTTTCTTTCCCTTTAAAATTTCATGACGTTTCCTCATTTAGGGTCATGAACATTTGTGTTTAGTCTGGACATTGTGGTTGTTTGGATTGTCCAAGCAAAGATGATGTTATGGGTAAAAAAAAATTATAGCACAGATCAATATTAATATCAATTTTATCATTATTTTTGACAGGTGAGGCTCTGGGGTCTAACTTTACCGTATACATTAGGGAAGTACCTCCATGTTTGTCTTTTGTCAAAAGGAAAAGGCAGGGCAAGATAGACTTCTTTTATTTGCATAGCGTAGATGTAAAGAAAATGTAGAAATGCAGGAAGCTATAATTGGTCGTTATTATATTTATATTATAATTTGGCTGTGATAATCTCAAGTGGAGCTTAACTTCCCCATCCTAGAACCCCCCCGCCCACTTTTAAACAGCTTGATACGTCCCTGCATACAGCTGATAATTTCAGTATCCTGTTTTGACTAGTTGTTACTCCGCTCACTGTGCATTTCACTGGAACATTTACTGGTACACAAAAAAAGGAGAAAAAAAGCTCTCAGACTATTTTCTACAGAAGCAGTTTTCTTTCAAGTCAAGTGAAAACAACCTCCAAATGACTGATAGTCATTGTGGTCATATTCCAGTTTTTGGACAGTGATAGTGACCTTGAGGATATAGTCAGAGGATATTTTAGAAAAGGTATGTAGATGACCCTGACTGTGTGCACACAACTGATGAAGATTGAGTTGAGGAATACACCGCACCTATACCTTCCTCCAGTGTAAAGAAGAGTACAGAGTCCTCATGAACATAGAAATCAAAAGATGGCACAACAGTATGGGCTTCATCTCCAAAACCAAGCCAATGCAGACTATCAGCATCAAACATAATAAAAATGATTCCAGGGCCTACAAGCTTTTCCACAGCTAGAACCACTAGTGGCATAGTGTCAGAATTTATGCTCTTCATATCACAGATCATTGAAAAGACTATATTAGACATGACCAACTTATATTCTGTGTGTTCCAGGACAATTAGAAGCCACACGATGGAGATCCTTCCACCAATATTCAATCCTAGACCTTACACACAGTGGATGACTGCCTAGTGTCACTCTCTTCAAGCCAAACATGCCCAATAAACCTGGGAAATATGGTACAACTGAAAAGAACGTGGGGATGTAGGTGGTTCAGGATGTGTGAAGGACAATTTCTTCATGTCCTACAGACTGGGAGTTCAACCAACCAAAAATGGAAGCTAGCCATGTTGGGAATAGAGTAAAAATTAGCCAGGCCTCCCAAAGAGCTTCTGACTGCAGTAGGAAGACCAGTCAACTCTAAGCTGACTCTCAAAGTTTGTTTTGAATGACACAACAAACCTGGTGTCATACTGCCCTAAAAAGAGCAAGAATGTCTTTATCATGAGAAAAATGCATAATAATGCATCTCTGAGTAACAGGATTTGACATCCTTGTCATCATGACAGCAACAAACTGTCAACATATGACATCGATAGCAACTTGAGATTTTCCATAATATTGTTGATGTTGTGTGCATGCGTGAATTTGTGTGTGATTGTGCTCTGCGATGGGTTGGCGCCCTGTCCTGGGTTATTCCCTGCTTTGAGCTTGTAGCCTCCAGGATAGGCTCTGGACCACCCACGACCTGCTTTACAAGTGATTACAGAAAAACAATGGATTGTTGATGAAGCTGCATGTTTCTGCATATAATGCATATGCCCTCTGGAGAGAGATGAACCAGAAACAAAATAGCGATAAACCATATAAGTAAAGGATATTTCTGCAGGAACTTGGCAAGGCATTTGTCAATCCACTGATTGAGAGACAGGCCTGCCTACCACTATCACTTGCTGCTGTGACCATTGTGAAGAATTCAGGCTGATGCACCGGGAAGCTCCTCCATACCAGGTCGTATGGACAGCAGTGCCGGAAGAATACATGCAAGGGATCAGATATGCCCTCCCCACCTGGACTGTATATTGTATGAAATGCAAGAAATACAGTGTAAAAACCACATGCACACACAGCCAGACAGTTGGATTGTAAAATCTTGATAAATTAAGGAGAGAGTTAATATGAAGACAAATTTATTACAGATTCCTGTAATAAAATCGGTTTTTCTTCGATATGTGTGCACATTGAACAAAAGAACATGTAAATTACTAATTTTCTTTGCAATGACATGAAATTTATGTTTGTGATATCCTAGGATACTAAGAGTAATATCTGAACAGTGAATTACTACTTCTAAAATGTTTTTTATGACTGGTACCTTTTAACAGTAACAAGTGTGCTCAGCCTAGCCAAAAGGTTCTCTTAAGAGTTCTCTTAGTTCTCTTAGCCAAAGGGTTCTCTTAATATTGAATTAAACCACAAAGGACAGTTCATGTTGTTTACTTATTTTAAAGTAAATGTATATGGCTACTAGGGCTGCAATTATTATATAATAATAATAACTCGATTACAAAAAATACTCGATGAGAAATCTTTGCTTCGATGCTTTGTTTAATCCACATGACTATGCACTGCTCAGTGATCACCGTGTTTCACTTTCAGGATTATTACTGTTGCACAGTATGCTTACGCTGCATTACATGTAGCAGAACAGTAAAGAGAAAAATTGAGTGGCGAGGCTGAACAGATTGGGTAGCGAGAAGGCTGTACAGATCAGGCAGCAACAAGGCTGAACAGATTGGGTAGCGAGAAGGCTGTACAGATCAGGCAGCAACAAGGCTGTACAGATCGGGTAGCAACAAGGCTGTACAGATCGGGTAGCGACAGCGACACTCGCATAGGGACCCATTCTAAAAAAAAATGGAGGTGGAGAAATTTTCAGCAAACTTCTAAGTCACAGAGACGGTGAATAGCTCCAAACATTGACACTCACGGCATAGAATCACCGTTATTTCCATTGCTTACTAAGCACTTTAAGCGGTATGTTGATAAAATAACAAATAAAAAAAAAATAAACTTAATACATTAGCTGTCATTAATATGCTAAATAATATTTTGTTTTTATATATGTGCAGCATTCACTGTTAATGGTTATCATAATTAATAGCTATGAACGAAGGTAGCTTAGCAGCTAACAAGGCTAACGTCCCCGTTTCACTGATGATTTTGTCAATTACTACTGACACAAGGTAACGTTACATACTAAGTTGTTCTGATTATCAACGGCTTCATAATTACAGTTAGCTACACTGCTACCATGTTAATACAGATTAAAATATCAGTTTACAGCTCTCCTCATGTCACATGAATAAATGTGAATTTACTACCAAATTTATGGCAAAATAGCTTAAATTATTTTCTGGTAATTTATTTGCCAAAAAAAATATGTGTTGCAGTAAAGTGTCTGCATTATTACGTGCGCTTTTTAAGGGCTGCATTTGCAAACAGCAACAAAAAGTGTTTTTTTTATTATTTCATCTCCCTCATATTGAGTTACTTAAAATATCACCATTATGGAATGCAGTTTAACCATTAAAACCAATGAGTTGTTCATTTTAAGAGACCAGTTCTCTTTTGAATAGTCACTATTGCACTTTAATAAGACAAAAATATTTCTTGTCCGATTACCTGATCAACTGATGGAATAATCAATCGAATACTCAATCACTAAAATAATCTATAGTTGCAATTTAATATTTATATTATTTTCAGCCTGGTTACTGCCATTTTATATTTGAGAATCTGAATCATATCAGTCAGTAAAGCATTGTTCAACTAAAGCTATGAAATAGGATCAGTTATCAAAATTTAAGTTCATTAAAATCTCTATCAGTTGGGCCATAAATCTTGCTTCGTAAAACATTCATTTTTTTGCTCTCAGTTTAATTACCACATTGTACGTGAAACCCCCACTCTATTCATACTACTCTTTTTGTAATTGCATTTCTTTGCATAAATATAACTGTCGAGTTTTAGAGGGAATGACAGCACCCCTATAAAAGATTTACGTCAGCTCATAAGGAGCAATCCGCATCAGCAGATTGATGTTTGATGCCTGACAAGCGAACATAACTGCAGGCAATGGAACGGTCTGTTCCAAGCCGGCATGTTCACGATCCGGAGCAATGTCATTTTTGTAGAACACTTTATAATGCTGGGTAGCAGCAGGCCTCAGTGGAAGAATAAAGCAGTGACTGTGTCAGCACAGGCAGGGTGTAGTTAAGCTCAGGGCCAGTGCCCCATACTGTCCTGTGATGTAAGTGGACAGAGCACCACACTGGGTCTGCCACATGGGTTAATTTCACTCTTTGGCTTTTATTGGCTGGCAAAATGGGAAATCGCCAATCAGTTGCTAAAAATGGCAAACTTTTTCAGTTTAGTCATTTTGCAGACTAAACTGATGGCCCCTCCTGCCTGTCACTACGAAAAGGGGGAACATTTGTTAATTACCAATGATCTCATTTAAAAATTACTGTAATGCCAATAATGTCATTTGGGAGAATGCACTGCCATATTCATTATAAGGAGGGACTTAGCTATAGCGAGGGAGAGCAACGGAGGCCTTATTTCACATCATCATTCTATAACGTTGTGCCCCAATAGCAAGCCACTTCAGCAAATTGGTTCTCACAAACACAACAGCACTGCAGAAAGTGAGCAAAGAAAGGGACTGAGATTAAGGAAGTGGCCGAGCGGCCGGATCTGCCGCACTCCACACTTGTCATTTCAGGTTAGTTTAAGGTAATGGGAGGATACACTCAGAGGCGCTGATTTATGTGT
Source organism: Petrocephalus zakoni (assembly GCA_026774425.1). Taxonomy (NCBI): domain Eukaryota; kingdom Metazoa; phylum Chordata; class Actinopteri; order Osteoglossiformes; family Mormyridae; genus Petrocephalus; species Petrocephalus zakoni. Next base: position 11,745,602 of record JAODKN010000114.1, read on the forward strand.
CTCGACAGGACAGAGAGCAGTCCCAGTCTGACGTCTGGGAGTGCGCTCTAAACGTGGTTAAGCAATAGAAAAGGCGCCCGAACCCCCCCCCACCCCCCACAGTGTGTGGAACAGCAGGAGGGCTTGGCCAGCCGCGACTCTACTGCCAATGAAGACGTCTCTCTTTGCTTCAGCTGTTTTTCGAAAAATAAAAGTCTGACGAGGACCACGCGGTACGGTAAACTCACCTCACCTCCAAATGCAAGCAAATAGGGTCAGCAATGTACTAGCTAGCATTATGTTTGGATCACGCAAAGAGGGGAAAAAAACACGTGATTTACTGGTTCCATGAGCCTCACTCAGGCCCCTGTATACCCAGCAAAACACAGTTATTTCAGCAAAAGGTTGAGTGTTCCCTTCAGTACACCCTGATGTTTTAAAATATATTTTGGCTGTTGGTCCCGGACAGCTGAAGTTTTAAATCAAAAATGGAAAATTCAACTGGCAGCTGATGATGCATGCACTGTATATGAAATAAGAATAAATTACAATCATGTATAGGCGACAAGCAGAAATTATCAATACATACATACATACATACATACATACAATATTTATGTTACTGTGAATTGTAAAGTAAAGTGCCAGGGGAGAACATAACATTAGCTACAATAAATTTACCTGATTGGCGAGAATACAATGGATTGGAAGTTTTTACTATTTACCATTAAATTATTTAAGAATATAATGAAATAAATACGGTATGGATCTTTTAGTCTTGGAAATCACATGGCAATTTGAAAGGCACTTTTCATGATTATAAGTCATTCTTGGGTACGATGAAATGTTATATAACAAAATGATTCTGAACAATTACATATAATGAAATAGTTTAAGTTTTTTAAATAGGTAATCCCTAGTATAGAAAGCCCACGTTGGCAAGATGGAAATAAAGGAGGTAAGAGAGAAATAAATGAACAAACAAAAAACAATCTACTACTACAGCAAAATGGTGCCACCATTTACAAACCATAGGCGACTCCAAAAGTCTAACCTGATTTAATTCTTTGGAACCATGTGCCATAGCCAATGCAACATAACTTCTACCAAACCCAGGGACAGTAACCAGGAGCACCATCTCTCACCCAGACCACAGAGCAGAGCCCAACCAACGGCCGGTGGGGTCCCATGCAGGGGCACGCCATCATCGCAAAACATGTGGTAGGGCTTGCCATGCTCAAAGAGAGCGCTAACAGCTTTTTCCAATCAATGGGCTCAGTGCGGATCGTATTTCGCCACAGGCTGCTGCAAGCCAAGAAAAAAGCCTTCTGCGACAAAACATCCATGCTGCCAGATACAGCTGTACCCCTTCGCTCCATATTAGCGTCACCCATCTGTCAAGTGCGCTCACACCACGACAGCGGGCTCATCCCTTCACCTGCTGCACAAGCACAGGCAAATGTACATGCAGTTACTTTCCCTCACTGTGAGCCCTAATAAGTTCTGACTAAGGTGAGAACTTACTAAGGCATTAACGCAAATGTCAGTGCAGGCGTTATGACATCATTCACATTTATGCTCCCATCCTGACTGCAAAAAACTTATAGGAAATAGCCTACAACAAGTTAATACGTGCAGTAAATGTTGGACAACATTGCTACTAAAATATCACAATGACAACACACTGAACCTGCCAGTCTAAGACACACAGTTTAAAATTTGGGCCTTATCAAGGAATAATTTAGTTAGATGTCAAAATGAGGTGGCCACAATATAAACAACTCTTTGCAACTGCTACAGTAACATACCACCATAAAGGTTAAAATTTTACAAGATGTTTTATAAGAAAACACGTGTTGGAAAGTCCGTTATGGCTATGTTTACAAACTCCAAAATTTTTCACTCGTAACAGAATATTTAATTTTCCAAAACGTCGTACTTCAAGCAGTCATAGACAAGAATGCTGAGAAGTAACGAGGAAAAACAAGATCATAAAAAGTAAAATAAACCATAGGCCAAGACCAATTTTACCTATAAAGAATGAAAAACACAGAGTAGCAGCAACAAAAAGCAAAAATTCAATTAAGCTATGGAAAATTTGAAGCATGACTGCATCAGATACCAGTAAACAAATTTATCCTCTCATGTAATGCAATTTCATTTAAAGAACATACAGACTGACAATCTAGATTTATTCGGATCACATTCACACTTTATATTATCCATTATCTGAAACAGTAATTATTTTACCCCGCATGAACACTGTGCACATAGAATTATTGCCGTAAACCGCACATGTCCAGAGGAAACCGGTGAGAATGTGTGGGAGAAATGCACTCAGTCGGGGCTTAGTAACAACAGAACCCTATGACTAGGCAATTATCACGCATTGCACAGAAGGAAGCCTTAAGCAAATATATTTTACAAACACAATCTACTTAAGCTTTAAAAAGTTAAAAATGAAGTAATAAACAAACTAAAAAAAAAAAAATAAAAATCACATTTTACATATTTTGAGCAATACTACCCTGAACATCAATTATCACAGTATGTTTTTCCTCATGGTATTCACTAAGTTTTATCCTTAGCTACAGTGTCTACAGTTGCCCTACTGTGTGAATGTTCTGAACATGACAAAAGTATCTAATGCTAAATAGCTCCCATTAAATCTGAATAATACCAATGCAAAGGTTCTAGCCAAATTCCTTCGGTGAGACACTGTTTTCTACCCTTTCCTTTATTCTACCTTCGCATTTGTATCCTGTTAATTTTTTGGCCCCCTGAAGTCTGCCTGCTTTCCTGGGTTATACTGGAGAGCCATCGCTTTGTTTTGACTAGTTCACACGTGCCTATGCCCCAAACACAGACTAGACCAGTTAGAGAATGGAGTCAGAAACAGCAATCCCTGTACTTGGCTCCATTTCTTCACTAGTAGCATTAGTAGCGACCATACTGCCACACGGAGCGTTTTTAGTGAGGCGAATATGATTTCTGAGATGCTGACAGTGTCATACCAAGTTCCAAGAGAGCTGCATTTTATTTGCATAAAAATCCAAAAATAGCAAGAATTTCTTACCTAAGATACTATAGCAGGCAATAAACATCATGTTTACTGTGGACAACATGTATAAAAGAGCAGCAAAAATATTTTCGATCCATTCATTATGTAGGCTTTTATCCTGATCGCAGGATGAGATATTGATACACTGGATGGGATGTCAGTATTTTTTGTTGAGGTAAATTTAACAACAATTATTAGTATATCTAATCTCAGGCAAGGTTGTCTCTGAGAAAAAATAATTCATATAACTACCAACGGGAATCAATCTAGACCTCTAGGCCACAGTTTTGAAAGATTTTGCTGTGGTTGTAATTTACTAAACCATGCGGGATGTTTGAAGACATGCCTAGAGGTTATAGTACCATTATTCCATATCGTCACGTCAAAGTTTCAGACCACAAACCTAAAGCTGACACGCTCCAGAGCTTCTCAATTACACACTGAGGCACTATGTGTACACAGTCTTAAGCCCAACCCCCCTTTACTTGCACTGTCCTGTGTTTTAAATTATTGTTAATCCTGATTTTTTTGTCACTTACTGTTCTGGATGTGACATTGTGGTTCTGGGGGAATGTTATCTCATGCCACTGCATACTTGTGTATATGGATGGTATGACAATAGCCCACACTTGACTTGATTTGAAATATATGCGTAACACAATCATCCAGTAATAAAAGAAACGGAAAAAGTGAGAGTTGTTTAGTGTAAGCTTAAACCTGGGAAAGAATCTGCTATGCACAGAGTTTTTGCTGTTTTCTGAAAACATTAAGGAAGCGTGGTTTGTTTAGTTTAATTACAACACTAAGGAAAATTAGCATAAACAGTACAGACACTTTTACCTAATTAGCCCCTTTCATTAACATTAGATTTAACAATGCCAGGCCATCCTGCAAAAATAACTGGCGACCCATCATACCATAAATTAAGTAGCCTAACCACTAGCAAACCATTTTACATTTTACTTCCCAGACTATTCTGTTAAACTAATAAGCTTATTTAAAAGTCATTTTTAACAATAATAAAAACCAGTGTAGCCAACAATTCTGTTAATTACACAATCATCTTATTACACATGACAGTGCTCTAAAAAAGGACCAGTTCTCACACAAATTCCCAGTCGTTTAAGCTCTGCAGTGAGAATGATATGTAGAAATATCATGGAATATAATATAATGATTGTTATTTTTACTGCCCCATGAGTCACATAATGTGCAGCAGACGCACGCTCTCAACTCCCCTCATATTTTGAGGAGCACCGGGACAGGCCCCACCTAGAGGCATAGCATGCCACAGGCTGCCCCTAGATCCACATCCTCTTCCAGAGCTGTGGATCCACCTGTAGGAACACCTACGCCTTGCGTTATGCATTCTTTTACAATCAAAGGGGAGAGACAGAGAAAAATGAGATTAATGTTCAGTGGTTTGAATGCGATCAATAATTAAGAAAATAAGTAAATTGCTGAAATGCTTGTCATGTGAAAACAAAAATGCCATTCCTCGCCACACTTCCACATATTTCTGAAACAATTCACAGTAATTATAAAATGCCAAGGCGGCATATAAAACACCATCTTTGCATTAAGTTGGAAAGGCTTCACTTTAAAATACCATGAAACGTTTTGTTGTTTTCAACGACACCTTAATGCCAAACTTACAGAAGTGTATAATAATGCAACTGCTGGATATCACTAAGTAATGCAGTGAATAAAACATCACTTTCCATGTCTCGCTCAGTAAGACTTAGTCTTTTTGGTTTTTCCTGATCTGCTTTATCGTCTATGACAGCATTCTTAAAATAGACAATGAGATCTTAGGGATACTAACAACTGTTTTCTCAAGTTACTGTTTTGCAAGAAACAATGAGAGCACCAGCTGAGTTCTTCAACATATAAAGGTTGAATGCAATAGCTAAATATCATTGTTGTCAACACTCTGATCCTAACAAAGAAAAGAGAAGGAAAAAAAATCGTTTAATTAAAGGTCTGTTTCAAGCCACCTGAATGCCTGTTTTATTGTGATTTAATTCTCCAGAAATCTGGCCCAAACAGGAATTGCGCTTAAGGGAGTAATGTCTGAAAACTAAGCAGAAGAACTGCTTACCAGTAAGGCCATAAATTGCACAACTCTGTTAGGCTGATTCAGGGCCAAACATCTCTTACCATGCTCAGCCGCTGTTGAAAAGCTAAGATCTGTTCATGTTTTTAGTATTGGTCCAAGAAGTCATAAAAGGAAACGCTGGAGCGAATTTCAAAGAATTACAATGAACTACATGAACACAGGTGGCACATTTTTAATGATAAGAAACTTCAGCACTACCGATGCACATAAACCAGGGGTGCTCAGAACATTCTAGCTGCTGCTGCAGCAAGTTAACCAAATGCCGAAATAAATCAAATTAATTGCAAGTAGGAAGATGGTACTAATAAACTAATTTTACTGGCACCACAGAAAAACTGCGAACATTGATAAAGCATACATTATGTGAACAACGCATACATTCATGAAGACATGCCAATGTCACCCACGTCCTCAACAATCTTTCTGCTGAAATGCTCAAACAATGACATCAAACCTGCATGTACAATTGCAGGGAGAGGTGCATTAATTATTAGAGGAAACCACCCCTGCCCCCCAACTTTACACAAACTCAAAGTGAGATGTATTGTACTGTATTGTATGTGTACAATCAAGGTGTGGCAAAAGAAATTGCAAAGGTTTGCTGGCCAGTTGAAAGGGTCACTACAGAGAAATATGGATTAAAGGTTCAGTATACCAGTTGACGGGTGCATTTATGCGAAAAGTCTATTCATACACTCTATATGCATGATTTAAGGTCTTGTTGTAGCTGGCCGAACATACCAGGAGATATACAGAAATGGTTTTCTAGAAGCTATCTGTGACATTCAGGTGTAGACCCCCAGGCCTGGTTCCTGCACTCAGAAGCTAATTGTGTTGATCCCTATAATAAGCATTTGCCAAAAGACAGACTTATTAATTACAAAAGTCTGCTGTGTAGACTAGGGATGTTAAGATCATCATGGAAGCAAGGTAGGTGGACAAGTAGGTGCAACTGTTTATTTTTTGTCAAGTCCTGATAGACCAGAGAACACTCCTGATTATTACCCAGGTAATAATTCTCTATGGTGTCTTTTCAGATACAGATAACTAGGTTTCAGCTCTATAATACAAACACATAAACCTTATGATGGTTACAGCTGATAGATAGAATGGATAGAATATTGCAGTTGTATTCAATTTTCAGCAAATATTTCAAAAAGGAAAGGAAGCAACAGAAAACTCGGGAATCAAATTAGCTGCAGGACATCTTGGTTTAAGTGACAGGCAAACTGACAATCTCGTTCCCTTATTCCTCCTTTGTCACTGATTTCCAACATCTGTTTTCCCGTTTATTGTTCTGCCCATAACATCAGCCTCCAAAAATACCCCAGTACCAATTTTAGATAATTAAAAAAAAAAAAAGATTACCAGATGATATGAAATGATGATTCTGAGCACCGATAATTCCATATTTAAAAAGCACATAAAACCTATTTTATATACTTTATTTATATATTATATAGGGTGAAACCGGTAAAATTCTGGGACTGTAACATATTTATTGTGTTGTGCTCACTCTCTCACCTGTATCAGTAATGGTCCAGTCCACTCTTGGAAATCCGCTCAAGTACAAGTTTTCCAGCTCTCATGAAACCCATTAAAAATGGCTGAATTATTTCATTTATGGAAAAAATCCCCATGAAGAGCTTACATGCCCAGTTGCTACAAATAAATGAAGAAAAAAAAAAGAGATCCAACTGCACTACGACTGGACACCGTTTTCAATTCACCCGTAAAATATATTTTCCAATGATCTGTTTCAAAATTTCATCTTCAGTTTTTACTTTGCTGCAATCATAGGCCCGATACAGCCCAACTGGTATTCCCATCTTTACCGCCCAAAGGCCACAAATAAAGTAGTCCATTCAAGACCACCCAAAATTGATGTTTAACAGCTTCCATAGCAACAAATGCTACAGAAGCCATGAGTATATGGAGGACCAATTTAAAAACCTAAATACTATCCCTTATTTATCAATCCTATGAGACTTTACGCACTCAATTCTTTCATGGGTCATGCTAATCTGGCATGTATCGCAAAACACACCAGCCATCAAAGCTTTGCATCTCCATCCATTGAGTAGAACGCAAATACCCGAGGGAATTCATCAAAGAATAATCTGTGAACTACAAACAAACCATTTAGAAAGATGTCGTACCTAACACCATTTGTGTACTAAAATATCTTAAAACATTTTTGATTTTTTCTTTGAGATACTTTTATTGATCCCTGTGGGAGTAAGCTTGGCCGTGAAGGGCCTTGCTCAAGGGCCCACAGATGTGCCAAGGCTTCCTTCCGATTACAGGCACAGAGCATAACCTACTGAGCCACACTCTGCCCCACGAGCAGTGCCCCCACAACTGCCGCCACTCTGTCATACTGACAATACATGATTTCATGCAGTGCATGTACAATCTTTAGTCAAAGTTTGATATTTTGTAAATAGGGACAAGGTTAAAAAGCAACCCCCCTCGACAAGTGCGTTTTCGCACTACTATAATTAAAGATACTCCTCTAACAAGCAACGAAGTAAAACCCTCAGTAGCACTTACTTCTTGATCTAACAATCTCAAAGATATTTTACATCACGTAAACTGAAGCATGACATAATGTGTGTTAAGTAACACTGTATCCCCGTCTCGCACTAAAATTGGAACTTCCCTTAGCTACGGTAGTTAAGAATAAAGCCTCTCCCCACCCCACTGGTCCCTGGATTGCTTCTCGGAAGATGAGCACTTTGTTTCTTGAATTTCTTGCAGACACAAAAAGGACCATGTCGTCATGTAGACAGAGACATGTCCGGACACGTCCCATTTGCCACACAGCCGCATTGCCAGGGCCTGTCAACGTCTAAAAGTGGAGCAGGGCATAGATCAAATGGCCAATCATTCTCAGTGTTTACCCCGACGGGAACAGGAACTGTAGGGGTTAGCGAAAGGGCGACGCTCTGTCTTGGTCTAACACTGCCAGAGGAAAAGCCACCTGCTGAGAGCACATAAAGATAAATTAGGAGGTCAGGTAAATATGGATGTAGGAGTGTGTTTTCTGGTAGTCGTGGAAGCAGGGAACGTCTGGGTCAGTGTGATTTATATCACAGTGCTCATTAAAATTAAGCAAGTTATTTTAGGGAGGATAGGATGGGTGAAGTATTTCTCTACTGTGGTGCAAGTACTGTATCAATGAAGAGGGAGCCCCGTTTCCACAATAGTGACGTGTAATGTTTGTTTATGCTGCTTATATGGGAGAGTTTATATCTTAATTTTTCACACAAATTTAGGCATCTTCAAAGATGCTACACTGCATTTGGCTGAATGCACGTCTGAAATTAATGTTTGATCCACCAGTAAACACTTTGATAGTCAATGGAATTTTGTCATACTACAAGAAAAGTCGTCACTGTTTGGATGAGTAGTGCAGCTAGAAACCTGCAGATGCTCAACGCGTCTCTAGGGGGCGCTTAAAAATACACAGGGCAACATAAGACCCTCATGGCAAAAAAAAAGTAAATTCCTAACAAAAAATTTTTGGAATGTGCTCATTAAGAATCCTAATTTCTTACATCCACCTTAAAACTAGTTATACATGCAGAAAATTACACTGACTTAAATTGTTGTTACAAAAAAATGAAAGCAAAAATTTATAGAAGCATCTAAATTGAAAAGAAAAAAAAACAAATCTGGACAAATACAGACTAAAATGTGACAGCTCATAAAAAAGAAAAAATCATCTCCTTCTTTAGCGGAGGTCAGGACGAGAGCTTAAATGACTTCAATTTTTGCTTCCATTTATCTTATCCATTTACTTTATTAACACTGAAGCACCAAACTTAAGAGGAATGAATGGGATTAAAGTAGAGAAAAGGAGGACATCCAAGTGCGAGAATGACTGACCCTATGGACCCATTTTGTCCTGGAACTAATGTGCACCCTCTGTGTGTGTCCTACCTCCCAGAGCCCTCATTCAGAGGCAATGTACCAGACAGAGTGGCTCACATCCTTTCTTATAAGGTCTAGGAGTCTGAAAAGAATACCTCCTGTTGCATTGATAACAAATGGAAAGAAGACCTACCCGAGCATCACTCAGCATACGGGCAGCTCCAACGCAGCTCAGCTTCAGACTTTAACTGAACTCAAGGTACATCACAGGTCTCAGTAACACTCTGCCACTCCATGACTTAGGCATTTAGACTCTGCATGTTCAGCTTATATCTATGCAACATTTACAGACATTCACCATTCCAGCTCAAGGATAACAAGAGCCAATGAGCTATACAGCATACGGTTTGCGGGCCGCCGAGCATCAGTGAGCACTACTCCAAATATATACCTGCCTTCTTGCCGAACCCCGAATACACTTAAGATAACTGCCTGTGACCGTGATGGTCAAACAATTTCAACATGTGGTCGGCAATGATGCTCAACATTTAAATGACAATATGTATTTTCTTTATTATATAATAACAGTAGTGTTAACGTGTCAGCATATTTTAAGCTATAGACTGCCAAATAATTCAGTGTGAGCTAGCTTAAAGAATGCACATCGACAGCATATACAATCTCATATTCGGATGGAGCTGGTAACATGAGGCGGCCGGCATTAATCACTGGAGGTATTCTAATTCAGAGGCGGGTTGCAACAAAGGGCTCAGACATTTTCGATAATTTTTTAATTATCAGAAATTAAAGAGGCGTAAAGTGAAACTGAATCCCTTTGGGAAGCTGCACCTCTGAGGTACAGATACAATGTATATTGTCATGACTGTAAGAGAAAGAATAAAATTTTGACCATTTGCCTCAGGTCACAGGGAAGCTTTAACTTGCGTCACTACTCAAATTCCTTACCTTTTGTTCATGGAAAGTCCTTTTAGACAGATTTTAACAACAGTATAATTCATGTGTGTTCCGGTAAAAAGAAAATTATCATAGTTCTATGCATTCTGCCTGTACCATGATTTTGCCCAACATACATCTGGCTTTTCCCAGATTGTTTGGGAATTAATGTGAGAAATAACCTAAAATAGTTTGAATAGTTTGATGATAAAATTGTTTGACCACTTGATGTGACGTTAAAGAAATACTGAAAAATTTTATTTGTAATTTGCTGCACGTTACGTAATACATACTGACAAGCATTTATACAGTCATAAATAAATTCCACAAATGATACCTATTTAGCCATCCCATAGAGTTGCCACTTCACATTTGCCACAACGCAACGAGCAAGATATCGCTTTTCGCAGCTTGTGCAATAACGAGAGATGCAAGAACGAAGTGAACGTCTGGCAGCCACAGGGGCCTTTCTGCTGATCAGGCTCCTGGCACATGTGCGTCTGGCAGTAAGGAAGCCCTGGCCTTGGCACACGACAAGGTAGACGTCGCCAACGTCGGCTGAGTGAAATAGGCCCTCCAAAGAACAAACAGACCTGTTGTTTGGGCTGTATGCAGGCAGTTTGGGGGGGGAGGGGGTGGGGGGGGGACCTGATGAGGCACAGATAAGAACACGAGAGCAAAATTTCAGAACTCACAGAACCACTTACTGGCTAAATAATTAAATATAATAATAATAATTATTATTATAATTATTATGAAATGAAAACATTACAGGACACAATATATGCAAGAAGTAAGAATGGTGTAAATCTGAAGGCGAAAACCAGCCCAAGCATGTTTCTTTGGCTGCTAATGCATTCAAAGCAATAAACCTGTCAATTAGCTGGAAACATCAAATAAAGAATTAAAAAATGGTTTTGAAGTCTGATGCTGTGTGATTCTCTGGAACATGGGGAAAGGTTCCCTTTCCAAGGGGCACACTGCCATGCTTTTCACGCATGTCTGCTACGAAATCTCCATCAAACAAGATGCTCAAAGGTTGTTGTACAATTGTCATGATGAACAGCCAACATCTGACCATAGGAAATCTGGTTTAGGGTGCAGACCATAAACTTCTCTGGCCCTTTTCTCTCCAGGTCTACTCTATCCAGCAGAGCTCATATGTTTAAGAGGTGTGACTAAAACGTCCCGGGCCGCTGCGAGGCTGAAAGGGCTGAGCTGGTGGCGGAGATGAATCCATCCCTACCATCACGGGTCCGAGGCTGGCCAGAGGTCCCACAACCCTTAATGGGACAAGCAGCTACAGATAAAGCTAAGGGTAGAGCTAAATTTGACTTTGTTTCTTATATACAATGTTACATATAATGGCATATAAAGTGCATGTCTGTGTTTATTTAAATTTATCAACAAACGTGATTAATAAAACGACAGTTTGTGTGTATGTGTATACACACACACACATACATATACATCCATCCAAGTATGGGGGAAACAAAAACAATGCTGATTTGTGTTTCTGTTTTAATCTGTAGTTACCAGTAGTAATTGCATCTGTAGTAATCAGCATCCAGACAATACCGGTATTCCATTTTTCCCTGCAGGCCTAACTGTGCAACACAACCCCGCAAGAGGAGTCCCAAAACGAGACAGCAGCATGTGTGTGTACTCAGTGTGCTACACAGAAATGCAGGTCCACTGTGCACAACAAGTAATTAAGCCTGAATAGGCAAATTATTCCAGTCTACCTCTCCCAAACTTTTACTACAAAGCAATTGTTTTTGAGTTTTGGCTGCTCAAAGCACAGCGTGACTTGGAATGGAGAGGTGGAGAGAGGGGAAAACTTTACCTTGTACAGAATTTCCTACGTCCAAGTTCACAGCGCTTTCCAGCACATCACCCCCATGAGCCCTGAACTGGACTGGATAGCTGAGCAAATTCAAGCAGTAATTCAAGACACCAAACCAAATGTGGCTCTCGAGTCGTTTGTTGTGCAGATACAGCGCTGCTAAACTGTGGAAATCAGTCTTCAAGGACAAAAATCACTGCAAATGATGGATTTCTAAGACTAGCAGTCCACAAATTATGCATTAATGTTGTTTCCTTATAAAAATTATTATTCTTTTAAATACTTTAAAATGCTGATTATCTGTACAATTAATAACTGTCCATGCGGCCATTTCTGTGCAGTTATCGAACCTAGAAACTGACAGCAAGTTTCAAAACGAAGTCTGGACCTCTGATCTGGAAAGTCTATTTTTATCTGTGTCAGACAGTCGGTTGATAAATAGGCCATCTGTTGGTGAGAACACCCTAAAGGTCTTACTAGTAAAACTACCAGTAAACAGTATTAGTATGGTTACCAGTAGTGATCGACTGATATTGATTTTTTATTACCGATACCAATTATTTGCATATTTGTGTCCACGCTGACCGATATTCAGAACCGATATTTATTTACTATTATACTGTTTTTGACACAATGATTAAATCACCACTCAACTGAACATTACCAATAAGCAAAATAAATATAGAATGTCTGTTTTCAAGCACAGGAGTCATATCAACGCAGAAATGTAACTTCATTTTAAACTACAGTTTTATTAGGTTTATAAAGCTGTTTATAGGTTAAAGAGTGAAGAATAATTTGCTGGATAATGTTAATTTACTGAATAATATTCTGAAATATTAAATATAACAAACAAAACAGTTTTTTATTGCTTTTCTGATATGTTATATCACAATTACATTTTTGGGGAAAAAAAAACGTTTTTGTCGTACTAGATGAAATGCGTGCTGACAAAGCGCATCCAATTTCTTAGTTATATTTATTTAGAAGATGTTTATTAGTGGAATGGTGGTTATATAGTAAATGTTAATATAATTCGGGGTGTTTTAGTGAATCTTGTTAAAAGTTACATGCGGTGACTGTGCTGGAGCATTTCATGAGCATCAACCCAGTGAGTGAACAGCAAAATGGAAGCGACTTCACAAGACGGATGATGAGCATATAGACGCTCGTTAGTGGCTGTATTTAATTCAGGCAAATTACGTCTTTACTGGAAATTCACGAGACTAATGATGAGCATGTAGACAACAGAGTGAGAATTAAATTCAGTGCTTTTATTTACAACACGTGCTTATTAATGGCTGTATATTATTTAAATCAAGCAAAGTTACGTCTTTATTTTGACAGGACTTGACGGATTATCGTATGTGACTCTGTGAGTATGTCTTTATTTCTTAGAGCCAAGCTGCATAAACTACATAGTCATTTATGTAACACATCTAATTTGTGCATTAATAGCCGTTATGTTAAATAAAGTTTACTAAATATAGCAAAGCAAGTAAGTATACTTTACCTGTGCACGCAGTTGTTGTTTCCCCTCAGACACCGTTCTGCAACGGCGATCCTGTGCTTAATTCTCAAAACACCCACAAGATGGCGGCGTTTATCGGCGAACCCGATATTACAAAACCGATAACCGATTATGGTAAAATGCTTAAACATTAGGAAAAATATTGGTAAATCGATATATCGGTTGATCTCTAGTTACCAGTATATTTCAGAAAATCTGGCTATGCAATACTTTAGGAAATTCATGCCGTTTATACAAACCCTTATTACTGTCGCTCAGTAATTTTCAAACTTTTTTCAATAGTCAAAGTCAGTGGAAGAAGTAAGGCCTTCATGTGATGACGAATTCTGTCAATGTAACCTGTGCAGTACCCCGGTTTATTTTTCTTATTCAATTCAGTTATACAAGCTATACAAACTCAGCTCAGTTGATACTAGTATAACGATATACAACCCCAGGAGGAAACCTCATCACCAGCTAAGGGTAGAATCCTTACAACTCTCATTGTGCACATATTTAGTAAAATGAACATTATTTTAGTTGTCTTTATATAAAATAATTTGAAACTACAAATTGAAATCTACACAAAATGACAAAAAAGCTGACAAAATTTTATTAATTCATGTTGGCCATGCCCAATATTTACACCATTCAATAATTCCTAGCTATTGGTATTCTCTGGTTATAAACTAAATTGCAAACAAGGAAAAGAATTCTCACACAAAAGCAAAGGTACATTTAAACAATTTCCAGGAAAATACATTTATAAATATCTATACCTATAAATCAAAGTCACCTCAGACAACTGAATTAAGAATTGTGCCATTCTGAACTGCTGAGATATATGCAACCCTTTAAAACATTTATGTTACCCCAAAATACAATGCAAACTGTAACCTTAAAACTTACTCAAAGGCAGCAGGGGCCCCAACCAACACTTCATAGATGGTCGTTAATTGAGAATAACGGTGTAATGGGAAAATTTCCCAAACATCAACAGGGATTTTACTCATCTGTGAGTTATCTGAATAATGATTTTATGCAGATTAAGTGCTGTCAATCACTGAGAGTGCAGTGGCTCAGGTTTGTCGTTTCCATAAAAAAGAAAAAAGGTATTGAAATTAAATCTCATTCCTGAACTTAAAATTTGTTACAAGAAATGTGCAATTGTTAATACAGTATGGAAATTTATGAAAATTACTTTAGGCTTCATTTGGTGGAAAAACATAGCTTTACTACAATTTGTACAGAATCCCTTAATAACCCATTAGATCATAATGCATCACCCAGGGAAGATGACCTCATCCTCCTCTTCATGCTGTGTATCCATTGTAGTTATGGCATTACCAGCCATAGCTACCAATGGTAACTAACTATTTTTCAGTTGCCATTTTTCTATTCCACATTTAGTTTTGAAATTGATCTGCTATAAAAATTTTGTTATATTTTAAATATAATCTTAAATGGAATACTTTTTATAATCTAAAGTCATTTTGTATTTCTTGGAAATCTTCAGATCAAAGAGTGCTAGGCAATCCATCCACGAACCTTTACATAATTTAAACATCCTTTTCGTTTGAACAAAAGCAGTTTCCAGAAATTAATTTCTTCCAGTGACATGTAGTAGACAGCTGTTGTACTGTGTGTGTCCGTCTCCCGATCCTTCAGTTTTTTCCACTCCTGCGCACACACACACACACACAAACGCAAACACACACAAATTGGAAAGAAAACCTTTGTTTCCCTTTCTTCCGGAGAACTTATTTACAGTTAAGAATTACTCTCTCTCTCACACACACACACACACACAAACAAAAGAATGCAGACACCTGCACAAAAACTTTGTTGCTCACATACACATACAAGCACGCACTCGCACACAATCTCACAAATGCCAGCATGCACACACACATATGCATTCCCCTGGAATTAATCTCCAAGAAGTGCAGATTTGTTTTTGTTTTGTTTTGATTTTTGAATACAGGTAACCCCCCATCCTTTCCTTTCTAACCTATCACACAGTTTTACACCTGGATTGACTTCAAATATGTGACAAAAGGAAATCATAGCAGTTCCATATCCTTTGGATGACAGTGTAATTCCTTCTGCCTTCCAGCCATGTCTGCAAAAGTCAGACAGTTTACTTCTCCACAGACATTTCAACCAAAGGCTCAGCACTTGCCAGGTAATTTTAACAATACGTTGATTGTTTTTTTTTTCTTTAAGAAAACCCTTTCCTAAACACATCATATCATTAAAAAATCTACCTATAAGTAGAATACAGATCATGATAAATTAGTCTGCAGTATGTTCAACATCTTATATTTGTGCTAACAACAATTTAGTAGTAAACACGAGTGAACAACCAAGCAGTGCTCTTTATATACAGAAAAATACAGACTTCTTTAAATGATACTTCATTAATAAAAATCACTAAAATGAAACAAAGACTGAAAAATACCAAGAAAAGGCAAATACTTGAAGTGCAGTTTAAAATGATATACTGGTACACCTGAGAAATGCGAAAAGGTACCCCGCAGACTGCAATAGCCAGGTATTCAAGGTACCTAGACTGGATAATCATTCATTTCCTCTGGAAGGATTTAAAATTTATTAAATTGGAACACTTGCAGTATATAGCTTACCATACTGAAACCCTCAACACAATTTCTTTTGTCTGAGACAACAAGGTTTAATCCACTTGCTTCCTCCATTCCAAGTACTTGAGAGTCAGTGGATGGATTTGAACAGACCACAAGTGCCTCTAATTAAGGGTGGATGAATTTAGCAGCTAATCTGGGATATCAGGGCATTCGATTCCACTACAGCTGGGGGTCAAACAGCAAGAGAGGGGGGGGGGGGAAATACCTCTCATGAGCAGAGCGAAGGGCAGCCCTAACCCTCCACAGTCATGGGAAGTCATTAAATGGGAAATAACCGCAATCTGGGTCAGGGAGATCTTACATCTGGAAAATGCGCGGTAATACCCAAATGAACGTCTGACCGTAAGTAGGCTGGTAGACTGAGACCTGTGCCAAACGAGCCAGCTAACAATTCCAAGACGACGTCTCTCAGAGAGGCTGGAGAAAAAAAAAATTAAGTGCAGTCTACAAGTGCTAACAGTTTGATTTGGGTGAGAACCGGTTCACTGTACACAGGCCAAGACAATTTCTAAATTCAAAAAAGCACACTCACACTGTGACTTACGGAACATAGAACCACATTTCTCGTAAAGCTGCATGCCGAGCTAGGGGTAGCTCACCCACAAGGCGAGATTGTACCTACTTCTTTAAAACTCCTGTGGTCAGTAGAGTTGTAGGACCCTTGAGAAAGGCCCTTAATCTGGAAAAAATGCTGCAGGGGTGCTGGATAAAAAGCTGACCCTATGCGCTGACTACGAACATTGCCCCTACCTGTATATGTGTATGTCTCTAACAAGTGACGGGATATTGAAAAAAAAATAAGAATTTGTATGTACTTGTACCCATATAAACAGTGAATAAGGTATCATTTTCAATTTCCACTCGTATATGAAGCGCTGTGTTTAGCGGTGCGATAACTCCTGATCTGCGTGCGTCTCCGGTATCCTAGCTCACTGCGATTGCTCAGGTAACAGGTGCAGGAAGCAGTGGAATTCTCCCACACTCAGACCCAAGAGGAAACCCTGGAGGTCACTGCTCAGCAAGACAGCAGGACGTTCAAACCCCGCTCTGCCATTTGACTTGTAACACACACACACACACACACACACACACACATAGACTCAGCAACAAAAAAAGTTAAGCACCCACGGAAATGGTGGTGGAAATTAAAAGAAACTACATGAGGTGAAAGGTCGTGTGACTATCACAATGATTATAATATCAGATCAAATGGACAACAGAGTTGGCAGTATGGGCATACTGCTGATCCCATGTCAGTAGGGTGTGGCACCCCCCCAGGCTGGGATACACGCGACCATACAATGCAGATGGGAGTCATACAGCCGTTGTATCATCTCCTGCAGCAAGTCGGCCTGCAGCTGTTGTAACTGGCCCTCGAGATCCTGGAGACTAGCACTTGATGTCCAAGCTGATCTCACACATGTTCAAATTTGGGGGCCCTGGCTGGCTACGGGAGGACTTCAACATGACACAGGCAGTCCATAGACACACATGCCACGTGTGGATGGGCATTGTCTTGTTGAAAGATTGTACCAGGGTGCTGTCTCAGGAGGAGTAACACATACGGACTCAGGATGTAACTGACGTAGCGCTGTGCATTGTGAATTACTACCAGAGATGACCTGAAGACATACCCTCTGGCTCCTCACACCATAATGCCAGGAGTAACACTGGTGTGTTGCTCCACAACATTGGCAGCATTGGTCCTCTCCCCTCGGTGTAGCCATATGCGCACATGATGCTCATCCGTGATAATGCAGAACCAAGACTCATCGCTGAACATGATTCAACGCCACTCGTCATCAGTCCATGCCTCCCGGTCCCGGCACCACTCCAAATGAAGCCGTCTCTGCACTGGTGTTAACAGCAGCCTATGCATGGAACGGTGAACCCATAGTTCGACTGATGCCAGTCATCGAGACACGGTGTGGGATGACACGGGGTCTTGTAGAGAGTCCAATACCTGTGTCCGGATGGCAGGAGCAGATGTCATGGGGTCCAGTAATGCTTGGCGCACAATATGATGATCCTCCATTGGTGTGGTCTGTCTTGGGTGACCAAAACTTTCACGCCATGTATCGATGCCCTTACGCGCCCATTGGTTCCAACATTGAGCGACTGATATCTGCATGCCCCACATACCAGCCAATTGCACGATACGACCACCCAGCGTCATGTAAACCCACAATACGACCCCTATCAAACTCTGACAAATACTGGTAATGCTGTCTAATCTACAAGCCATCCTCTGTGTCTGGCGACTAGACGTGCCAGCTCCTTGCAAATCAAATCTCTTACATACTCACTCATCACTGGTCTGCACATATACCAATGCATGATATCACACTGTGACTCTGTTCTAACGCAACTGATATATTAGTACCCAAGTCCAATACGTGATTTTGAGTCGAAGAGAAAAGCACCAAGTGAGATGGCCTTAGCAAAAAACAACTTGCACAGAAAAACAACTATCCAAGTGAACGATGGTGTTGTCCAATTCATTAAGAAAAATATTCTTTTGAACAGGCTCTTTTCAGTGAATTGGTCAAACCGGTTATCAAATCTAAAGAACCAAATAGTTTGAACATTGCTGCATTTAACAGACCTGGATTCTAAAATTAGTTACAAATTACATTATTAGCCACTGATATCACCATTTGTATCATTTAATTCATTTTGTTTGTGAATTCAAGCATGGCAATGTCATAGGATGCCACCTCCACAATAAGTCAATGAGATATTCCAATAAGATATCCCACGAGTCAAGTGTGAGTGGTATTATTGCAGAAACAAAAGCTAGAAGTCGCACACCACGTAAGGTAACAGAGTGGGGACAGTGAATGATGAGGTGCATGTTGCAAAAAAAAAAAAACTTTTTTTTTTAACAGCAGAGTTTCCAAACTTCTTCTGGCAAAAAATGTGTGCTGGAAGCTTTATGTAATGGGCTTCCATCGCTGAGCAGCTGCATGCAAGCCTCACATCACCAAGGTGCCACTGGTTTCTGGAGCAGTGGAAACGTGTTCTGTGGAGTGACAAATCATGCTTGTCTGTCTGACGTTCTGATGGACGAGGCTGGTTTTAGTGGATGCCAGGAAAACGTTACCTGCCTGAATGTAAAGTTTTTCTGGAGAAAGAATAATGGTATGGGGCTGTTTTTCAGGTGGTGGGCTAGGCCCCTTAGTTCCAGTTAAGGGAACGCTTAGTGATTCAGCATACCAAGACATTTTGGAGAGTTAAATGCTTCTAGTTTTGGGAAGGCCATTTTCTGTTCCAGCATGACTGTCCTCCAGTGTAGTTGGGTGAGTTTGGTGTGGAAGAGCTTGACTGGAACCCTATCAAAAACCTTTGGGATGAACTAGAGGAGAGACTGTGAGCCAGGCCTTCACATCCAACATCAGTGCCTGACCTCACAAATGCTCTTCTGGATGAATGGGCAAAAGTTTCCAAAGACACACTCCAAAACCTTGTGGAAAGCCTCCCCAGAAAAGTGGCAGCTGTTACAGCTGCAAAATGATGCCTATGGATTTAGAATGGGATGCAGTTCCTGCAGATGTAATAGTTAGGTGTCCAAATATTTTTGTCCAAATAGTGTATTTGTATGTGTGTCTATATTATACACACACACACACACACACACACACACACACACACACAATTTATTACCACACACAGGTCTACCTTATTGTTTCATAGAAGTTTATAAATTAGTAATACTAAAAAGTGTCTTCAAAATAGTGAACAAGACAACAGGCATTTGAATAAACAGTTAATTACACTAATTTCAAAATTCAATTCTAGGAACCTAACAAACCAATAAGCAATTATACACAGTGATTTATGACTGTACTTGCAAGACAAACTGAGATCATTAGAAGCTGGAGACTAAGCATTCACAGATGAGACGCGTGTCACATCCGATCAGCATGCCGTGATCTAGCAGAGCCTCATGCTTTGCCATGTTCACCCGAGCACAGAACCAAGGCCTAATCCCAGATCTGTCTTTCCGAGTTCTTTATTCGGTCAATCTAATCAGGCCCCGACGTCTCTGGGTCAGTGGACACTCAAATTACCCACAAGGCCTTAACACCACCCAAGGCCCTTGCTTTCATGTGCATGCATAGGTCCCTTCAAAGCCTTATTATGGGACTGACGCTCACCAATTACCCAGAATAAGAGGAAGGGAACTTAGCTGTTCCCAGGCTGCGGTCATGCTGAATAGCACCTGATTTGTATTGAAGCTACCTGGCAAGTATGGCAGATCAATAGCTAGCGAAACCATAGGACAAAACGTAACAAACAAAACAAGCAAACATTCTGTATTATGGTTTGGCACAGTGGACTACCCATGTCAACCCAATTGTCAAAAACAAGATACAAATCAAAAGAATTACCCTTGCAGACTTAACATGACAACTGTTTTGCATATTACATACATATAACTCTTTTGAATATTACATATAACATAACAACTGTTTTGCATATTATAGCTCATTAATATCTCAACACTTTCATATTACTGAAAATGATCTTGAGCAATCTAATCGTAATCGTTAAGAACTTCAGAATGGGATGTTTTTTTTTTAATGCTCCGAGCCTTCAAGGCAATCCTCCAAATACATTTTTCTAAATCCCACTTCAAGAATTACAAAGAAAAGCCATTGAACATCCGAAGCATAGAACAGGAGAATTCCTAAGAAGTCCTAAGATCAGTGGCTTCCTGTAGCTTCTCACATAAATCATAGATAAGTCAGAGTGAAGTACATAGAAAAAAATAATAATAAAAAAAGAGCCTGAGTAATCAGGCAGGTAAACGTTAATTTACGGCCAGATGGCACCCACAAACCAGATCTGAATTATCACCTGAATTCCGATTCTATACTTTAATTGAATAGCTGTGTTAAAAGGGCGATAATAGTTGGATGGAAAACTTTTTTGCATATCAGAACAAGTTAGAAAAAATCTGTTTGGCAAAACAGAGTTGTTAAATATGTTATTGTCTCTCAGGTTTTGTTACCACCCGATTGTCTGATCCCCCATTAAATAACCTTTTTGCTTCCACTGGTCTCCTAAACCTTTCCAACTGTAACTAAAGGCATGCAAAAACTGTTTCTCAAAATAAAATGAATGACAGTCCCAAAATACAAACACCCTAATAACACACAGCAGGTTAGTGACTGTTTCTTTTGTTCAACATTTTGTTCAACCATTTAACATTCTTAGGTAATTTGGTTACTAAGTGTAGATACAGATGTGAATATGAGCAAGTTCCAGGGATGCACCTCATTTCCCAAATGAGTCACAGCTGGATAATTTTTAGCAGATAGACCCAGATGTTATTATCAATTACAAATGACTCACTTACAAAGACGATCGGCTTTAAAAACAGAGCAACAGACAAAAGTAAATTAATAATAAAATTACAAATCACAATTTTCAACTGCCAGCAGCCATTGCTAATAGTTCAATCTATCAAATGTATGTAAACGTACACAGGAACTGAGTTAAAAGATCGCATTATAATATTCGTCAATGCCAGACACATTAACTGGATAAGTACCCCGGATCACAGCTCCATTCAAATTTGAAGATTACTTCTGGTCACTTTCAATAACCAACTCATTTTGGTCACTCATACTGATTCCTTCTCACCTCACATCAACATTCCCAATTTAGGTCACATACTTCAATTATCATCATAATGTCTATTATTTAGTAAGGTACAGCGTTACATCCAAAATAGAGCAACAAAGAATAAATATACCAAAACACAGCTTCATCATGCATTAAAGAGGCCACCAGTTTTATGTCACAAATAACAAAGACTCAGGTTTCCAGGGAATAGGCTGTAGTATTGCTGACATTAGAAATCACATTTAAGCGGGCGTTACATTTCCACCGATTATCACACTGCAGAGCTCCACTGTGTGGTTCACAAATCTCGATGATCACTTCTAAGGGAATGCCGCAGAACCATCCCCAAGGCCTCCTGAGTCCCGAGAAGCGTGAACACTATCGTCACAGAGCGGGAAGCACAAAGCCAGCCAGGTGATTTACGATGCGCGCGCGGACACCTGTCGGCCATGTGGGGAACGCGCTTACCACATGCTCTGACAGGAGCCTGCCATCACACTACCACTTCGTCAGGCAATAAACCTGCTTTGGGTTCTCCAGCAATGCAGAGAATGTTCTGGAGTGTAGAGTCATGGAACACCCACAAAATGCAGAAAGTCGGTCACGTTAAACACAAAGTCGAGGAAAAAATGTACGTTCTTCAACCAAAGCTGCTACAATCATCTTTTACAAGGGGATTGGGGATCCTTCAAAATCAAAAACCAAAAAGGAGCCTTGCATTAGTCTTTAATTACGTAAAGCCGGAAACAAAATGTGAAGTCTCCATTCTTTAAGAAGCTTGTTATATGCATATGTGAAGTCTGAAGACAAGTGTAGCTGTCCTCATATAAGACATTAAGGACGTAAAGAGATGGAGGACAGACTGAAGACAGCAGGGGACTCCAATGATCACCGATAAGTCTGTTCACCCATCTTCATACCCAACATAAGAAATGCACGCCCCCCCAAAAGCAACAGGGTCCAAAATTAGTAGCATCGAAGTGCCTGTTCCACTTCCTATGGGCTTCCCACTGCCCCTTACAAAGCTTTCCGCTGACTACCCAATCCGTCCCACAACAGCATAATAGCAACACAAGTAAATTATCAAACAAATAGCAAACCACTGCTATTACATCAATTGACTGCATAGTTCAGTGTTTTCAATATGCGAGCATTTTTGATCAACGGCGTAGTAGGAATCACTGGGGAGGGACATTCTAAACTTGGAGAAAAAAATCAAATGGTTGCCAAGCACAGAAATGCCTTGCAGTTATAATGATAAGTCAGTCAGCATCTGAAGAAGAAAGCCATTTAAGGAAATGACATTGTTGGAGACACAATCTTATCTTTAGATGATCTATATACATGTAAACTACCACTGTAACACTGAAAATGTAATTCATTAGTTTACTTGTTTTTACTGATGACCATTATGTACAATCACAAAAATTATATTATGCCATATTATTTTAACATTCCAATTTGAGCTGGAAAACAATAAGTGTAGTATTTATAGTACTAATACAATGCTTTAAACCACTTAGGTAATCAATATTAATGCTTGATTTGCTCCTTCAATATGACACCCTTGCTGTAAATGTCAGCTAGGTAAATAAAAAGGTAAAAAGAACTTTTTTGGGGCATAACAGAAACAAGGCAATTATTTGTGTCACGCCTGGCTTTCATGCACACATATCATTTCTGAATATTGTACCGTTACAGACAAATTTATCTTTGGATGGACATAAAAGTTAAAGTAAAGTGTCGTTTGTTACGTACTCAAAGTGCACTCATAATTTGCCAAAGTACATCATCTAATTTCTAGTATCTTAAAAGGGGAATTCCATCACTAAATGAAATTCAGGAGACAATGTGCCACTTACATGTGCAAACAGGTAGCTAAAATAATGAAATCAGGAGTGCTGACCATTTTTAAACCTGACCAAAAAAGTTAATTAAGCCAGGAGTTACACCTGCGGGAAAGCACCTGCTTTCAAAATGTTTGTTTTAAACACCCAACTAAATTTTTATGCTATGAAAAAAGCAAAAATTGGTTTAGATAAGGACAACCTCGAAACTGAAAACTTCAAAGTACAATCCTATAAGAATATATATAAGATCTATAAGTGCTTGCTTTTTTATTACAAAACCAAGGTGAAAAGGGCATTTGGTGCAATTGGCTACAACAGTAAGTATGAAGACGACGGATATCAAGTGATTTTTATTAAAATTTCAAGTATTTCTTGAAAATGTAGCTTCTGATTTCTAAGATAATTAGGTTTATAAATGTACACATTTATGACTGAATGAAACTTCTTTCAGTTGTGCCATTTATCTATTCTTTCTTTTAACCAGTACATTCTTTAAAGCTAGAAATGGTTACACTTGCAAGTTACACTTCAGTTAAACCATATTCCGTCTGATTCATGAATGATTTATTGTATTGTGTCGGTGTTGTCACGCAGGTCTCTTGCATGTCTGGTGCCTTTATAATTACAGACAGCGAGTGACCCTCCACTGAGTAATTGGACATAAAAATGGACATCATTTTTGTTTCTTATAGGGCTTTTCTTAAGAGCATCCAATTTCCCATCCCTTAACCTCTTCAGAGAGAAGTGAGGGGGGAAAAAATATAAATAAATAAATAAATAAATAAATAAATAAATAAAATCCACAAACAAATTAAAGCAAACCCAAAACATAACCAGGTACTGACAAAATTATTCAAGGCCTGTTTTATCAGGCTGAACAGTGTACCATAATTACTTTCAACACTTAACACTGATACATACCCTCTGTCTGCATTCACTCATAAAAATCAATTGAGCGCTTGTTGTTCAGTAATTTTAACTAATCTGCAACAGTTCATATCATCAACAAATCATCAAAGCATATTCTGAAATCAGTTTTTTACTAATAGGTAAGGTTTTTTTTTTCTCTTCAGGTACAAAGCAAAGCTACCACAGCATATATTTTTTTTAGTTGTGAAAAAAAAGAAAAAAAAAACTCAGACAGTGAGCATGAGAAACCGGTAGGCAGACAGCACAGCACGTCCAGACGCTTGAGAAAACATGCAAGCATCATAGCGACAGGTAGAGAACTCTGGCACGGAAAATTACTGGCAGGGTGGCAGCTCGAGCTGACTGAAGAGTAAATCAGGCATGTGCAGGAACAAGTCCCTTTCACAGCTACGCGTCCGTCTGGCCCTTTGCACGGGATGCATCACTTCCTCTAGGGCCCCCCTCCTGCCTCCACTTCCCAGTCCGTCTGGTCACCCACACCCCGACAGCACAGCTCATTACACCCCTATCTACTCAAGTGGAATGAGACGGGATTCCCCCCCCAGAGTGTCGGCCCAGGTCAACTAGGAGATTTAAATAAGAAAAAAGAAAAAAGGTCAAAGGTCAGTGATCAAAAGACACTCCCAGCACACAGAGATGTTTCCCAAACGGCATAATAGGGACAAAATACTAAGAGGAGGAGATTATTGAGTGGCGGCATTATCTAGCCATCACACTGAAACGAAGTAAAAAGCATGCATGCGCAATGCTCAGACTGATGAATGAACTGACTGATATAACAGTCCCTAGGTACAGAAGGGCCCATTCCTTTTGTTAACCCAAAATGTTTAACTTCATAATATTACATCACAGATTGCATTGCAAGGTACCTAATCCATGACAAGCAAGTGTTTCTGAACCAGCAACGTTATCAGGAACCTACCTTTCACCATGTCACTTTACGATGATACTTGAAGAAAAGGAAAGAGCATCAAGAACATTCCAAATTACATTAAGGCTGAGTCAATAGCTTGCTGAATGTACAGTTCTCCTGTGTATCTAACAAGTCATATATCAGTTTCCCCCATATTCGCAGGTAGTACGTTCCAAGACCTACGAATGATGCCCAAAACCACAAACAGAGAACTATTCGTGGACCCCATATATAATTTGATTTTTGAATACATACATATGATAGTTTAATTGATAAATTATGCTCAGTAAGACATTACCAACTTTAAGTACATTGTACGTCACTGTAGAGTACTGTATTCTCACGAATGAAAGGTATTCGGGCATTTTAGCCTAATTCTCAATACAGAAAAAAAATGTAATGCATCAAAGCAAAAAATAAATAAAAAAAATTAAAATCATGCTTTTATACCCCTCAAAAGATGAAGGAACAATGAAAAAACATTGTAAAACATAATATTGTAAAAATATTGTATCATGCACCTGTGCGTAACATGTAATGGGCGGGCTGGCGGATTTCAACATGTTATAGCCTGTACTTGCATGGCGTGCAGCTTGAAATTTATGAACGCTTTATTTCAGGAATTTTCCCACTTTTTTTCGAACCACGGTAAACTGCTGATAACAAACCATGGTTACTAAAACCACAGATACAGGGGTCCCAATGTACATTTTAACATGCATGGACCTTTTTCCATGTGTGTAAATGATATTTTAGTTTATTAGGTAAAACCACTGTTTTAGTACATCTGTTCTAATCTAATTCAGACCAAGCCAACAATGGTGCACAAAGAAAGCAATAATCTCAGCAGATAATGTTTCAGAAAGAGCTGCATCGTGCTTTTGAAGTCTCTGAATCATGTGGCCAAACAGCAGAGCCTATTAGAGTTGGCAACAAGTTACACTGGAAATGGAGGAACAAATGCAGTTTATATTCTTTGACCCATGTACTTTTGCACTAACAAAATGTGAATTTTCCACTCCACAGCAAACTTATTTTTAACTGCAATTACTAGTGGTAGCATCTCTGCATAAGCAAAGGAATGCAGCAGAATGGAGAGATTGTTTTAGTGTTTGAGTATTTTTGCTGAGCGGTCCACATTCCTATATACTATGGGAGCCAGAAAGCATTGGCTGAACCCATTCAAGATGACTCACCATTTGTTAAGAGGTTGCACCTCCAAGGACAGCTCTAATGACTTACACGGCTTTGGATCCTGGAAGTGATTCAAGATCCACAGCGAGATGCGCGCGCGTGCGTGCGTGCGTACACACACACACACACACACACACACACACACATATGCCTTTGCAAACATTTTAAGCTATAAGAGATCTTCCAAGGTGTGTGTACAAGAATAGCAGCAGACAAATGAAGTTTCCAGCAAAGTTAATTCATGACTTATGCTGTAAGGTCATGAGAGGTTCCTTCACCAAAGATTGTGATATTAAATGCTTTACCCTTCACACAAGAGCACTGTTTCATATCTCAGCAGCAGGTATTGCTCTAGTGTTATTTCAGCGTTTCTACAGGTTCCAGCACTGCCTGAACCTGTCCAATAAGTCTATTCACAAACCTGTGTGATGAGTTCCATGATTGCAGCTAAAATGACATTTATTAACAGTAAAGACAAATAAAAGGTTGAACCACTGGGAAGGCAGAGACAGGGAAGCCTGGATTCTGGAGAGTGAA
The DNA here is from genome assembly GCA_026774425.1 of Petrocephalus zakoni. Lineage (NCBI taxonomy): Eukaryota > Metazoa > Chordata > Actinopteri > Osteoglossiformes > Mormyridae > Petrocephalus > Petrocephalus zakoni. Next base: position 11,772,665 of record JAODKN010000114.1, read on the forward strand.
AAAGCCCAAACGATTTTTACTACATCTTGTGTAATGCTCATTTGGGGGCGTTTCTGTCAGAGCAAACCACAGATGGCATCAAGAGTTAAATGTGTCACAAGTATCACCCAAATTCCTTTAAACTTCAGTTCTACATACATAAGATTATCTCACCACCTCAGCACATAAGATTCCATGAGCTTCCATTACATCAATAACGCAGTTTGTATAAGAACATAATAGGGGAAAAGGTTTATTGCTTTAATTCACGTATAACCAAGCCGTTTAGCTAGATCACACACTGTCATCTTGTTTCTCAAGGGCAGGTATTGAACACCCAAGAAGTGTATTTTCAATTTAACGTTACATTGTTCCAATTCACTTGCCATATCAGCTTACATAAAAAATCCATAATTAAGAATTTGTAAAATTACTGTCAGAAAGACAAGGACATTTTAGAAAATACTTCCTGCAGTTAAACTTATACTTCAGGTACAATAATATACTGAATGAGCAAAACAATTTTCTAGATATACTTTTAAAAAGCACAGAAATGTATTTTAGAAAACCTCACTTTGTAATACATAAAAAAAGGAAAAAAAAAACTGCATGGGGATGTCTTGTTCTCCACAGCAACATATTTACTGCTCACCAAGGACCATTTGCAAGCCAACTAATTACAGTGTTGCAAATCAGACACCAAGGGTTAAACCACAGAGTCTGCAGCCAACACTGATTTCATCATGGCGCAGTGCAGATGCACAGATTAATTTTAGTACTTAGATGCCAAACACCTCCCTAACAAACAGAGACCCACAGAGAAACACACACACACCCCTCGATCTCCGTTTCTGTTTTCTTTACTGCTACAAGTTCACATTTTTCACCTCAGAAAACCGTTCAACTTGCAGGACCAATAATCCTCATGCAGCAAGTGGTAGACTTCACTTTGATGTGGTTTTCCTGGTAGGTTTTTAATATGTGTTCTTTTGCCTGGAGCAAAGAGGCTAGCCGAGTACCTCGTCTAGAGATCAAAAATAAAATAGATTCTTCCTTAAAATCCTGGATTTGCTGTAATAAAACCAGTACACACCAACACAAACTACTAGACTACAAAGGGAGTCTGGCAACTTCTCCACACCCCCAGAGACAGTCACCCATATAAAAAAAAAATTTAAATTAACAGAGCACAGATTTTGCTATTTGACAGGACAATGCCAATTAAACAAATTGACAATTAACCATTTGTATTTAATGTAATGAAACAATCCCCAGAACTGTTACAGGCCACATATTTAAACATTTGGAAGCTCTTAGCAAACATTTACTCAATGTAATGAGAAACAGTTCTACACAGAAAGGATAATCATTTATAGTACATCCTCTCCTTACACCATAATTGTGGGTACAAGTGAAAACTGGCCTTTATTATTATTTATTTGGCCTTTATTCTACAACCTGTAGCAGTGCAGTGGCTTTCCGTCAGCCGGCCGGCCTCCTCAGTGCTCCCCCCTCGACCCTCAACCCCCAGCACTACAGGAAACAAACAGCCCATCCATAACCACCACACTGTGCATGGCCTCCATCAAGCATATACCGCCATTCTTTGGGCACAGTCCTTCCCCATGCTGCCCAGAGAGCATCCAGTCCAGCTGAGCGTCACTTCCTGTGTATATCCTCCTGGGCCAGTGCATACCGTGAATTAAAAACATGCCCCAAGCGCTTCCAAAAATTAATGGATCTATTCCACTTCGACACTACATGTGAGCAACCTGCCCAAACACTTCCTCAATTAAGTTCAAAACATAAATCCAAGCAAAATGTTTGAAAACGCTCCACACTTTATAAAAAAGTAGCTGCACAATATAAACAGCTATTCTAGAGTCATGTGAATCCATAAAGAAAAACCTCTTAATGTAGGTCATGTAGGCAAGCGGACAATTAACTAGCTGTATTTAATATAATGACAGAATTCCACAACTTGTCCAAAGTAAAACTGAACAATTAAACATTAGTAAAACCTCAGAAAATAAAATAGCTTCAACATTCATCCAGATTCCCTTTTCTTTATGCGAGGAGGTTTCTGGAACAGCTTTTAGTGTTCCATCATCAGTCATCTTTGATCTAATGTCAACAACCTAGGATGTTCTCCAGTGTTACAATGTCAAACCATGGCTTTCAGTTCAGTTTTTCCAAGTCCAAAAGATTAATTTTATGCCTTTTGTTCTTAACTACCTCAAGAGAGACCAAAAAACTGATTCCTGAGGTTAACGCAATATGCAAAACATCTGACTACAAAGCAAAATAACATTCTGTTAGGGATGTCGGTTAGAATACACTCCAAAAAAGATGCCTTGTTGACATATCGTATCAACATGCACATCCACACGCTGTTCAAGCTCCCTTGTGCCTGAACAGCAGGAGAATAATGTCAGAAAGAACCTGATAATGCCAAAACAAAGGAGTCCTGGGAAGGCATAAACACCCACATAGCTATAACCAACGCAATGTAGTAAAATACTGCACAAGGTGAAAAGTTAGTACTATAACATGCTCCTTGAGATTATGTGGGTCCTGGTCTGTCAGTGGGAATCTATTTAGTAAATCTTTAGAGAAAGCATACAAGATCCAGTTTGTTCATGCACATCAAGCAAATCAAACTGGATTCTATGAGGTGCTTATATTTTACACAAGGATGTTAATATTAAAAGATGAATAGCTTGTAAACCAAAACAAACCTATATTCAAGTTGGGCAACCCCACCTCCACAGAGATGTCAGCTTAGATTAATGATGGCATTATTTCAGGTAGCTTTTTCACTCCAGTTAACTTCATTAGTATATTAGCTATCCTGGTTCAGACAAGCTTACGAGTACCAATGACTCAACTGGACCTTATTGTTGATTACTGACAAATACTTCAAACATCTGAGCAATGATGACTTAGGTCCATGAGCGAAAAACAAGAGTATCTGTAACTGGTTTAATTTAAATGACTGGAAACTTCCTACAAACCAGGGATGGTGACTGCATGCCCCGTCAGATTGGAGTAACGGGCCTGACAGATGTGGGCTGGTAGGATGCCATTTCCCCATGGCAGCGTGGCATATAGCACTGGTCCCTGCTTGCCTGACAGGTGATAGTGCCCCCCACGGCAGCAGCAGCAGAGCCCGTGTCATGTTCTAGTCCTAGGGAACACCATGTTTGCTCTGTATGGAGCTCTTCCTGCCAGTGTTTAGGGCCCTAAGACAGTGATTCCTGACCTCAGTACATCTATTTCACCTTCTCAAATGGTCCAGCCCCATGGTCCAACAGGAGTCCCGTAACAAAGCTGCTCAAAATTCTGCAGGCTTAAGCCATTATCTCCAAACAAAATGAACATAACTGTTCTCACACTAACATGCACCATTTCGGGCTCTTCTGTGGAACTGATGCATGCTATGGCAATGTGCCATGAGTTGACCAATTAGATAATGTAAATAGGCCAATGATCTTTTTTTTATATGCTGGATTTCATTCCCAAGAGTATGGGTCACACACCCAAAAAGTCATTTTATATGTAACGACAAGGTAGCCCAATGAAATTCAACATAAGCTCAGACGGTTTTATTTTTCTGGAAGTATTTTTTTCTTGCTTCAAAATTCTTACTTCGATGTGCTAGAACAGTTGGTTCAAACATTTTTATGCCTATGAATTTTTAGTATCCTTTTGAGGCTTAATTTTAGCTGTGGCAGGCTTCAGTAACTTGGATTCCAATTTTCTGACATACACCAAGCCCTTTCCAACATATAGTTGGAAGCTTTTTCTACAGATACTAGTCAAATCCGCATTTTTTTCCAAGCAGTTCAGATGGAGATTGAAAGCACAAAATGGCATGACAAAGGCCATTTTAAACAAACGGAGAATTCATCTTTGCAGCAAGGCTACGTTTGTTTTCATGTGACATTTGATATTGAACATTAATTAACCTCAACCCACAAGTCAGAACATTTGTGCCATAACACACATACAATAAGACTTATTTGGCATTAACTTGTTAACTGATCAAACAGACCATTCACAATGTTTGTCAATTACTTACTGAAAATATGTACTTTTTACCTTTTGTAATGAAATCCTCACACAGAGAGTAACAGACATTATAAACTATGTGCTAAGCAGGAATGGACTGTATCATGTTGTTTCTTTGAGAGACACCTGTAAAAACTGACACTGCTCGAACTTGTTTAACAACATGAAATGAGTGATAAGGAGATGAGAGCTCAAATATTCACTTAAGCTCAAAGTAAGCAAGTCATCTCCAGATCCTTCATTCATGTGCTACTTTTCAAGCAACAGAATCTGTCATTCTGAGATTCCCTGCCTCCCAGCCAACAAACACACTGCATCTTCCCCAATGTTGCGCAACACACCCTTGTTAACACGCACTTCAAAATTAGCTGGAACACAACCCCATGCACAAAGTAGGGAATCAGGAATCACGTCAAACGCTTGTCCATATCCATATCCAGCACACAACGGAAGGTGACTACCTCAGGCTTGAAGGTTCAAAAGGTAACAGGGAACAACTGAGGATATCATTTAGCAACTGCTGGTTCTGAATGAGACTCCATCATTGGCTATTCTGCCGACATAAACCAATTCTTCAAACATCTGAGCAATGATCACTTAAATCCATTAGTGTAAAACAAGAGCTTCTGTAACTGGTACAACTCAAATGACAAATGACGGGGCTTAACACTTTGTGGCTTTGTGGTCATAGAACATTTTAGATTACATTTTTCAGTTTACATGTTTTGCTCATTAAACTGGAATACCTCTCAGTTTAGACAGATTCTGTGTGTTCCAATTTAATATGCGACACTTTATTCTCATCAACTCTCATAAACTAAGAAAAATCTAAGAAAATATAGTTATGTTTTCATTTTAAAACAGGTGACACTCATTAAGTTTGCCTGAACTTTGTGTGCCACATGGCAGTCATTAACAGAGCATATTTTGGTGTGCCAAGCTAATATGCTAAACATTTTGACAGATTGCACAGTCAAAATGGGAAAGAAGAAAGAGCTCAGTGAAGCCATCACTACAGCAAAATCCTCACAAATACTGGGCTGTGACCACTGCACAATTAAGAGATTTACATCAAGGGAAGAAAGTGTTTACAGGCACCAGTTACGTATTAATGCTAGAAAGCCGAGCCGACGTGAAAGTATTGCCGTCGAACAAGAGATGGCCAAAAATCCACTCAGGTCCACCTCACAGATATTCCAAGATTTGGAACTTGAACATCTCTGACTCCATACAGAGCTACATACTCCCAGGCACAGGAAAAAGTACAGAGGACCTTCACTAAATAAAATTTTAAAAAAAATGACAACATTGAGAAAAGCGCCTGGCTTGGGCTTGCAAAGACCTGAATACTGAATGAGGAAGGAGATGTGGGCTGACAGTGAAAGCTACCATGAATTAACCTGATATTTGGGCCCGTGGCTGATAACTAACAGGTATGCAAGACAATATATGATTCAAAACACTTTCAAGGTTGGCTAGAATGAAAAGAGCTCAAAAAATAAAAGGATTATGGAGTGGCTGGGTGGTTCACCTGATATCAACTGCAGATCTTCTGGGCTTCTCAAAAACAGTATATCGATGCAAATGGGAAAATCGTGCTTTGGAAGGGAGTGTAAGATGCTGCAGGTTTCCGAAAGCCTGAAGTTTTAACTAAAAGTAGAAAGACTATCTGGTGTTAGTGATGGAGATGGGAAATTATGTCATTCTTCATTAATTTGGAAATGTAAGTATGGAGTTAAATCAGGGCCAATAGTTTTGGTAGTTTGGCAAAAAGAATTGAAACTGAAAGTTCAAGTTCTGATGTTGATAAAAAAAAAACAATTATTCAAACTGAGAAAAAAAAATGTTTGAAAGTTTTTTTTTTCGGTTTTAAAATAAATTTGATTCACTTCTGGTTTTATTTTCATTGTTCACTTTCAAAAATGTATTACATTTTTTGATGTTTTAGGTCTTATTTTTTCAGTTGCAAGGTTTTTTGTTTTCAGAGTCAGATCTTATTTTTTACATTTTCAAATGGTATTGTTTCGGATTCAGATTTTTTCCACATGAAGATCTTTTTTTCAGTTTCATACTTTTAGCACAGATTTGGCATAGGGGAGCGGTATCTGAGAGGGACGGGAATAATGAGTCACAGCATAACGAAACTAAAGCTATATGCTTGTGGCTTTAGTATTAGGTATCTAGTGTAAGTTGATACCAAAGGCAACAATGAAGGTCCTCAGCCTACTTTTTTATGCTGTGACTCATTATTCCACACTCCTCTCAGCTGATACCACGCCACTAAGCCAAATCAATGCCAAAAGTCTGAAAACAGAAAAATAGGTTCTGAAACTGAAAAAAAGATCTGTATTTAACTAAATAAACTCGTATTAATTTTTTTTTTACTTTTCAATTACTGGTAATTAATCTAAGTAATTACTTACTTATTCAGTGACAGCTTTTATTTATTCATCCATCCAATTTCTGTAACAACATATCCCGGAGGCTATGGGCGCAAGGCAGGGAACAACCCATATCGGGGCGCCAACCAATTGCAAGACACAGTATTTATTTATTTTCTTATTTATTGACCTATCATCAGTTCATTTTTGGCTTACAATTTTACTCTTATGGCGGGTTCATCAGAATATAAACCCTTGGTAAGTTGCAGAGCACCTGTATTAGAAAATGCACTTTTGTAAGTATATTAGTTACATGATAAGGTGGCACAGTACATATCAATGTTACAAATACTGATTTCGTTCGTGAATGTAAATATAGTGAAAGGTCTCTGAAACATCTAATACAGCTATACCACGTTTTAATAAAAATAATTTCAGTGCTTGCCTCACTGTTCAAATTTATGCTTAAAACGCACCATTTGCATGACATCACACAATTTACAGAAACCCATTAAAAGCTACAACACACTGCCAATTAAAAGTATTTATGTTCAATGAAGTTTATAACCTAGGTTTGACTATTAACCAATGTGTGGATTGTCATAAAAAAAAACTATGAAATGATTACAGAAAGACTAAATAAACCTATAGCTTAATCGTTATTTTGCAAATTCGGGAAAAGCTGAAAAATGATGCAAATTTCATTGAATCAATGAATTCAATGAATTCTGAAGAAATAATTGCAGAGTATGAAATGATGATAAGATGAGTATGAAACCTGAGTTCTCCTAGTTTAGCTTAAATCCAATATTAATTAAACTCCCAGAAGCCCGTTGTGAATCAGAGTCCAAGCTACTTATTACATTGACTGAAAACGTGCTTAAGTAATATTTTATTTATATATTTTAAACGGTGACGTATTAATGCTTTTTCTCGCCCATGGTATAAAGGCTGCTAGCACTGCATCTCGTTACACCAGCTAATGTTTCCTTATCAGCCAGATGATGTGACAACAGTACACATCCCATTTTTTGCTAGAGACCTGCTAATTTCAGAGATGCTCAAGAAATTGTTAAAATTACATAAAACAAAATTAGATAAAAAAATTCATAACTCCTGTAAAATTTGCAAATATAGTAAACTTGTTCTTGTAACAAACACAATAACAAATCTGCAAAATGGTTGGCAAATGAAAATTAATTTATGAGATCCAGCTTTTAAAGAAAATTGTTGTTAACCCGGATCTAGATTTTTTAAAATGCTACCCTGAGGACAACTATAGCTAAATCTTAGTTCACTGGGACTGGAGTGTTTAAAATCGACGTGTTGCTCTTTCACAGAAACTCCAATAGCATGCCACAGAAGATGTTTTTAAATTCATTTTGGTCATTCATTCAACATAGCTGGGTATTTTTTCTTTATTCAAAAAATTTAAATGCATCAAAACATACAATACTGAAATAATCACCAAGGTTAATTTACCTGCTAAATTAACGCAGTAGAAAAAGAAAGGGGCAAAGAGGAGGGGAAAAAAAAAGTCACAAAAGGAAATGCCAAATATGGTTGTTCGGTGGCGGGGCAGAGAAATTTTTTTTTGGGAAAGCATTTCAGTGTGTTGGACATAACCTGAAACATGCATGACACCAACATCCCCGTGTCGCATGCGCAATCAGAAATGGTTGAACATAAAATAATGTTTTCCGCTTACGCCATAAGCCACCTCCCAGCATCCCCCAGCTGAACTCAGATGAACCCGGTGACCGTTTATTTTTTCTCAGTGTGCTACAGAAAGCTTAAGATCAGCCCTTTAGGTTCTTAGTAACCCTATAGAGTACTGGAAAACTTGGATCACACATGCTTTGCATTTAAGTTGCAAGTGAGCACAGGTGTATGATCTCAGCTTTAAGGAAACAGTCACTTTACAAAATGTCATCAGCTCCTTGCCTATTTAGTCGCTCTCCTAGGAGCTCAAAACAGATCAGTTTAAAGCCTATTTACAGCATTTTACTGACACTGGGGAGCAAAGCGCATGTGAGTCCCGACGTCTCACCATAAGAGCGTCTGGCAACTCTCCCGCACCCCCTTAGTACAGGGATGTGCTCACATTCCACCCTCTCTCTCTCTCTCTGCAAGTAATATGCATTTGTTCCCCCCAAGTCTCATCACCATGTAGAAAAAGGCAATTTTTCAGAAAGCAGCGTAACACTGTGTTTATTTCCAGACTCCCCTGCTGTCAGACACTCTGTGCTGGGCGGCGGTGGCCATGACCCCGCGCTCGTCCTAGAGTGGCAAGCTAGCGACGTGACTGACAAAGACCATTCCTAACCTCGCCCATAAATCCAGTGCAGGCGGCGTGCAAACTTCAGACGGAGAGCACGCATGGGCAGGGCCCCCTGCCGCCGGAAACGGCCCGCCGAAGAGCGCCCCAGCTCTATATTTGGTGTGGAAAGTTACCTCCTGCACAGAGCGTGCGGCGGGCTTGTCCTGGTGGTTGGCCAGTATTAGGAAAGGGAGCGTGCAGAGCTGGGGGTGCTGCAGAGCTGAGTGAAGCTCCGCCCGGGCCACCTCCAGGTCCTCCTCTGAGGAAGCGCTGTCCAGGACAAAGATTACACCCTGGGATCCCTGATAGTAGCGACTCCAGTATTTCTTGATAGTGTCAGCTCCTAAAAACAAACAGGGCGAGGTTTATGTTACGCGCCACGGAGAAGGCGCCGTCTGATTAACATCAGTGCCGCACCAATCACCAATGGCCATTCCGTAGCATCCGACATGTGGCCACGAGTTAGCAGGTCAGGCCATAAATGAATCTTACAAAATGAGAATGTGAACAGAAATTAACAGGTGAATTTGCACATCCAAAATTATATGTGTTGGGGGGGGGGGGGCAATAAAAAGGTTTCAACCCACCGCTGAGTAACCCATGAGGTCGGTATTAAAAATTAAGTGATGTGCT
>JAODKN010000114.1:11803883-11818784 GCA_026774425.1 Petrocephalus zakoni
GCAGCCTTATGCGGTTTAGAAATCGCATGTGCTTAAATCGCGATTTTTTTGCGATTGCAATTAATTGCACAGCCCTACTCAGAATATTAATACATTTGGCAGGAATATTGACATTCTACCAACACCAAATATTTGCCATCACAAGCATTAATTATTCACCAAGAAATCTAAGTTCTGATATTAAATCCATAATGATCGTGCTTCCGCAAACTGCCATTTTCACTGACATTTACTATTTCCACATATAGGTAACAAACAAATCTAGTTTGCTTACGGCAGGGGTGGCCAATCTTATCCGCAAAGGCCCGGTGTGTGCGCAGGTTTTTGGGATAAGCTTTAGATCAGCGGTTCAAACCCGGGTGTGATGATTAGTAATTAGTAATCTAATTAGGGATTTGCAGTGAAAACCTGCACACACAACAGCCTGTTCTGGATAAGATTGGCCACCCCTGGCTTAAGGCATTTTTACGTTGCCATTTGGGAGGATGTCAACTAAAATTTACAGGCAGCCGAACTGCAAAAGCCTCCGTCACAGCCGCACCTCTGTCATCAGAGGGAAGAGAGAGACCTTGGAGATGCTGACGTGTGAGGAGAAACACGGTGGAACTACCGCTTCCTTCCATCAGTACTGAAATAGTCATGCCATAGCTACAAAGAAATTCTGAGGAAAGTATTCACCATAAGTAAAAACATCCTTTCGTCTGGTCTCAGAAACCAGTGTAGATCAATGAAAACATGCTAAATCCTACTCCACGTCAAACTAAAACTATTACGCAGATATGAAAACATTCCAAAATATATAACTTAAATAGTAATGCAACAAAACACACATCTATACAATCACAGTCCATGCACTAATAGAGTACTGTGTCTGCATCGCAAACAGGATTACTTGCTTCAGAATTTCAGATAACTTGTTGGACTTAAAATAGACTGGGCTAAATGTAAGTGAATAAAAATATAAGTCCATTTAAACCGGGATACCTTAAATCCAACAAGTTACCTTAAATCAGACAAATTATCCAGCTAACCAAGAAATGTGGTTTTGTTTTATAAGCATGTTGCGGTACATGTGACAAAAAACCCAGGTATCCATCGCCATAAGCCAACCCTCCCCCTTCTCTACCTATAACAGGGCACATTACTGCCTCAGCAGGAATGCAGCTCAGTGGGTCGAGTAGCAACAAGCCAATATGCTGACATACTGAACAGAAACTGTTAAGCTTGGGTCAGCCGGATGGCTTTCCTCATCCAAACAGGGCATTATGTCACACAACTTGATTAAACAAACCTAAACGAACACTGCAGTTACAAGTATTTGGCTATACTGCCGAGTTTGCTTGTTTCACAAGAAAACGTCGTAAATATTTCAACCAGGTAATCAGGCACTATGACTACAATCATTGTGCACATTACTGATTGACAGAATAAGCAAAGACAATACCAGCATTTTCCAACCTATTTTCTGCCATGGCACACTTTCCATATGGCAGTGTTTTCCAACCAACTGTGCAGCACACCAGCTGGAAAACTCTGGGCTGTACTACACATAGCCCCTTATTACTTATGCAAATATCAGCATTGATGATCTTCTGAATCACTAGTTTATAATAGTAACATTTAGCTTGTCAAAGAACGTGATCTTCCCCTAACAAACAAACAAACAAACAAACAAACAAACAAGAACAAGAATGTGACTAAGTGGTGATCAGTCTTTGAGATTCCCAGTGGAGGGTTGTATGCAAGATTAAGTAATTATGATGTATTGCTCAATAAAGCACAACTATCAGCCAGAGGATAGGTCTGGAGCAATAAATGCCATGAACAAGACAATTATAAAAAAAAACAGGTTTGAAATGATGCCTTCTTATGGAAACCACTAAAATATTTTCTGATGAGGGGAATACACAAAAGGCTGCTGTATGAGAAGGGCACATTGCATAAGACAAATGATGAATTACATGGAAGGTGAAGACATCCTACAAGAGACCTACAGTGAGAACCACAACTTACTGTAAGTGGCCTTCAAGCAGCTCAGGCAGCTTCACTAACAGAATGTACTTATAAACTAATATATGATAATATTTAATGGCTTAGTCACTTTCTATAAAAGAGCCATTTCTTTAAAATCAGAGACATTTTAAGGTAATCTTAAAAATCAGAAACAGGTGAGTCTAACCTTGTGAAACATTCGAGAATAATAAGTCTCTCTGTGCAGGAAGTAGTTCTTTGTTTCCCAAACACTGTAAATTCCCACCCAGTTTCCAGTTTAAATAAGGTGGAAAAAGCGAATTGTTCTGAATAGCATCCTGTTTCGGCCCATGGAAATTGAGCATTCCGGCACGGCCCCGGCCAGGCTGCCGCGAGGAATCGACCTGGTACCGGCAAAGCTTATTTTTAAAGGCCTGTGGGATCCTCACGCTCAGAGATGGAGGCAAAGGCCACTCATATCCTGCCATTCAAAACGCGGAAGTGTGCTAAGTATGTAATACGGTGGCACCCAGAGACATTTCCCAGCGGGAGCCAGCATCAAACAGTCAGGGGGGCAGAATTTACCAGCAGCATCATCATCACCAGGGTACAGCAAGCCACAGGCCCCTACTAGGACCAGGCATGTCTGTCGCCTGCCTTGCTGTGTGCTCTGGAAGTATCACCATGCTTATCTAATTTTTCTTTTAGAGTAAACCGATAACATGCACATAGAGAACAGAGGCAGGACAGGTAATATTGGGCTCATTTAGTGATATTTACTTATTGAAACGGAAGACAACTTTCCAGTAATTTATAATACGGACATCGTCACTTTGTTAAAAAAAAAAAAAATCACTTTCCTACATGAGATCTATATTATTCAGTTAAACACTACATAAATATACACCCAAAACATATATATTACATAAAAATGTAGATAATTACTCAATGAAATAACATACAAAGACTAAGCTACACAGAAAATTCACCTCATGTCATGATGAGAAAGAGGAGGAGGTGGGAAGGAATAAGTAGCATTAGAGAAGCTTAAACAGCAACAGTCCAAAAGGTCATAAGAAGTTTAAGGGATTCAGACATACCGGTCTAATCCAGTTCCTGCCCATTCTGTTCGCTGTGTCGCTCTCTCAGCCCCACGATGGCACAACGGCTGCAGAAACGGACACCTGTGCGCGCTCACTTATTAACTCTGAGGCGATAACCACAGGACACTAATACGTAAATCAGTGAAGAGTACAGATACGAGTAGACAGGATCCCTCCGAGATCCTCGGCTATTTTTAACCGTGAGTGGTGTTCAGAAATGGATCGTGCAGCGAACTGGTTTTCTGAAACAGGACAACACGGCCAGGAACGTTTGGCTTAATATTTACTCTGACCTTTCAGTTAAGAATAATAAAGTCAGCATATCGAACTAGCATTCCAACCACACCAGAACATGATTAGTAGCCAAAACAAATAAATAAAGAAAACACAAACAGCATCAGAAATCTTCCGAGATAGTATTTACCAAGGCACCAAGTAGAGGTACAGTTATTCCAAAAAGGTGCCGATTTCCTTATGCACAGCAGCCATTCTAACCGCCAGCCGGTAACTCCTCAAGTGGTGAGGAACACACACACACACACACACACACACCCACACACACAAAGAGCCAGTAGAAACCTTATCTCTCATCACTACTCTTGCTGGTCTGTAAAATGTGCCTCGGAATAAGGAAACTCCAGTTGAACCTTCACTGCTGTAACAGAATTAGCTGTTGTAACTGAAGGAAATTGTTTACTATAGGCCATATAAAAGGTAGTATTATTTATGGAGCGATAATTATTCAAAGTCAACCACAATAACCACTGAGTCAACTGGAAAATTACAAACATTTTAAACAATTAAGCAACATAAACATGAATGTCATTAATATTTTCTATCCTTAATAACTAGGGATGGGTATCGTTAAGATTTTAACAGTACTACTACTCTTATCGGTACTGCTTATCAGTCCAGTACTTTAGCGGTATTGCTATCGGTACTTTTTGAAAGAAAAAAAAAAATCTAATTTTTAGAAGGCAAAATAAAATTTCACAAAAAATATAGCAATGTTTTAAACAAACACAAATTTTCTGATAATGGAAGTGTAAAACAGATATAAATGATGTTAATGCAAAGCCTTTAATGCCTTTACACGCAAAACACCCGTTGCCCTTTTGGCAACGAGCACTGTCCGCATTGATTCTAGTGAAGTGCAACCACACTTTTGTTGTTTTAACTCTCTCCTCCATCATCATTAGTTACGGCTCCCAAATCTGCAGTTCCATTTCGATCTGCGTACGCATGCGCATGTTGTATTGTACAGTAGACATGTATAGCAATGTGTTAAGATATCTGCCCTATTTGTGAATGCAGAAACAAACTTTTCATGCAATACCGTCGACACAGTAAGCTGACAAATACAATATTACTAAAATCTTTATAATAAAATGACATACACATTTGTTTTTCTAGCGACTTCCGTCTATTTAAGTGTTTTACAATATCACATAAAATAATCTGCGTGTCTGCCTGGCAGGCAGGCTGTACTTGTCATATATTTCAATGTCTGCTAACAGATTTTAAGTGTCATGTGACTGTGGACGTACGCTCTTAAATGTCTTACAATGTATTAAAATGTAATTTAAAGTTTAAATCTGTGTGCATACTCTCGCCGATCGGCCGAGCCCAGCGGATATCAGTATACAAATCACATACAGCCATAAGCATGTGAGAGTTTCCCCGTGCATCGCGCACGCGGGAGAATGCCCTAGATTAACGTCTTAATCAGGAATGGAGCTGGTCAGATAAACTGGGAAAAATTACTTTCATGTAGAACCAAATATCTGATTTATTAATTTCTCCAGTATTGAAAGCAATACCATTAAAGTCACAGCTTATCAATACTCCGGTCTTAAAAAAATTAGCCCCGGGGCCCGTTTAGTACTGGGTTTCGGTAGCCATCCCTATTAATAACAAATAAAAATGAATGCATTGCTTATTAATGCACCTTTATAAAGTTCATCAGTAGATTTTACAGACTGTAAAAAAGTACATCTTTATATTAACAAGTACTGCAACGTTTTTACAAATATCTCTATATATCCTCACAAAAAAGGCACAAGTCTACCCACATTTCTGGTCACGGACTTCTAAAGATAGAGCAGCCATTTTACACACCATTAGCACCTTAAACAGGGCACTGAAAAAGCCTAATGAGTGTCATTAAGTGCCAACAGCAGGAGCAGTGATATTTAAAGTGCCAAATCACAAAGACCTGAGCATCAGCAACTATTTAACTAGCTCTGATACTCTTCACATAAACACAAAACAGAACATACAGTGCTTACAGGATGTCCTGGCATGCTTGCTTAATTCTGTAAAAATTTTACCAATTTACTGGTCTTCTAACAGAAGTCCATTGACAAGCAAAGCCAGACATCGGCACAAATTCTGCAATGACATTTTCTTTTTAAATGTCACTTTTTTCTGCTGACTCATTCAGGTCTGTTCTTGCCATTGTGTTGTTAATTGCAATTGTACTGAATAGCTTCCAAAGGGATATTAAACACAAATGTTTGTTTTTATGTTATTGTTAGGTATTACTAATTAAAAAGCACCCAATGAGATGATAACCAAAATAAAACGGCCAAAATAACCTCTGAAAAGGGGGTGGGGGGGTTAGTCTACAATCAAAAGCAAAAGTGTCACCTGACAGTCTATCCGGTCAAACGTGTACTGACTTGACCTTAGAGAAGAACCCAGAAACACCAGAATATCTCTAGATCAGGCGTACCACCAAAGCTGTACACTATGCCTACATTTCAGATCTTTCATGAAGTCTAAGGGAAACCCTCCAATGAAATTCTAAAAACACCTGCTTTTGTAACCAGGGCTGTTCGTGCCATTCCGTTCACATAGAAATGTTGTTTACTTTAGTAAATCATTTGTGTGACCATTATCGGCATAAAATTACCTTGTTACAAGCCCGCAGCAAGCATTCCTACCTGAAAATACTAGAAACTGAAAGGCAACACAGCAAATATCTGCACTGCAGGCACTCGCACATTCTCACTTGCATTTCTAAAACTTTAAGAGGCTTTTTAACAGATTAACTCTGGCAATATGACTCCCAATTATCAAAAAAAATTTAGTAATTCAAAACAACATAAAAAGTTATACATTTCAAAAACAGCCAGTACAGAACTGCAGGAATCGATGCATCATTTTAACTAAGGGCTTCCCAAAATATAAGGGATTTTTAAACAAATGTAGGGACCCAACAATTCATTGGCCACCTACTTTGTACAGTGAGGTTTAAGTCTAAGCATTATATGTAGGGCTGTCGCGTTTATGTCATGATCTAATCGCGATTATATGCCTTATGCACAATAATTGCCAGGGCTTTAGTTGATAGATGAAACATTTGTCTGGACGCGAGCTTTTTGGTACTATATGGACCATTACCTCTTTCAAAAGATGTTATGGCTGTTGAACTGCCCCTTTCTTCACTGCACTGAAGTGGCTTTCTCTGCTAATCGAATGTAAGAAACATAATGGTCCCGAATCAGAAGCCCGAATATCTTAAACACTGAAAAAATAAATGGGTGCTAAACTGAATCTAAAACCCTATAAAAAACAGGAAACAAAACGAAGCCATTATCTTTTATTAAATGTATATAGTCAAGTAGATCAAGCACTAGACGAATGTTATTATGAATGGATCTTCACATCATAAAGCCAGATTAGGAATCGCTTATTCGTTTATGCTAATTCTTTTTTAATCTGTTAACATATATACGAGTAATAATCGTATAGTCATTATTCAACAATTTAATTGGTTTAATTTAAATGAATGCACGTGGTGTACAAGAGAACTATTTACTGTGCGTCACAATAAGCATATCATTAATATTTTATACACTCAACTAATCTGCTTAACAAATTGTTGGCGAAAATAAATCACCCATGTAGTACTGAAAAACTGGCGTCCAGACAGATGTCCAGATGTTTCACCCGTCAGCTAAAGCCCTGGCCATTATTGCGCATGCGCCATATAATCGTGATTAGACCGCGACAGCCCTAAATATATGCATCCAAATTCTTGCCATGACATACAGCCAGCCCACTGAAACTCATCCCTATAACAACACTAGAAAATTGCCTATTTTCACTAAATACTTAAAACACAACAACTATGGAAAACAGTATGAGCCTTTACACCCAGAGACTAAATCAGTAACAATCCCATTTCAGAACAAAATCAATGTATCACAACTATATTACATATTCAGCTTCAGGCTGTTAAGTTAATACTCTGTCAATCAAAAAACTTATTAATACAAACAATTAATAAATCTTAAAAACGAGTTAAGAGAACTACAGCACAGAAGCTATATACTCAGTGGTCAATTTATTAGGTACCCCTATGTATTGCAAGATAGCACCATCTTGACTCCAGAATTTCAAGGTAGTGCTAAGCAGTTCGACCAAAAATTTGTATCAAGGTATTTAAGATTCTGGTACTTACACGGTATATCACCGTTCACCATTCACATAAAAAAAATACAATCACAAATGTTTTTGAAAGGTGTATTGTTAGGCCTATAAAAACATGCAGGCTACAATAAGCTAAACAGCTTAATAGTATTACTGACATGTTTCATTATTATTAATAGTGTATACCCAATTATAACCATGCACTTCGCTCAATATGAATTGTGTCACTGACATTTTATTAGATTTACATAGATAGCAATGTGTTTATTGATAACCATATATTTAGCTCCAGATACACGTTTTAATGGTTATTACCATATATTTAGCTAAAATTTGCTGCCTACTGAAGCTTTATAGTGGTTGTTTGAGCTATGCTACGGCATAGCGGTGTATGCCTCATATGGTATGAGAAATTAAAACCTTTATACCAGAGGAACTGGTATATCACCCAGCACTATGTCAAGGATTGAGAATTTGTGCATTTGGCAGTCCTGCACACCAGTGTTATACTGAGCTGTTTTACACTAGTGTCCTTGCAGTTAGCTTTAATGAGTCTGGACAATCTCCTCTGACCTCAGTTGTGCACTGACTGAATTTTATTTTAAATTTTATTTATTGCACCAAATCAGACACTGTAGTGCCTTAAAGTAGCAGGAGGGTAGCCATTTCAGGAATTCTGAAACCAACAGGTCTGGCACCAGCAATCATTGTACATATGAAATCACTTGGATCACATTTCTAGGCTGTTTTAGGGCTTAGCCAATCGGTAAGTGAACCTCCTGACTCGGTTTACATTTTAAATATATGTAGTTGCTGTCATGTGATTTTCTCTTTGGGGCAGCAGGCTGTCTGAGCAGGTGCACCTAATAAAGTGTCTACTATGTAGGCCTACTATAATATAAATATATATAATATTGATTTAATTATTAAAAGCCAACAATACCCAATGCACTAATAGCCATCTTATAACAACACATTTTATGGAAGACATTCTTATTTTTTTGCCAGCTGGTTATTTTTGGGCCATTTTTTTTACAGTTTTCACTAAAAAAAGCACAAATAACATTTCAACTAGCGGCAGAACTAGATGTTGATCAAGAGAGAGAGAGCAAAAGATCAGTTAGAGCATGTAGGCTTCAAACCTATAATTCAACACATACGTAAAACCACCGGCCTAATATTGTGCCATCCTTATGCCGCCAAAGCAGCGCTGATCCATAGAGACATGGACTTCACAAGACCTCAAAGTGTCCTGTGATTTCTGGTACCAAGATGGTAGCAGCAAATCCTGTAATGTGCGAGGTGGAGCTTCCATTGACAGGGCTTGTTTGCCCAGCACATCTCACAGATGTTTGATCAGACTGAGACCTGAGAAATTTCAAAGCCAACTTAGCACCTTGAACTCTTTTCATGTTCTTCAAACCATTCCTGAACAATTTTTGCAATGTGACAGGGCACATTATCCTACTGAAAGAGGCTACTGTCATCAGGGGAATTCCATTGACATAAAGGGAGGTATTTGGTCTGTAATAATGTTTAGATGGGTGGTATGTGTCAAAGTAACATCCACATAAATGCCAGGACCCGAGGTTTCCCAAGAGAACATCGCCCGGAGCATCACACTGCCTCCACCAGCTGGCCTTCTTCCCAAAGTGCATCCGGGTGCCACCTCTTCCCCAGGTAAAATGACACACACGCACCCGGCCATCCACATGATGTAACAGAAAACATGGCTAATCAGATCAGGCCACCTTCTTCCATTGCCCAATGGTCCAGTTCAGATATTCTTGAGCCCTTTGTAGGCGCTTAGCCCTACTAGCTACGCACCCCCATAAGCAGCAAGCTGCAATGCACTGTGTGTTTTGAAACCTTTTGATCATAGCCAGCATTATTTTTTTCAGCAATTTGTGCTACAGTAGCTCTCCTGCAGGATCAGACCAAACGGACTATCCTTTGCTCCCAACACAAATCAATAAGCCTTGGGTGCCCATTGCTGGTTCACCAGTTGGCCTTCCTTGGACCACTTTTGGTAAGTACTGACCACTACATACTGGGATCACCCCCACAAGACCTGATAATTTGGAGAAGCGCTCACCCAGTCATCTAGCCATCACAATCTGGCCCTTGTCTAAGTCACTCAGATCCTCACACTTGCCCATTTTTCCTATACAATAAGAAGTCATGGTAATGTCCAAGAGATTATTTCTATACTCCTACCACAGTGTCCATGAAAAAACAGTATCTCTTCCAAAGGCAAAAGAGCATTTGGTACTGGACCCCACACCTAATTTAAGGAGCAACTGAGCTGGTTCCTGGACATTTCCAGAGACAAACCTCCTAATCCCCCTTCAACCAGTACCATTGTCTTAGTCAGTTTGGATAGATGTTTTTGGGGTTCTGCCAACAATACACACTCAAAAACTTCTGACAGAACTTAAATGCTATCATCTCCACAGACAAAAAGACATTCATGCCCACTACTGTTCTAGTGAAAAACAAAAGCCATATCCCTATTATTCTTGTGTGGTCATGTTTCAGCTTTCCCTGAAATGGACAACCAATGTATGCAAAAGTTCCATTAATTTAACCCGAGCTGATCCACTGAATATATATTCCATAAGATCTCCCCTGCACTCCAGATAATTACATGTCAGATGCTCAGTCACTCCGACTGTAGCCACAAAGCAACAAATATGTCTGAAAACAACCCGTATCATTTTCATAAGCTAAGCACTTAAATGAATCATTCCATTCACCTTCAGCTATTCTTCATCATCTTCTGTATTACATTTCCCATGTTAATTAATCCTGAAAGTGCCGTAGAAGCATTCATAAAAATAAGTCCACCCACCCATCAACCTCTCCGCAAACCTACACTCCACCCCAACTGCAGAAAAACAAATCTCTTAATTTCTTTAGGATTCTTGTATTGGTGGAGCATGTTTACTTTGTGTCAGGCAATACACGAACACTATACTGGAATTAACATATCCCATGTCAAGGGGGGTGGGCCTAATTCTCCACCAGTATCTTCCTTATTCAAAGAAAGTGTTGTTTCCTCATTGGAGTACTACTCTCCCAATTCCACCACAGTGCAATACACCTTCTTACACATCACTAATTCCTATTAAAGGTATATTGTGCAATACATATTTGGAAGAAAAAAGTTGTGGAAAATTAATTCAATGGTGTGCAAGGCTATAGTTAATTCTCATAGCCTCTTTACCAATGTACTTAACACAAACATTCCAGCCTATTATTGCAAATCATTTGGTCAGTGAACATATTGCACCTCTGGCTTAACTTGTATGAAACATATTTTTGCACTGACCCAGTGCAACAATTAATTTTGCGAATCCACAGGGGCTCCTCCAGATAAACATTCCTGTGCCGGTGGAATAAAAGCTCTGACATAGATTCAGTAGGCTGCAGAGACACAGTGCATGCAGTGCAGCTATCTGGAGAAGCATGTGCGAGTGACTGTCGGACACAGAGACACAGCACATGCAGTGCAGCTAACTGGAGAGGCATGTGCGAGTGACTGTCTGACACAGAGACACAGCGCATGCAGTGCAGCTAACTGGAGAGGCATGTGCGAGTGACTGTCGGACACAGAGACACAGCGCATGCAGTGCAGCTAACTGGAGAGGCATGTGTGAGTGACTGTCAGACACTGTGGCAAAATACTTCTGTGTGTCTTGAGATGAACAAATTAACGGAATAGCTAAGCAGTCAATAAGCAAGGTTACAACAAAAAAAACTACCAGCTATAAGTTAAGCAAAGTAAATCTTAAACAGATGTTTTGTAGCAACGGCTTTTGCTAGTAAATGGTTGTTTAAACATATATTTGTCTAATTATATATCAGTGCTAGTTTAGATGGGAGGTAAGTAAGCAAGAAAGTCAGCTACTACGAACAGCTGTAACGAGTGTCTTCCAAAACCAACACCAGTAAGGCTACAGAAAACGGGAAGAAAAAGAGGAACCTTACCAATAAAGATGCTATCTGGCAAAATGGATAGCAGAAGGCCATGAGCCAATGTCAGGTCATTTGTAGCGTGAGCGCCTTCCACTGTTGGAACTATATTTATAAGTGGCTTCAAAGTTCAAAATGTACCCAAAATGAACTGTAACTAAATAGAACTTGCTCTTATCTACCAATAAAGCCTGTCTTTACTAGGCCAGGCAAGGCAGAAGTTCACATTCTGGTCAACTCGCCAAAATGTCGCTAATGGTCCGCTGAGAATTCACGCGTCTTTAAAATTTTATCAAGAACTAATTTCAGGAAACCTTAAAGAATATTTGAATGACAACAGTGACAAAGTAAATGTACACAGAAGATGACCAGCAGCAGTGTGATCAGGTTCTTTCACACTTGTTGCCATGAGCAGTGCTAGCAGACAGAAGGACCGAACACTTCTGCTCAATACCATCTCTATGGAATTTCCATACAGAGAAAGGCGAATGTCTTCTGGTCATCAGCTCTTGTTGGTTGCATTCATTTTTGTTACATTTCTCACAAATGCACCACACTATAACCGAGCAAGGACAAAAATGACAACTGGCTCGAAGAGTACATGCAGAGCTCACGGAAAAACAGCAAAGGTCAGCCTCAAAATGAATGAGCTGCACGCTCATTAAGAACTGGAAGAAATTACATCTAATTATATTCTAAATCTAAATATATAAATATTATTTTAAATAGATGAGCTGTTACTCGATTTTACAATTATATATTTTTTGGTGATTTTAAGCACATTCTTGAGAATTCCAATATACAACAATGCCGATTCATTCCCAACCCAGATGACACCACATTATAAACTTGCCAAAAACATGCCGAGTGCTGACTTCTTGGGCTATATGAAATTGCTGCATGGCATAGTACGCCGTTCCTACTGCTCTCCGCACTAAAGGAGACACAAAATGCAATTATGAGATAACCATTCCACAGAACTAGCCTTTTCTGTACTTTCCATAACACAGGATGCACAACATGCCAGGTAGTCTACATGGACTCACCCACCATTTATACCCGGCAGTCTAATGTAGTACCTGTTCATGTTACTGAAGTAGACATCGCCGCACCTCTGTGCTCAACAACAATCTTGTTCATTTTCACATTTATGTGACAGTCTATCCTTTAAAATATTTTTCTTAGTTATAACAGTAAACCTAATTCAACGACACTGGTTTAAGAATAGGAGTGATCATAAAAGTACTGATGTTTTATTTTGCTGGAATTTACCCGTGCAGGGCAGCGCTAGTAGAGGATATTTTCTATGTGCATCTTGTTTATACTGGGCTCAGTACTGTGATGAAGCACCTGGACTATATGTTGTTTTAGGCCACTGACAGCATCATGCATTGAAGAGACACTTCGAGTACAATACTTACAACTTGATTTTTATACGCCAGTGTTCAGGTTCTGTAAATATTTAATAACCGCACAACATAATTTAGATATGAGTTACCTTCAGCACAACCCGTAAAATGGGAAACATCAGGTAAACAATCACTTGTACTTTTCCTTTAATATAATATGCTTAGGGATCTAGTAAATCATCAAACAGACATTCAACCATAAACCAGGAAATGAAATAAAACACACAAACAAGAACCTCAGGTCATATTGATCATATTCTGGACGACCAGTTTGCTACAAAACTATCAGACTTCCTTTTTTTAACGGTAAAATGTCTTAATTGCAAGAACACAGAACAAGAGGGCATTGCCTGACAGAACAAGAAAAAACAGCAAGGTGAATTCGGCAGTCGTGTAAATATTAGGTAAATTAATACTTAAAGGACCGTTCCAAAACTATACATCGATTATTAGACATATAGTAAAAACGCAATACAGATTCTAAACAAGCAACGTATTAACGCCAATAACATTTCCGTTTGTTATTCTGCGAACAAATGAATTAATATTACATTAATTATTAAATATGTGACAGAGTAATTGTGATTAATGATATTATGATATGTTGATATTAACAGGAAAAAGGGAAACAGTGCAGTCATTTATAAATTTTGTATTGTGTGCTTTACGAGTTTTATACTTCATTTATCCCAATCAAAAAATGCCTTATTATTCAATGTTTTTTAGAAATGTAGTTATGCCCTGACTTTGTACTGTTTGACATTATTTTATACATTAAAAGACAAGCCCAAGTCAATCAAAAAGGCACGCTGTATGTGAAACTCACATTAAAACCCGTCACTGAGACGTGACTATATATTTCCGTGCCAGTGGTTACGGTATATATTATACTATACTTTGCTTCTGGCAAATAAATACTGGATGGAAATTTGTTAATGTTAACTTTCACATGTTGTCAAAACAAATGCACACCGGTTAAAAGACTGAAACGGATCGAGTGATGTGATGAAAAAGAAGACGATAAATGCAGTTTAAAACCATTCATACTCGAGCATATTTAAATCGAGGTTCATTCCATGAATGGAGCGGAAAAACAAAACAAAAACAAAGGGGAGAGGTGAGACAGAAAACATAGCATACCAGATAATCCATCTACTTCGTTAGTAGTTAAGCGTAGCCGTCGTTATTCTTCCAAGTAGAGAAGTCGTAAAGGCAAATTCGCTTCTTGCTTGAGTATTTTGTGTATGATGGATGCATTCAAAACACTGTATTGTCGGCACGGCGCTTTGGATTCCCCGCCTTTTCACGCAGAACAGAATCGATATTATAATTCCCGGAGCCACCGCCTGCTACGGCTGAAAGCTCGGTCGTGCAGTCACACGGTAACGCAGCGGTCTCTACACCTAATCCTCTTACAACTGCAGGTCCAAACCCCCGGGGACGATGCCCTATCTGCCGCCCCTTCGGTCAGACAGTGAGTTATCCGCGTTTGGGGTTCGTACGAAATACAGCGTTACAGGAACTGTGGATCCGGGCTATTCTTTGGCGTGAGGAGTCATCTGATCGGCAGAGGCGGCAGGCGGCGGCGCGCGCCTGTCAGCTGTGAAGCCGTGGCCTGCGCTCCTCCCCGTCACGTGACGATTGCCTCCCGCCCCCATCACGTGATGATGGTCTCCCGCCCCTCCATCACGTGACGATGGCCTCTTCCCGCCCCTCCACCCCCGTCACGTGATGATGGCCTCCTGTCCCCCCTCCATCTCTCTCTCGCGCTCTCTCTCTCTCTCTCTCTCTCTCCCTCCCGGGACGTCAGCGGCGTACGTGCTGCTCTCACAGGGCGTGTTCCGAGCCGCTGAAATTTAAGTTTGACACAATATCTCGCCTAACGGCTTCTTTTACGAACGACGGGGTCAGAGGCAATCAATTTACATGTGATTACCGTTTAATACCACTTTCAGGCAGACTGCCCATTAAATTATTTTAATTATGTACCGTCATATATGGGTACT
>JAODKN010000114.1:11818884-11833113 GCA_026774425.1 Petrocephalus zakoni
GCCCATTACTGGGCATTGTTACATGCCAGTTACTCACACTTGAAACACCAATCACACTCATCATTTAATTTTCTTGGTTTGGGGGGGGGGGGTAGGGAACCTCACAGGGAAAATATGCAAACTCCACACACAGAACCCAGGCAGAGACTTGAACCCTGGTCACAGAGGTGTGAGGCAACAGTGCTAACCACTGCACCACCATGCCACCCCCAGTAAGAAAAACCAAGGAACCAAAATGCAAACAGGGTCAGAAAAAACACAACAAACACGGGGGGAAACAGAAAACCAATAAACACTAAAGAGTCAGTGAGACTGGACAAGCCAGCCACAAACCCGTGACCAGCAGGTTTTCAGTCTCTGAGCTGCACACTCAGCCCACTGAGCTATGTGGTGGTCCAGGGGGGCTGGGAAACACACAAGGGTCAAAGTATTAAACTATAAAGAGGGGACGCGCAGAATGGCCAGCAATGCCTGCTGGCCAAAAGGGGAGATGGAGGAGGACGGGGTTAGACGGGCATTGGCCATGACAATCAATGACAGCTGAGAGCCCGGGCAGCCTACAGAATACTAAGTCACTGTTCTATGTTTTACGACCTGCCAGAACATCGTACTTCTCATAGACGAAGGTCAAGAATCTGACTGGAACAGAAAATGATGGCATGCCTTTATGAAATGTCATTCCGTAAAGGTCTAAACACATCTAATTCCATTCCATTCCAATTTATTTTTAAAGCACTCATAAAAACAACCACTTGGCTGATCAAAGTGCTGTACATCATGTAACAAATACAAATATCAACACAACCGAAAAGAAAACATAAACCAACAAAAACTAATAACAGCAAGGAAATAATCAAATAAAAGAGAAAAGAAAAAAAGAGAAACGATAGGTCTCAGTCACCACAACACACTGGATCAAAAGCCAAAGAGTAAAAATGGGTTTTTAAGCAAGATTTAATAACAACAAGAGATGGAGCTTAAATACAAATAAAAGAATTTTAAACCGGATTCTAAACTAGACAGGAAGCCAGTGAAACGAGGCCAAAATTGGTGTAATATGCTCACGCATACTAGTCCCGGTTAAAAAACGTGCAGAGGCATGATTGATGCATCCTAATTATTGAGCCATATGCGACAGAATGACGCAGAATCTTTGTTTGGGTAATGACTTGGGCAAGGTAGGAAGCAAATAAGGGGATAAGAACCTACAACAAATATGATCACCCAGTCGTAGAACTTCTGACCAGAACTTGGAGCTGCAGACAGAACTCTTCAGTAACCCAATCTGAAAAATGTGAACATGGGTTTTCTCACTAAAACATGAATCAGAGGAGGGCTTAGGAAACAAAGTAACAGGGGGAAATCTATTTGTTTCACTTTCTAGTCTTGTAACATACTGTAAAACAAAATACTCAGACGGAGGAATAAAATGACCCCTTGAATCCCTGTGCTACTATTTGAGAAGGTGTAAATGTAACCTGTAAACTGACCACTGCCTAGCAAGGGAGGTGAGGGAATGATAGCATGATTTTGCCATCCAGCATTTTTATGTGAAAAAATGAAGACTCCACAATGGAGTCTCACATGCCTCAAGTGACCCAAGTTGGTATTACTTGTTTGTGCCTGTATTTAATTAAAACAATAATGATAACATCATTATTAAAAGACTGAAAATCCACTCAGGGAGAACACATCTTAAAGCAAATAAGTTGCTATTATTTGCTTGTACCTGTATTTGATTAAAATAATAACATTATTATTATGAGACAAAGAATCCATGAACCTGGGAGAACATGCAAACTGCACATACACACAGCAGGGGCCAGGTCCCAACCCCCACCCCTAAAGGTGTTGGGGTGAAATGTGAGACTGTTCCTCTTTCTCGTAAAAGCATGCTTTAAATCAACATTATCATTTTGGGGTGGCATGTGGCTCAGTGGGCTAAGCCTCTGTGCCTGTGATCAGGAAGTAGCTGCTTCAAGCCCAGCCTTGGCAGAACAGTTACCTGTCAGTGGGCCCTCGAGCAAGACCCTTAACCCCCAGCTCCATCTTGGCTGCCCTTCACTCTCACCCCAGCCTGCTCTCATCGGTGGGGGTCTCATAGAGAGCAGCAGGCAAAAAGGGAATTTCCCCATGGGGATCAATGATGTCATTCTATTCTTCTATCCCCCTGTTTGAAAAAGATAAACATTTACCTGTCTTCTTTTGCAGAGTGTGCTTTTTTCAGATATGACAGCTTTCCATTCGTCACTAGTCACATTTACACAACACAATCTTTAAAATGTTAATGCTGTGTAACCTCACTATAATAAACTATGGTGGAGAATATGTTCAGAGTGTCTGCCGCTTTGTGCCCTGTGCTTCAGGAGGTAGAATTCAATCTTTTTGTATTTTGTACATATTGTTAAATATTACGTCTTGTGTTTTTGCTTGCGTGGCTGGAGTAGTTGCTATTCCAGTCTTCTTGTACTGTCGCGTACAATGACAATAAACGATTCAAACTTGAACAAACGGTTATGGAAAATAGATAGATGACTGGATAATTCGATATATAAAATACCACAAGATGGCGCTATTTATCAACTCTTGAGATTCTTAAAAACCGTTATAATTGAGGTGTATGTGTAACCCACATGATATTTTGCGTATTTATTTACATGCATTTTACATAGATAGTACAGTATAATTGTATTACTATTTTAGCATCCTCCTTCGATACATCATTTTCATGTAGATCATCTTACAAATACCAAAAAAAAAACAACTGTGAATAATAAACAAAAGAAAGTCCAATACACACACACACACATATATATGTGTTTATTGGAATTTATCTTTTGTTTATTATTCACAGTTGTTTTTTTTTCTTAAGTACGTTTCCACGGAACAAGAATTATTGTTATATAATGGTCTCATCAGTTAAAAAGGCTAATATAAACACAAATGATTATAGCACATACATAATCCCAGTTACATCTATCGGTAAAGTGTCTGTAAATTTACCACTATAAAAAGAAAGTAATAAAATCACAATAGGTTTTCCAAAGATGACTGAAAATTATTTGACCAGATTAGTTGGTTATTGTGTTTGGGTACATTGTCATGGCCACAGGATCATATTAAACCTTAATTTTCTCAGTTACCACCCTAAAATGTCTCTGAAAATAAACTTTGTTAGTGTTTCTACGTTCATTCACTTAAATTGTAGTGCTTCTCGGCAAACTCGGTAAATACACACAATATGTTACACACACAGATGTAGAAAAACAGTGGTCTGTCATTCCCACTTTGATCGTTGAAAAGAACATGCAGAATTACCTGCTTGACATGCCTTGATTTAATTCCTGTGGAAGCAGTTAGATGTGACTTCATCCATCCATCTTTGACTACTTATTCAACACAGGCTCATGAAGATCCTTGAGTTTACACAGAAAGCACAGAGCACCAAGCAGGGAGACATCCTATATGGGAATGACTTTACATGACATTATTTGTCCATAATGGAATAGTTTCTACACTTGATTCCAATCACATAGATCTAAACAACAGTCATTAACTACATACTGGTCACCAAAAGAAAAAAGTACTTGTGAGATGGCATATTTTTTCCTTAAAAGCTCCTTAACAATTTCCACCCCAAGAAAACCGTAGATGGAAAATCCCTTTGAGTCCAAGACTCTTACTTCATGCATCTAGGAATAGCAATCGTATATTGAGTGTTTACTATGAAAACTGGCTGCACTAGTCAACCCTCTGGAATCTTTTAATTCACTCCTTAACAAAGCAGAGCATTTGAAAAATATGTCCGCACACTGGGACTCAAAATAAAACATACAAACAAATAAATTAATAAAACTGGATAATATTTGACAAGCTGGAACTGTTCACAGAAAACCAGGACTTGATATACTTCTAAATATTATTATAGGGCATTCGATTTGTATTGCCGTGATAGTTTAATGTAATTCTTGGAACACTACTGATAAAGTTAAGCACATGCATTTCTTACACTGCAGCGTCTACAGCCTACACTAGACTACAGGTAATACAGAAACACGAATTAATTAGTTATTCAATACACTGGCGTGTTAAACTGAACTCGGGCTACAGCTTGCGACAGTCTTTCCGGAACTTTTGCCAGCATCCCCTAAAAAGAAGCACTTTGCTTGGCACCGGGGAGCGGCGGTAGATTCGTGTTGCCTGGTCGATTGTCCTGCGTGGCTCCGCCCTCGATTATTCGGTCTGATGACGTCGCGCTGGCGCTGAGGCACTTTCGCAGAGCCCATGGCATCTGGAGCGAGCACTCGCCTGAGCCGTAACTGGGGGCAGCGCCGAGCGGTTGCCGAGTCGCTTTTTCCTTATTATTATTATCCGGTTTACGAAAGGACTTCGTTTAAAGCGATGGGAAGTGACAGTTTTTAGGTCCCCGGCCGTTTTGTGGGTAACTATCCGACGAAAACTGTGAGAGGAGCCGCGGCGAATCGCCGAAAGTGGCCGGACTTGTGCGAGTTGAGTTCGGACGGGTTTAGTAGTCGCTCCCGGGAGAGTTTCTCTGTTCGTGGCGCTCCGCTTGCTACGCATCATGGCGCTGAGGGCGAGGGCTTTATATGACTTTAATTCCGAAAACCCCGGCGAGATTTCAGTGAAGGAGAATGAAATTGTTACTTTATACTGTGAGCAGGACATAGAGGGGTGGCTGGAGGGAGTGAACAGCAGAGGGGAGAGGGGGCTCTTTCCTGCCTCCTACGTGGAGGTCCTGAAGAACACGGCTCCGTCTTATAACAACAACATCACAGCTGGGGACGGATACCAAGCCTCTAGGTATGCCAATATCCCTGGCGGCGGCTATGATGCTGCCTACAAAACACAGCCTATAGATGAAAACTTATCAAAAACTAGTGCTCCTAGTTTCACCAGCTTCCCAGGACCAGTTCAGCAGCCGCCCAGTTATCAGCCGAGTCAGGCCAGTGACGACGACTGGGATGACGAGTGGGATGACAGCTCCACAGTTGCAGATGAGCCCGGAGTTGTTGGCGGGACTTACCCAGACTACGAGGGGAACGGGCCGTCCACGTACAGGGTGTCCACTTCATCGATGCCTCGAGGCGGGGCGGCCCAGCAAGCCAAGAGCTCGGCCACCGTCAGCAGGAACCTCAACAGGTTCTCCACCTTTGTGAAATCTGGAGGTGAGGCTTTCGTGCTGGGGGAAGCGTCTGGTTTTGTCAAGGACGGGGATAAGATTTGCGTTGTCATGGGCCAGTATGGACCGGAGTGGCAGGAGAACCCTTACCCATTTGTCTGCTCTATCGATGACCCGACCAAACAAACCAAATTTAAGGGGATGAAAAGTTATGTGGCGTACAAGTTGACTCCCACTCACACGCAGAATACTGTCAGCAGGAGGTACAAACATTTCGATTGGCTCTACATGAGGCTGGTGGAGAAGTTTCCTGTTATCTCCGTTCCGCACATCCCCGAAAAGCAGGCCACTGGAAGGTTTGAGGAAGACTTCATTTCAAAGCGGAGGAAAGGCCTGATTTGGTGGATGAACCACATGACCAGCCACCCGGTTCTGGCCCGGTGTGATGTTTTCCAACACTTCCTCACATGCAGCAGCACAGATGAAAAGGCCTGGAAACAGGGAAAGAGGAAGGCAGAGAAGGACGAGATGGTCGGTGCCAATTTCTTCCTCACCATTAGCACCCCAACGGTTCCACTCGACCTCCAGGACGTGGAGAGTAAAATCGACGGCTTCAAGACTTTTACGAAAAAAATGGACGACAGCGTGGTGCAGGTTAATGCCACCTTCAATGAATTTGCTCGAAAGCAGATTGCCGGATTTAAGAAGGAGTACCAGAAAGTAGGATTGTCCTTTAAGATCCTCGGTCAGGCTTTTGAGCTTGACCAGCAGCAGTTCTCTGTGGGCTTAAATCACGCCATTGCGTACACGGCGGAAGCTTACGACTCCATTGGAGAGTACTTCGCTGAGCAGCCCAGACAGGATCTTGACCCTGTGATGGATCTTTTAGCCCTATACCAGGGGCACTTGGCTAACTATCCAGACATCATTCATGTCCAGAAAGGTAATGTCTTTATCCCACCACACATATTTGTTTTTATACGAGCTAAGTCTAACCTAAAGCCGTCCAGTACTGTACATGTATTAATCTGTTTCTGAGCCAGACCTTTAATTTAAAAAGACACTCAGCAGCAAATGAAATGTGTGCTTCCTTTTAATCACATTTCTGTTAGTGTAACATTACTTTTATAGATACTGTGACTTTGCTTTGCTTGAGGAAAAGAAACCTATATTTTGTATTAGAAACTTTCTTTAGTAGCCAGGACATGTGGTCCATGGTTAATATTAGATATTTTAACATTGTATTATTTCAACTCCATGCATTCCATATATTTCTGTTGATGATTCCTTTTCCCCATCCCTGAATCGGATATTGACTCATTCAAAATAACCAGCAAATTAGCTTGAAACTTATTGCACATTTTAAGGCAAACCCTACTACTTTACTAAGGGTAGGAGTTCATTTAGGGGCAAGTTAAGTCACATAAATCATGATTCACAACTAAATAGATTAGAGTGCGTAAAACTAGGGTAGGGTATTTGTTTTACAATGTAAAAAAGGTACGTTTAGATTAAAAGCAGGGTAAAAGTTTAAATAGTAGAGTTTTGTATGTATCTGAAAAATTAATGCTAATCCCAAATACAGCACAAGGTGCTTAAAATAAAGACTTCAGGCTTATGTCACCCTGATCAGAAAAAGTAATTGGGATATGGATAGATTTCTTAAATTTTTTTTAAGCAGTCATTAAGATGCAATAATGGCAAAACACTGCTGGAGATTATAAAATATGAGATTGTTACGTACAGAACTTGGATAATATCCAGTTTATTATATTGCAGTGTGGGGAAAAATTCAACAGCAACATTTGCAAATTTGGTTTAAAATCTTTCAGTATGCAAGTTCTTTGGCCTGAGCTTGACCTGTAAAGCCAGTAAGTGATCAGCAGGTTCATTTCGAGAACAGCTGTGGATGGACAAACTTGGCTTACTGCACAAGTTACTAGTCTGCTAATCAGGCAAAGTCACAGAATATAAATGTGTAAGTACATTTTAAATGCCATTGCCTGTAAAAGCTGAAGTGCTGTGAAACAATTGTTTCTGTGTATCGGCAATGAGACTAAGTGAAAATTAACGGTGATGTGGAATTAGCTCTGTTAGCTATTAAAAGAAGTGAAAAAGCAGTTAAAGAACACAGCCAATTATAAAATTGCAAAGTACATTTCCATCTTGTATTGCACTACTCTGATCTATACCAGACAAACATTTCATCATAAAAAAGTTCAGAATGCTTCTATTTCCAAAATGTGCCAGATTTTTTGCATACTTCAATGCACCCCTTTTGGCTGTATTCCCGCCATAATAATCTCCAAGATGAGGCCCTATTCCAATCCAAAAAAATGTATCATGTTTTTTCCATATTTATATAGAGGGAAGAATGCACATTGACACCTGGGTGTGTGCAGGCAGCATTTAGGAGGGTGGTTTGAAGCCAGATCCCGTGTGGGAGGAGAGTCTGCTCTCCTACCATTGCTTTGTTGTTCTTACCTCACCACAGCCTGACACAGAGTTCGTAGAGGACAGCTTGGGTGGGATTAGCTTTCTGATAAATCAACATTAGGTTTCAATCATACGTATCTCCGGTGCACATGTCCAGAAGGTCATGGATTCAAAACCCACACCCGCAGAGTGATGTTGCCGGACTTTGGTTAAATCTATTAACCCCCACAGGAATGCTAGCGGATGCTGCACTCTGAGCCCAAGCTTTCCTCACTCGAATGTGGCTTTGGATAAAAGTGTCTGATAAATAAAAACATACTGTAAATAATACATGATAGCACATCTGTTTTAACTGTAATGCTTATGGCGAATGCATAATTGTTGTACAGAACTGCTAGATAACATAGTATTAATCAGAGCTACTGTCCATGGCTGAACACTGTAAAGACTCCTTTTGTTATCGGGGGGGGGGCTTAAATTAATGGAATGCTTGAATATTCTTATGAAGTAATTGTGAGATATTTGCCTGGCAGGCCATTTCACATTCTTATTTGAATGCTAATCATGTTTGTATTCTTGCTTATTCAGTGGTTACCTGGCCTCAGTATCCGAAATGCAGACGAGTCACTAACCGGTTCCCCATGTGCTGCCTATTTAGGTGGTCACATGAGAATGGGTGTTTCTGTTCTTGTGCGTAATGCAGGCTTTGAAAGCCTAGTTGTGTCAGGAGTTGAAAATAATAAGCAGCTGAACACAAGCCCTAAAAAGTGGGCGCATGGCACATTTCTGTCATTATTTCTGTCTAATTATTTCATACATATGAATCAGAAGGTAAACTGATGTTTAGGTAAATAACCTGAATATCTATTCTATGTTATGTTCAGTATTTTATGCATTGCTGCCCACTGACTGAACTGCAGCCTTTGCCATCATTTAGCACGGTAAATCAGCGTAACAGTGAAAGCTTTTTGGCACGTTGTTTTTATAAATAATATGATGCTGATGGTGATTTTATTAGGATTTTAAAATGTTTTCCCCCTGATACCCTGGGAGTTTTATTCTCTGTTCTGCTTTGTGTCATATTTAAACGGAGTGTGTCTTTTCCGAATTTTGAAGTTGCAGCAGTGTTTTAATTTGACTTGTTTTAATGCAAACTGTTTCACTTTCTCCAAGCAGCCAATAACCTCGAGTACCTGTTAGTTAAATGGTACTTTTCACGTTCGCTGTATGTCATCATCCTCCAATGTACCCTAATTGTTAGTCACTTTTTAAAACCATGTAAATTTCGCATACACACACTCTTTCTGTACTGAGTAGGACTGAGAGCTTTTTTGCATGCCATGTCTTGAATTTCCTATCCATTATTGAAAATGTTAATCAGCTTTGTACTCTTTCATTATAAAGAGGCAGGTGACCTTTGCCACCCGATCAGTGCCGTGATTCACAAACACTTATCCAGCCCGTAAGTTATCACCATTGTTTCTTCTCCTGCTCTTGAGATGCTTGTAATCACATTTCCTTTTCAAGCGTGTTGCCATAGCACTTTTACATACATTGACTTGACCTTAGACCGGCGATTCAAAGTTTCCACTCTGTAATTGTGTGCCGGTTTATGATACATAGTGTTGGTCAGCAGTATGATAGTGAGCAAACCGCTGTCTAAGCCAGCTGGCTCCCTTTGAGCCGAGGGCCCTCCAAGCCGTGCGTGGGTATCGCAGTTCATCTTCACCCTGTCTGCTGCTTTCCCGCTGGTCATGGAAAGACAGGTGCCCAGAAATGCGGAACAGAAATAACATACTGCATGTCTCAGAAGAAATGATTGGAGCTTTAATGGTTATCTTATTATTATAATTTAACTTTTTTAAGTTGTTATATAATTATATGCAGTATACCCCCACATCACGTATTTTCTGAATTCAGAATAATGCAGTTTGGCTTATCGCAGGAATAGACGCATGGTTGCCTCTGTTTATTACACTCAGTATTTTAAGAATTAACCTCCCCCCCAGTCCCATAGGTTAGAACGCTGCTCAGATAAGTGATGATTATGTGCCAAGGCTCATGTCGCCCTGACAGCTCTGGACTTCAGTTGAAATAAATAAATGTCTCCTTGGATTTTGAGGAGAGTCACTGGTTCTGCTTTTTTTATAATTTAGACTTCAAATTATGCTCAGTACGGGTTGTTTCTAATGATCAGTTCCAGTATGCTAGTCTTTGCTGGAGAATTTTTTTTAACAGCCAAGTCAAATGTAAATTATCTGTAAGAAAATGTAATTTAGTGACCCAGTTCTAAGGATTCAGTATTCAGTTAATCTCTAGTTTGTTTTAGATTTCCACAGTCCTGAATATCCTGCTACCAAGCAGGCTATGACCAAAGAGCTGGCTTTGGGCTGTAAAAAGAGGCCGAAGCTTCTCCTCCCTGGTTAAGTCCTGCGTTGTGCTGTTGTCTTTGATTTGATGACTTGTATCCATTTACATTTCACTGTGCAGAAACAAGGGCCATCTTTTTTGCCCACTGTTTAGGAAAGTCCAAACGAGAGACCTACTTCTAACAAAAAACATGTTTTTCCAATAAGACTGCATGTGCACCACAAAGGTTTAATTCTCTAGCTGTTGCGTAACAGTGTAGACGTGGGTTAGCGTCTGGCTCACTCAGCCGTAATGCTAAATGCACTGTATATCTGGCAACAGTGATAATCTCACTATAGTGCTGCTCCTTTTCATAAGTATGTGCTGCACTCCTGTACCATCTTTCAGACTTAGCTCTGACACTGCTGTAAGAGTGCTGGGCAGGTGTACCTCTTCAGCTGGTATACTGGCTTTCATTTCCTGTTCAGTGTGTAGTTTTTATATTCTAGCATACTGTAGCTTTGTTGAAACTACAACTGTAATGCATCAAAATGCAGCTAAGTATGTAATACTGATCACTGCTAGAAGTGCTGTGGATCGCTGTTCAGAATGTATTTTGACTGACAGGGGACCCCTGTTAACTGTGCATTCGTACCCATCTTACTAACAGTTATAACACAATAATTTTCATTTAACTGTTCAGCAGTATAGTATTTATAGCTACTGCTTCAAGTCTGTGCAGAGCCAAGCTGCAAGTCGAATTTTTTTTTTGGTCCCTTTGAGTTCGACTTAGGGAGGTCCGACTGTATTAACCATGTCACTATTGAGCTATTGCACAAATAATGTAACAATTCATTACATTATGCCATGGTAAGGTTGAACTTGGAAAAAAAAAAATATTGATATTATAAAAATGCAAAAAATAATAATAAAAAAAACATGATATGAATTTTTGGTCAAAGCACCCAACACTATGCTGTAAAATTCTGGAAAGGGAGGGCATTTGGTGTCATAAAATTGACATTGGTTACATTGAATGAATGTTCTTGAATAATAATAGTAATAATTGTAACAGGTATTGAATGATATATATGTAGCTATCTTTACAAAGTATCTGTATGCGATGGACAATATGAATTAATTCAGATAAAGATGGATAAATTAACAATCTTGAATTCTAATAGTTTAACTGAATGACATTGTATCTAATTTCACTAGCATCTGGTAGCTGCTTGCTTGTTTGAATACCTGCATTGCCTTCATCTATGGTTCTCTTGAAATTGTAAACATGGGCTTTGGGGCTTCAAAGCTGCAATGCTGTGGTATCATATATTCTTTGCAGTATAGGCATGTTCTCTCCTCTTGACTATACGAGATGTCTACAGCTGCGATCCTCTATATGGTGGAGTTGTCATGGTGTACTGAAGGTCTGTTGTTTTTAAATGGGGCATAAGTTGATTACGGGCAAGGATTTCTTAACTGAAGACTGTCAGTTTAAGCTCTTGCAGGCATCTTATTGTCTTACCCTTGAATAGTGTGCAGAATCTGTATCGCTGCAGTAACAATCTCTAGCTCCATGAAAGGATAAAGAATGTTGCCAACTGCTTTTTTTACGTGGCTAAATGTAAATATACTGAAATGTGATATTGGGTTACCATCACATATGGCCTGCTGACGTATCTCTGAGGTACTCTATTGTGGGCTTCACTTGCCTTTTATGTAAACGTTTATGGTAGTTTTGTTGTTATATAGAAATGAGCTCTGAGTCTTACATTCTCATAATTTCTGGTCTGGATCTTGAACTTCGTTATGGAAAGTAGTTTTACCCTCCTTGGCTGTTTAAGACAAGTAGAGATGACATGGACCCTGCAAATGATTCACACCCACCTCACACCACACCTCTAAAACCACATTAAGACTTGCATGCAAGTGTGCATGGCTGTCTGTGTGCACAGTAGCATTAGGAGAGACCAGCTAGTAACTAAGCAATTTCATGATTTCTTCGATTTGCTTTTTGTCACACATCAGCCTTTGAAATGAGTACTTAATTCTTTTTTTTTATTACACTGTAAAACTACAGACGCGATACATTCTTTGCTTAATTAAACTTTTAAATTATGGATGCAAACCACTGCAGGAACAGAATGAAATTTTGAAATGCTTGTATGGTTCAGTGGAGTATTTTTCTTACTCATGAAAACAGGTCATTTGTGTGCTGGTGTCCCTTGAGTTCGGCTTGTATTTAGCTGTTGGCTTGGGAGGGTGAATGGCCTTGTGTATTTCCATCTCACATTTTAAATATGAATGCTTGCTTCGTACGCTACCTTACTCATGCCGCCCCCTGTTATGGGGGCCTGAAGCCATAAGATCTTTCGGGCAGTAATTTAGACACCCACCCTTCTCCACAAAAGCCCCATGCGGCCAAACTGTGTCTTTATGTCTTTATGTAATCTCCCTGATGAATCAAAAGTTATGGCTTTATTTTCAGACTGGCTTATTCAGCACTGTAAATGTAGTTGTACTGCTAGGTTTTTATTGATTAGAAGTAGACTCCATGTTTACTGTAATGTGTTGAGGCAGTTCAAGGTACTGAAGGCTCCTCGATGCGTTTACTAATGTAGTGCCACTGCCGTGGAAGTTAAGAGAAGCGGCAACGTGAGATGACGTGTGCATCACGGCCGTGGAAGAAGCGTGGGTGAGGAGTCAGTGTGAGAAAGAAGCTGACGCCTTCAAAGCCCTTTCTGCAGTCAGTCACCCCCCCTAATGACGACGTCTTGCCATTGTCAAGTGATGCATCTGCCTTGTTCCCTCCTCACTCCTGGGAGTTGGTAAATAAGTTACCGTTAAGCTTATAATCGCTCTTATATTTCGAGGCAGTAGGCAGCATAGTGTTTAGGGATCCGTAAGCCAGTGGTGTCCCCGAAGGGGTCCTACTGTAATGCCACAGAGCAAAGTACTTACCCTGGATCGGTCAATGAAATACTCAGCTGTCTTATTGTTGTCAGTTTTTCATTTTTTCCTATTTCCATGGGAACCCCCAACGCGCATTTTGTGTGCTTATTTGTGTGAGACAGTAATTCTGAGCAATACACCAGGATTTGCACTGCAGTTGGAGCTCAGTAATTAAAAGCGTAAAATGCTCTGCCCTCCATTTCCCGTTTTAAATCACATGGCTTATCACTTCACCATCACCCATATCCACATGTGAAGGGCAGCTCTACGGATGGTGACCACTGGGGTTTCTTCATGAGTCTTTGTGCAACCAAATTCAACAAGATTTTTTTTATCAGCTGTCAAATTTGTTCTTTAAAATCCTTGATATTTAACCTCACATCTTCCATCGTTTCCTTACCAACAGGAAGGTGAACCTTGGCCATTTTTATTGGACCTATATTTGGAGGGGAAAATGGGAAGTGACACACTGTGAATGTGTCTTGCTTGTGGCCATAATTTGCATCTTTTAAGAGCTCCTGCTTTAGCTAATCTGAATTCTTTTTAGCATTTCAGACGCTCAGTTTAAAGTTCTTCCTCCTTTAGAGAAAAACAACAGCAAATGTTTTTTTTTTTATAAATCTGTATCACACCAAATGGAAAAGAGTAAATACTGGTTATGGAATGGTTGTTTATCAGATCAGCAAATCCACATAACCCAAGGAACAGTGTCCTTTACCTTGTAATTTTGAAGCTATTAAATTTAGCTGCTTTGCTCAATAGCTTATGTGTGATTTGAACTTTGTACTGAAATGTTATCATGCCTTCATACCCAGTATGACAAAGGCATGATTGGCAAGAAAACAGGGTATGTTTATGGGGAACAGAAGGGCAGAAAACGGCTTTTGTTTTCTTCTTACTCCATTTCCTGAAATCCTTGCTCAATGTCAGGGGGATGATTAGGTCTAGACCAGCACCCATGTATACAAATAAATGGGGCAGTAGGTGGCTCGTGGGTTAGGACCCATGATCACATAATCGCTGGTTCTAATCTGCTGGCTAGAAGACTGATGCCACTGTTGGGCCCGTGAGCAAGACCCTTAACCCCAGTTGCCCTGGGGGGGCAGACAGACCCTGCATTGTGGCTCCCAAACTTGCCCTCACCTGTATGTGTCCGTGTGTCTCATGCCGCCATCTTGTGGGTGTTTTGAGAATTACGCGCATGATCTCCATTGCAGCATGGCGTCTGAGTGGAAACAACAACTGCGTGCACAGGTAAAGTATACTTACTTGCTGTATTTAGTAAACTTTATTTAACATAACAGCTATTAATGCACAAATTAGATGTGTTACATAAATGACTGATATGTAGT
>JAODKN010000114.1:11839595-11849907 GCA_026774425.1 Petrocephalus zakoni
TTGTCTACATGCTCATCATTAGTCTCGTGAAGTTCCAATAAAGACATAACTTGCCTGAATTAAATACAGCCACTAACGAGCGTCTATATGCTCATCATTCGTCTCGTGAACTCGCTTCCATTTTGTGGTTCACTCACCGGGTTGATGCTCATGAAATGGTCCAGCGCAGCCACCGCATATAACTTTTAACATGATTCACTAAAACATCCCGAATTGTATTAACATTTATTATATAATCATCATTCCGCTAATAAACATCTTCTGAATAAAAATAACTAAGAAATTGGATGCGCTTTATCAGCAAGCATTTCATAATCTCGAATGACTAAAACGTTTTTTTTTTTTCAAAAACGTAATTGTGATATAACATATCAGAAAAGCAATAAAAAAGTATGTTTTGTTTGTTATATTTCAATATTTCAGAATATTATTCAGTAAATTAACATTTATCCAGCTAATTATTCTTCACTCTTTAGCCTATAAACAGCTTTATGAACCTAATAAAACTGTAGTTGATATGACTCCTGTGCTTGAAAACAGACATGCTATTTTTATTTTGCTTATTAGTAATGTTCAGTTCAGTGGTGTTGTAATCATTGTGTCAAAAACAGAAGTATAATAATAAATAAATATAGGTTCTGAATATCGGTCATCGGGCACATAAACATGCAAATAATTGGTATCTGTATCGATAATAAAAAATCAATATCGGTTGATCACTAGTAAAGAGATAAACGAATACAGGATAGAGTTACTGAGCGGTGAAAATGGACAGAGAAGCTGTAGAAGGCACAAGAACTTTTGCTGACAAAAGAAGCCGTGTCGGTTGTCTGGAGATATTTCGGTTTTAAATGGTTGGATGTGTAACAGACAACGATTTATTGCAAACACTGTCGAGCTAAAGTTGTCGCCGGATTGTTTACATTAACGGTGTAGTTGGTTTACAAAAAGATATTACTATTTATTCCTTTTCTAAGACTTCAGTCTGTGTTCAGTTCAGTGTAATACAACTTTTGACAAGCACCTCTGGATATTTTGCTAAGTCTAAATGCCTCTTTGGATGCTTGAAAATTTTTGTTTTTAAGTTGTTTGCAAAATTTGTTCAATAAATAGGTTCTATATTTTGCCTGCAACTGTCATGCAGTGTGATTCCTTCTCTTCATTAGTGCCACCTACTTGAAAAATACTTTATGGAGCCATGCAAACCTGTATTACTTGTGTGCATATTATTATTTATTGTAATAATGTATAATTCCCATGACAGTAGAATAGGTTATTCCTAGCCAGTGTACTGCACAATTGAAGTGGAAAATATGGTTAACATCCACTGATGCATGGGGAAAAAAAATACCGTTGAATATTTTTGAAAAATACCGTGATATAGAATTTTGGTCATACCGCCCAGCTCTACTTTGAACCCAAGTCACTTTTTGAGCTGCTTTGCCTTTGCTGTGACATGCTTATTACAGGTCTTGTCTACATGCCTTTTAATGTTTAGCTGTGAACCAAACAATGAGAGGAGAGCATATCCCCACAAATGGGAAAGCCTCTGTGGCACTTGGTAGAAGAAAACATATAATTAGATGGTATGTGTACTGATCTCTGTTGCCGTGGCAGTTGCCTAATGAATAGCGCAGCTCGCAGCATTTTGTCTGAGAAATTTTTTTAAGCACCCAAAGCACTTTACAGAACCAATGGGGAGCCACTTCCACCATGGCCGTGTAGCACTGACCTAGATATAGGGGATGATTAGGAGGCCAGATCTGATACAGTGGGCAGTTTCAGCCAGGACATCAGGGCACCACCGCTACTCTTTCAAAAGATGCCCAGGGATCTTCTCTGACCACAGAGAGTCAAGGTCTGAGTTTGTCTCATCCGAAGCACTGCACCATTTTTTTTATATATGTATATGGCATGGTGTCCCCGTCACTGCACTGGGATCTGCACAGACTGCAGGACTGGCCAGGCCAGCACCTTTTCCAGCAGCGACCCTGCTTTCCTATTTGTTCTTCCATCCAAGTACTGGCCAGACCAAAACCTGCTTAGCTTTAGATGGATTACCTAGTCTGAACTGCAGGTGCTGTGGCTGCTAACCAATGGCATTATATAATGAGCATTACCTAATGAAGACTAAATAAAGTAGTGTTTTTTTTTTTTTTTTTAACGAAGGCGCCTGAATAGTAGCCTGTGTCATTAACGGGTATGTTTAGTATTTTTTACATCAC
Organism: Petrocephalus zakoni; assembly: GCA_026774425.1. Taxonomy (NCBI): domain Eukaryota; kingdom Metazoa; phylum Chordata; class Actinopteri; order Osteoglossiformes; family Mormyridae; genus Petrocephalus; species Petrocephalus zakoni. The sequence continues at coordinate 11,841,821 of JAODKN010000114.1, forward strand.
AGTACAGTGCTGTCAATTTTTTTTTCCGTCTGCACTTGGATATCTACTTGGGCCTTTAATTTTATCTTAAGGTAAGATAGAGCATTATTGGTCACCCAAAAAAATTTTTTTTGTGTGTTAATTTTTGTTGTGTTAATACGCCCAGCACAACAAACCCCTATTAAAGAAATATGACAGTGCACGAGTACGATACTTTGCCTCACTTGTAGCATGTGTATGCTTATAGACATGCAAGGTGTGTGATTTAGTGCCATTGGAATGAGGTGCAGTGACAGGTAAAAGGGAATAGAGTCCTTGGATCAGGTGGGGTTAGGGGCATAGAGCCCAGATGGATCGAGCAAAGGTACATTTATATAACTTAGCAGATGTGACATAAGTGTGAGGCAGAAGCATATAGCTGTCAAGATGCCAACTTGAGTTGCTAGGCTGGGCTTCAATGAGCAACCGTGTAACAAGCTAGTAGCTAAACCATACATTGCATAATATTAGAGGAACCGTGACAAATGCGAAATGCAGGAGCATCCACTGTTGCCAGTAGTGTTGTCACGGTACCAAAATTTTAGTATTCGGTACCAACACCAGTGAAAATCCACGGTTCTCGGTACCAATTTCGGTACCAAAGCAAAACACAAAAACATGAATTGAACAACAAGCTATTTTTATTAATAACAAACAATAATTAAACAAACATGACTGAATAACACACTCTTCTTATTTATAAACTTAAACATTTGTATAAATTAAACAAAATATGCCATGACTGAACAATACTTTAATATTATTATAAATGTTTGGGTGAGTTTGTTGAGGTCTTGAGGAAATGATCTGCAGCCTTCAGTTGTGCATCTTTACGACATGAGCCTGTGACCTCCTCAGCTGTTCCAGTTCTTTGCTGAATGGGCCTCATTTTTATAGAGTACAGTTTGCACACCATTCTTCCCTCCATTTCCAAGTCAAGTCAGTTAGCATGTCAACCGTTTAAAAACGCTTGGGTTTAGAGCCTTTGTAGTGTCTTTTTTTCCATGCTTTCTGTGTCCGCAGGTAACCCCTTTAATGAAGCCCAGCTGATTCTTGTTAGCATCAGTATCTTGTTAAGCTTATTTTCAGATTGGGGGTTAGTGTTAAAAGAGGTTGAGTACGGAATGTGGAGGGCTAGCAGGAAGTCGCCTCAGGGAAGTGGATGTGTGGCTTTTGTTTTATGGGTTTTCAACGTGTTTCCGTTCACTCTGCGTCTAGTCTCCATTTTGTGTGCAGATTTTTTTTTACTGTTACCTTTAGTTTGCTCAGCCCTTACTGTGCTGTTTTTGTCTTGCCCTCTGGCAGCCCTTCGCTCAGTAATGTTCCACGGCTCCTTATCAGAAGCCGGTCGAAGTGTCAGAGACGTCAAAGCATCTGGCGCCACGGAAGCTGGCAATTAAGGGCACTGGCTTTTATCTACTTTGTGTGTGTCCTGGAAGGACCCAAATCTTCAGATGTCTCCTGCAGTGTTACCTAATAAATCGGGTCAGTTTGAAATGAGCAGAACTGCCTTTTAGAAGGTAAATTAAATTACGTGGGTTTTTTTGTACCACAATGGTCAGTGGTACAGATGACTTGGCCTGCATTTCTGGCATCAGGGTAATAGCTGCATGTGAATTGGCAGGAGCTTGAGGCATTTGGAGAAACAGCAGTGGGGGGAGCCTTGTATGCTTGGTGGGTAACTTAACTTCTGGGAGGCGGTAAAAATGCACACACACATCTTACGCGGAATGCCACTCCGGTTTGTAGCCACTTGTATCTCCCCAGTGTTTCGCATTTGGCTTCCCTACTTGACAAAAAAAACAGTGATGCCTTCAGTGTAACACTGTTGCAGTTAAAGCTGAAATTGAGAGATTGCTGTCTTTGTAGTTAAGGTTACTGTCAGTGGTTATTCTGGTATCCACCGTGGCACTTGAATGCATATCATCCTTGTTCTGGGGCCCCGTACTGTAGCATATTGTTATGTGGTATATCGAGTAATGCGTGGAGACTAACTGAGAGAAGAGATGCACAATAATCTGTAAACTGAACACACAAATCTCATTGTTTCCTCTGAACTGGTCTTTGGTTGTGAATAAACTGTGCCGTCGCCAAGGATGCTGGACTTAACTGTCATGCACAAGAATGCCTTTATATTGCAGAGTCTTTCAGTAGCTGCTAATTATCTTTGTTGCTGTCATTTTGCCATCGTTGTGAAAGAGAATTTAAAGCAAAGGATGAAGGCAAATAACTGATTCCAGTATTCGTGCTTGCATAATTGAATGATGATAAAGACCTTGAAAGGAGGATTTATTAAAATCCTATCGACCGAGTTCCTTATAAATAAGACTGAAAGATTGATCAGTTTCAAATCAAAATGGCAAGTTGAAACAATGTGATTAGGTTATGCATAATACAGCACCCAGGGTTTCAAACTGTAGTGAGAATATTTTTATAGTTTCCTTGTGTGACAGTCATTCTCACCAATCAGAAGTGCTCTGCTCCTCACGTGCTAGTCATGCTCTTCAAACAGAAGTGACGCAAGGTGCGTATATGCCCACGCGTGAAACCCTAGGGTGTGGCTCAGCAGGTTAAGCTCTGTGCCAGTAATCGGAAGGTCGCTGGTTCAAGCCCAGCCTCAGCATGTATGTGGGCCCTTGAGCAGGGCCCTTAATCCCTAGCTCCCTGGGCACACCTTGAGGTAGCTGCCCTTCACGGCCAAGCTTGCCCTCACAGAGAGCTTGTTTGGTTGGGGTAGGTGAGAAGAAGACAATTTCCCAATAAAGTATCTCTAAATCAAAAAAAATATTTCATGGTTAGAGATTGTTTACAGATATGCCCTATAATTAGGGGCACATGCAGCATTAGCTACATAATCCTTATTGTTTCTTTTTATTATTTTTACTTAACACAGTCACAGCTTTTGTGATAATTGTTTTATGTTTGATTGTTCTCCACTAATTTTACAAAATTAATACATGTTGGAAGCTATTCTCATCCTTGCATTAGCATATGGACCAGTAATTACTTTGATGGTATTGATCCCAGGAGGTAATTCTTGAAATGCAAACTTATGTATATGCACAAATGACTGTAAAAAATATCAGTTTAACCAAGAAGTTTGTTAGCTGACATGTGAATCATATGTGAACATTCACATTTGAGTTCTTCTTTTTAAATCTTCCATTGGTTGGGTATAAAGGCAAGTTGGAATTTGTTCACAAGAAGGGAATCTTGTGCTCAGTAATGCCTCTTCCCAAGTTCTTCCCACATTTGCCCTGAGGAATTCACTGGTAATTGCTGTTCCTCTGTATGTTGATGGCCGCAAGCTTATTCACCCATTTCCCAGCTTCAAAAATCAGATACCCGCCTACGTCACCGATCAAGTGTCGTTAACTGCTTATCATTCCTGCTATTTAAGTTGTGTCTCGGCTTTTTCTGGAATGCAGCCGAGATGATGAAATATTCCCTAGAGGTATGCCATGTGTCAGCTTGAGATGCTCCGGCTCGCAGCCATTTCAATAATGGGAACTGAGAACCTGCCCAGCATCTTTTGGTTGGATAATTAACGCTCCTTTGTGTGACACTGACGTGTGCACATGTCTATGGTGTGTAGGTGTGATAGCCTGTTTGTGAAAGGCTTTTGGAATTCACATATACAATGGCACATATTTCCCTAATTTGTCTTTTCATATCGTAGTCTTGTCTTAAAATAGTACTTTTAAGAGCTTCAAATTACAAAATAGCTTCTATTTTATTTATAAGCTTTCATGGTGCCTGATTAATTTTCCTGTCATGAAGTAGCAAGCAGATGAGAAAATACTTTGGGTGTTTTAAATTCATAAATAATGTTTTTTTTTTCCTTTTTTTTTCCCAAGCTGACAACATTGGGCCCTTGAGCTGTTTGGAGAGGTTGAAATTGTGCAAATCCTTCTCTCATAGAGCGATGAAGTCATGCAGCTGTTGAATGATATCACTTGTTTCATGCCAGTACCAAAAGGGTGTAAATTCGTCTTTCATGGGAAACTTCCTCCAGTTGTCTAGAGTAATCTGTGCTCTTCTTTATTGTTATTTTTTTTTATATAGACCTATTCAGCTGTAGCCAGGGGATGATATGCAAACTGTATCGCACAAACAGAAATCATCCTCCTTCCCTATTTGTCTGTCTTTTTTATTTGGAATAATATTTTGGAGATAAAATGTGTGGTGTGTATCACACTTGTTTGGAATTTATGATGTTTATGACCGCAAAATGTTGTGGACCATGTACAAAAACCTTATTTTTTTTTCTCTTCACCCACCAAATGATTTAAGGTGATTTCCCCACTGTAATAGATAAAAAGGGAAAAACTAGTCTGTTCTTCAGCCAGACAGCAAATGTGCTTCTCCATTTTGGCGTGAGTGCAGGAGCTGAGGTCAGGTGCGATCACACTGCCCCACTGCCCAAAAGAGTACCTGCACAGTGCCTAAACCCGGCTCCTCTGCTCTGTGTCCACGCAGGAGCCCTGACGAAAGTGAAGGAGAGCCAGAAGCATGTGGACGAGGGCAAGATGGAAGGATCGCGCGCCGAGGGCATCTGCGAGCGCTGCAACATCATCTCCTTCGCCACGCTGGCCGAGATCCACCACTTCCATCAGATCCGCGCGCGAGACTTCAAGGCCCAGATGCAGCACTTCCTCCGGGAGCAGATCGGCTTCTTCCAGAAGATCACCACCAAGCTTGAGGAGGCCCTGCAGAAGTACGACAATGCCTAGGGCGGCGGTGGCGAGGGTGGGAGCTCCCTGGCCCGTGATCTCTGCTGCGCGCCTGGCTCTCGCTCCCTTACATGGAATTAGCATGCACTGCCTTAGCAGCCCAGGCCAGACCCTCGGCCATGACCACCTCTCCCTTCCCCTGCTGGCATCCACCGCATTCATTTTTGATGCCTGTTGATCTGAGGGGGCAGGAAATTCCTTTTATTTTTTATTTTTTTTAACCTTGCCGGGGAATGTGTTATTCAGAGCACTAGTTTATGCATTTTCGAAAGCTAACAAGCCCCCGTGTTAGCATCAGTGCTGTGGCAGCGGTTGTTGACCCTAAGGTCTATTTAACATAGTCAGACATTTTTTTATTATTATTATAATTTTTTTTTTAATATATGTAGCTTACATGATTAAAGCAAATTATATCATTGCTTATACTATCAGTGTAAGTTTTAACTTTAAATTAGTTAACACTTATGTTTAACCATATTATTAAGAAAATAGGTTTTTTTAATTTTGTATTAAGCCTCTGAAAGGATACTCTGAATAATTGGTCTATATTTGCATTCAGCGCTGTTGACTGGCCTTCTGTGACTGCCTTGGATACATCTTTGACGTGGTTGCAATATCTGTCTTTATAAATAAGAAATGTTTACAGCTACCAAGTGGAGCAGCTATTGCCACAGCCTGTGCCTTTTGCTGGTTTCCCTGGTATCCTTTGTAACCTGCAGATTTGTGGACTGTTTTATAATCTCTTATTGTTGCATTCGAATGTTCAGTGACACTGGCTTTCCAGCTGCCTGAGTTTCCTTGGGGATGTGAGGGCTTGTTTTTTTGTTATTTTTTGCCCTTCCAATGGTCGTGGATTTCCTCTCATGACTGTCACGTGAGAATCGAGGGAATCGAGATCTCTCGACTGGGCTACATGCTAATCCCGTCTAGTTTTACCTGAGAGGCAGGTAAAGGAGGAAGATGTCACTAAGGGATGGAATCAAGAAGAGAAGTATTGTTTTAAAGAGGATGGTTGCTGTATGAGTTGGTATGAGTGTTTCGTACTGGCGCCAAGCTTTCCAGGCAAAAGAAGCCCTAATGAGTCTGGAATTCTTGACTTTTTGTGGGAAACCCAAATATAGCAGCCCAAATATGGTCAAGCACCTTACTGGCCAGGCCTGGATTATGTTTGGCGTAGGGCTGTTCTTTTATGATTTGCAGTATTGGACATTCATGTCGTCTGATGCACTATTCCAGCATCTTGGAGGAACAGCCGCGTTTATTCAGATATAGAAATTGAGGAGAAGAAACGAATACTGAAGTTGTCTAAGTGTTCTTGTTGCTAAAGTATCAACTACCAGACCTTGAAAGTTATCTATATTACCTTTAGGTGATGTTTACTAACCGAAAAGTTGTTTGTTCCGTTCGCTGTTATTCGTTCAGTTCATCCCAGTTGTCATGTTAGCGTTGGACCGGTTGAATCGCAACTTAATATCCACTGTTTGAATGACTGTGCGAAATAAAGGCTGGTTTGAAATACTTAAGATAGTCTTATATGAGCTAACTGCACCAAACCCAAGTGAACAAATGTTAATATACAGAGTAAAGATAAATTATAATTATAAAATATAAAGTGGATTAGTGTTCTATTTAATGAAGGGTGGTACATACAGTACTTTGCAAAAGTCTTAGTCAGTCAACGTAAAAGTTTAAAGCTATTTATCTGAGTCGTTAGTATATATTTACTCCGAACAAAAACACTATTTAACATTAGAGTATATGCAAAGTTAGAGTAACACACTAAAAACGAACAGGAATATCTTCTGTTCTCCCAGTACTCATGACATCACAACTTCAGTTCCCAAACCTCTCCTCAGGGACACCTCGGTCATTCCATGTGTTCATTAAATTTCACCACCAGCTCATTTAATTAATTAGTTAATAACTCAGTGCGGTACTGATTACCCTAAATGCCAGCCTTCTAGTGGTTAAGTCAAAAAATACTTGTGTATATTAGATGATTGCTGTATATATTGGGGTGACTTTAGCAGAGGTTTGGAAATGGCTAGGCTAACACGCTTTGACAGACGACATAGTTTTACACCAACATGAAGATCATTTAAGTATTATCTTTGACTGCCTGAGACTGACCCACAGTACTGTAGGTGTTTATAATTTTTAGTAAATGGGCAAAAGAAGCCATCATGCAGTGTGGATCTGGCAGAATCCTGAGTGTTTCTGTAGAGAGCGGCTGAATCTAATTGCGGGGAGGACGCCTGATCTCGGTGCTGCAGTGGGGCCCAGCGGAGGGATGAGGGATGCCGAGGCTCGGCCAGCCGCAGTGGGTAATGCGCCGTTTTCTGCCCTGCCAAAGCAGCATCCTCAGACTCGCCCTCTCTGCTGATAAATTAACGTGGAAAAAGGGCGCCCATGTTGTTTCTGCTGGCTCTCTCTTCAGTGCCTGTCTGTCTGCCAGCCTGTCTGCCTGTTCATCTGCCTGCCTGCCTGTCCGTCTGTCTGTCTGCCTGCCTGTCTGTCTACCTGCCTGTCTGTCTGCCTGCCTGTCCGTCTGCCTGCCTGTCCGTCTGCCTATCCGTCTGCCTGTCTGTCTGCCTGCCTGCCTGCTCACTCTGTCCTCCTATAGATACACCAGGGGCCCAGATGCCATTCCCTGTGGGCTTCTGTGCTCCTTGACCTGCGTCTTCATCTTTCAGTCACCCTCCAACTCGCATTTTTTCTCAGGGTAATTCTTACTGTTTTGTTTTTTATTTTTATTTTATTTTCGTTTGTTTTATTTTGTTTTCCTCAGCTAGGGATTGCATTTTAGTCCTCCCTGTGCCACATCTGTCTTCTGTGTTATCCCACAGACTTGGTTTCCCAGTTTCTCGCTCTGCGGTGATGCTGGACTATGTAGATGTAGAACTATGGGGAATCCCCCAGGACAAATGCAGCATAAATGCCTGAGCTGGACGCGGCCTGTACATTGTATCAGTCGCCTCTTTCCGCTGTACATTTCGGCATCAGTGGCATCTGGTTTGCGCCCCTATCAGCCCCCCCACCCCTCCCGCATTCCCGGACGGCCCCCCATTCAGGCACCCTCAGACAGTCTGCTATGGAGCACATTCTCACAGTCCAGCACAGGCCTGTGCTGCCTGACTTATCAGCCTGCTTACTTTATCAGCTGCATTATACCCAAACCATTTACATCTCAAAGTGGACATTATAATCGTGCGTTCCTTTACTCTCGGGAGGTCGGGATCCGAGTCAGATTACGAGCCTTGAGGCCGGAAGTGACGACATGCGCGCTCCCGTCTCCCCAAAAACCGAGACAAAAGCTCGGTGCAGCGCAGAGTACAC
>JAODKN010000114.1:11854856-11869404 GCA_026774425.1 Petrocephalus zakoni
TCTCCCCAAGCGAGCTTGATGGGCCGAATGGCCTCCTCTCGTTTGTATAGTTCTTATGTTCTTATGTTCTTATGTAATCTTCACAAGAAGAACCCATGGCAGGATTCAAGGCTGTAAACCTAGGGGTCACCATGGCACAGCGTAGTAGGTAAATGACAGATAGTCATTTAAACTAAATATTCTGTGCATTGAAAAGTAGTGTGAAGACATATAGTGTGAAGCACAACTGTTGCACTGTGTGATTTCCAACAAAGTGAAGTGTTTTATTTATCTCTAGTAGCTGTGGTATGGAATGGTGTCCTTGTAAAGGTACAGAGATGGCGAGACTTGACTAGGAGATTAGTGGGTGTTTCCGTTTTGTAGGACATGATTTCCTAATTGCTCTGCTCTTGGCAGCAATCGTATGGGCAAGTTCAGGCTCTTCCGCTGGGGGTAATTAGCATCTTAGGACCTTTTAAAATTGTTTACACAATTTGCTTTCACATCAGGCCCGAGAGCTTTCCTTCTCAGAAAGACTCCTGCAGCAACATATCTGTCTGTTTTTACAGAGAGGCAGTACCAAATAAAATGAAAGAGACTACACTTTTACAACTGAAAACAGCAGCGCAGCATCAGGGCCGGGCGTGGGGGCGTGTGCCTACTTAACACCAAATAAAAGACTGACACCTGAAAAAGAAATTGCATCTCTTCGCTTATTAGACAAAACACCCCCCTAATTTCTTTAACGTGTGCAGAATTCAGTTTACTTCTTCCCTTTATTTAGGATTCACTCACTTTCCACGCTATGTTTTCCAAATAAACCATCCTATAACTTGTTATAAGGCAATTTTCACGTCTGACTGTTGCCTGATCAGACTAAAAGTTTTTATCTGTGGCTTCCGGCCCTTTTTCATGTGCGAGTGGGAGAAGGAAATGCTTGGCAGAAAGTCCGCTTTGTCGGAGTCACGGGAATTCTCCAGCTTCTTTGTTTTCTTAGGCCCTGCACAGGAAGCCCGCACCACTAGGCCTCATTAATGCCGCTTCAGAAATGCTGACTGCTTCCCCCCGAGTTTAGGGGTGTGCTCGCTGTACACACCGGGATTCACTCCACTGTCATTTGCAAGGGAAAAAAACAACAAAACAAAAACGGCCACCGTGTCCGGGTGTTAATTATGCCTTTTGGTGATACAAGCAGCAAACACCAGCAGTAAGACGATAAGCTGGAGACTCTTCTATCAGAAAACTTAGAACGGAAGCCATAGAATTTTGCTGCACATTTATTGTTGAAAACAAAAGGAAGAGGAAAAAAGCAGAGTGCCAGCCAAACTTTGTAAGGAATGGTGCTGTTGGGCAAACCTAAGGTTTTATTTTTTTTTACCTTATATTGACAAGCATTTTAAGACATGGAGGCTTATTGTGTAGCACTGTAGTACTATACCTCCAGAGTTTGGGGTTCGGCTCTGTATGTGTGGAGTTTGCATGCGTGTCCTCCGAGAGTGACTGCGTGTGCGTATGTATGTGGCTTGTGGTAGATTGGCGCTGCCTGCATGGTGACCCTGTGACACCCGATTCATGCTCCTGGTGGCCTCTCCAGCTTAAGTGGCCAGAAGCAGGACATGATTGTTCCTGAATGTTGGAAACATGGAGTGCGATGAGGAGGTTTCGCTATCCCTGTTATAGTACAGGAGGTGCCATCCCTCCATCATTTCCTATATAAATGGTGATTTAATTGTATTGTACTTCCTTATGACAAGGTCTTGCAGTGAAAGGTGGCAGACGTTTAATATGGTGAATTTGTTAGTGAAAAACTGACTTGGATGACAGAGTTGCATCTGTATCATAATACATCATAATGACTGACTAATTACAATGTTAAGATAAAATGTAGGTACATTGTACTATACACTGTACAGTGAAAAGTTATATATCTTCAAGTTACATTGAGCTTAAAATGTGCCACTGATTATTGTTGAAATCACACCAAAAGTTGAATCCACCAGATGAATGGCAAAATGACAGTATGCAGCATTTGGTATCGTCTGCAAAATCCGCAGCTTGGTGCAGTAACACATGGCTAATTAAGGCTGAGTCAATCTGCTGTCTGACAAATGCCATTCTCCCATTGGTTCTTATGTTTGAAATAGGGTGAAAATGTGTTGTGTAAAGTCTCCATATGTCCTCCATATTTCTCTTTCTTCGAGACGAGCAAACAGCTTGAAAGTGTTACATATACATATATATATATATATACATATATATATATATATATATATATATATATATATGTATTTCTGATGAATATGGGCTTTGATCTTTTTCATGATAAATAGTCCAGAGCCTTGATCTCATAAAAAAATGAGCTGCTATTTGTAAACCTCGACATCTTGGACAAGATGGTATATATATATATATATATATATATATTATGTAGTGAATAGGGGGAGTGGGCATGTTTTAAAGTGGGCTGCGTAGGGTAACAGATATCAGAGTAAAAATAAGTCCCAGTGCATGGACCGTCAGACATCAGCATTATTTATTCTATATATTTCGTACTGATTTGACTACCTTATGAAGATTAAGTAGTGAAATGCTCTCTTGAATCTTAAAAGTGTTAAAATAGTCAAAGAATACCAAGTTCTCTGATGTATAAAGGCACAAAAATGCAATTTCATGTAAAAACCAAAAACGTCTGACGTAGAACAGTGGTTGCCCCGATTCTTGCCATGTTTGTGCGTATCTCATTACGCATTTCTCTGTCTCACACAGCATAATGTAGCTGAAGAGCCTTGATGAGGATTCAGATATCAGGAAATATCCCGTGTGCATCTCTGAAAAGCCCCGGGAATGCAGCAGGATGTCACTGTCTGCCGCAGGAATGCTTCTGAACTTGCCGTTATCTCTCCCCTGGTACATTCCCCTAGATAAACAGATACATACAATCCCTTCACTGTTTAGGACTGAATCTCACAATTTTGTCTTCAAATTATTAAGATCTGAATTAATCTTTGAATACTGAATTGTAATTCTTTACATTATACATATTAAACTTTGTATGGTAGATAACGATCATAAGCACAAGAACAATGGTAGGCATGAAAACAAGAATTCTGGCATGAAAACGTTTTGAAAATGATTTTCAAATAAAACCACAAGTTAAAGGCAGCATTGGTTGATTTGATAGTCTGAACAGGGAATGGAATAAATATGCCTAAATATGCACAGAATGTAAATTATTCCCAGGAAATTACAGGTTTTACGGCCAGTTCAGGAACATTTCTTAGTGTACTCACTACTTGTTAAATAGGATTTAAATCTCTGGGTACATTACTATGCAGAATTGCATCCCTTTAGATTATGTATGAATCTCTTCTGCTCTTACATAATTGAAGAAATGACACAGGTTTGAGAGAGAACATGAGAGTCCATTGCTAAAATTTTCCAGTAGACAAGCAACTGGGTCAAACAGTGAGGAGAGGGCAGGATCATTCAGGGATGGTGTAAACTGGGCCCTTTGCTGTCACTTATTTGTCTGGCAGTCACACATTAGCTGCCCCGGTGAAACCCATATGTTAAATTTTAGGGAAGGTGGACAAGCAGACAGTCACTCCATAGAGGGTAGCGAAAGGTGGCAGCTTTGGACAGACATCGCAACGTTAGCTGCTGACCATCAAACGGCCCCAATCAGTAAACAATCAGGAAATGTTATTTATTCTAGCCAAACAATGAATTCAGTCATGTCAGTTGAGCACTGAGGCTCTGCAAAAAACCACAGGACCCCATGATGCTTCAAGGAAACAATCTCAAATTGTTGTGCTTCTGCAAAGTGACCAGAAGCAAAAGAGAGCTCAGCATTCCCAAACACACGAAGAAGTGTTATTTGTCTGTTTCCAATGGTCTGACGTTTGGCAGCTATGCTGGTATTCCCCATAACGTTTCTTTTTGAATAAGCTACCATTGTAATGTGCTGTTGACAGACACCATGTTAAAACTCACCAATATGAATTCAACAGGATACTGAATTTATCATACTACAATTAAAGAGGAATACGTTTAATTGACCTAAAATCTAAATGTATGCTGGAATTTATGCTGACCCGGTAAACACTGATGCCAAATACACAATAATACACTTTAAAGTGCAACAACAATTTTGGTTTATTAAAAAAATACTTATAAATATACAGGGTAAACATTACATTTTGATTCAGTAGTCACACATACAGTTCAGTGTCTCAACAGCATCACAAAATCTTATTCTACATTCTACACTCTACCACAGTTTTACAGAAAATATGCAGAGCAAACCAGGAGAAACAGGATCTCCATCCAGATGTGTACATGTACTTTCTATCCTACAGTATCTAACGACTGGTTTACTCTGTGCAGACACACTACAGAATTCAATCAAACTGAGTACCACTTCTGTAATTTTAAAGGAACTAAACTGACTGTCTTAAAATATCTTAGTCATTAAATGAGAAACAAAACCAAAATATAACATAACCACTACAAATATGAACCAGTGAGAAACCTAACCAGTAAGATATCCAAGTCAAAATAACAGTTATAATAAACTAAATTATTTGGGAAAAATTGATACACAGGAACATTAAGCCATTCCAGGTGGCCACACATTAATAATGATTAGACTTTTAAAAAGGATCTTCCAACGGCTAATGCAGTACAAGGTTACAGTGGGCCTGGAGCCTACTATAGGTAGCATAGGACACAGGGCACAGGTTCAGCCTAGATGGGATGCCAGTCCATCACAGGACACATACAGAAGCCAAAACTATAGGCAATTCAGAAACATATTGACCTAACTGCATATTTTCAGACTGCAGGAGGAAACTTAAGCAATACAGGATGAGCACGCAAATTCCACGCCCAAAGATTAGATTGGCAGAATTCAGATGCACCGATTGTATTGGCCAATGGATAAAAATTTGCCAATTATTTACTGCTGATAATTGCCTTTAAAATGATGACCCATATTGCTTGGCACACCCATGTACCAAATCGTTAAAATAAGTGTGCTGTGTGAAATTATTTTAACATTAGCAAAAATTTCACAAGCATTTCCACATAAATTTGATTGCTCACCTTATGGCGAGACAGTGAAGAATTTCTGAAAAAAATCCTTTCCAATGAAGAAGGCTGCAGTACTGCTAAGTAACGGTAGTCCGCCATTAATGCAAGCATTTGATAGCTAAAGAAAATTCAGTGCAAAATCAAAATATATTACTCAGAAAATTACAGTTTGATAAGCCTCTCTCTGTTCTTAAATGTTATAAATATGTAAGATGTATACAGTTCTAAAAAATAGTGCTCTGGGACTGTTGTTGTGTTTTGTTTAGTTTTTTTAACCAAAAATAAAAAAATATCATATTTTTGGAATTGTATATATTTATTTGGGTGGAGTTTCCCTTTAAGCTTAAACCCAAAGAATCGATGTTAGTTTTCGGAATAATCGACTATTATTCACTATTCTTAGGTTTTTGTTTAAATTTCACAGCATTGTATTTTTTATAGGCTAACGTAACCAAAAATGTGTACCTGTTTTAATTCTAGAATTATAAGTTGTGGTCAACAACTGAATGATGCAATACAATTCCCACAGGTAAAAAAATAAGATAGGACTGAAGCAGCAGTACCAAGGTACTAGCTTATTCACATTATAACATTATAAATCCCTCAAATTCTAAATCAGCCATGTCATACTGCATTTTCAGAAATATTCTAAGCTCTTTCTACCACCAAATATACCAGCACCTCATCAAATTCAATGACATTAAATAATCTAAATGCTCTAATAACTCTCTTATCAGTGCAAGAACAGTAAGATCTTGGCCTAGATAATCAACCAAATCGATAAAAAAAAGTCATTCGTCAGTTTCCAGCTGACCTTGAAGGTTTCCAGAAACATGCAGGCAAGTTCAGATGAGACCTGGAAAATAGCCAGAAAGCATATGTGGCTGCAAAGCTACGTCTGCCCAAATGAAAGCGATCAGTTTACAGCCTCCATGTTACGCATGAGCAACCTATGAAAATGCCAGCATTCCAGCTCCCTTGTGGTTCATTTATGGCTTTTGTTTTCCCAGTGTGCATTAATATTTCAAATTACAAATTTCAACCTTCAGTATGAAATTCAACTCCCCTTTTATTTCACAATTTAATTCTTAATCTTTCTGGTCATTGTACTGGCTTTTGGGGGAAAATCTCAAAGATTTCATTATAATATTCAGAACCCCTGAATAAATAATGAAGTGAACGAATGCAGATGTCAGTTCCAGGGCCCAGTTTGCTTGAATGACTGTATAAAATCACTTTTCCCATTCAGCTGCATATGTCAAAGTGTAACTGTAATATTGGCAATGTGAGAGTGAGCAATGACAAATGCACTGCCCCTCAAATCAGTGTTGCAACTCATGTAAAGCGCTGATCTGCAGCACTTTATGGTCAGCAATCAGACAGCACTTACCGAGCGCCTATCTAGGGGGCATTTTCTCCATATTTCAGCAGAATGTGATGTGTGACAGAAAAGGGCTACAATGGGTTTTGTGCTAGTCATGGTAACTAATCATTTAATTCCAAATATGGAGAAAGGTTCTTAACGGGATGATACATTGCGCAACTTTTTGAGTAATGTTGCCGAGCAACCACCAACCATGTGAGGCAAAGGGCAACTCATCCGGGTCTGGATGACTGTGAAAGATTGCCCACTGCTGAATAAATTGTTCAGATAGTTATTTATTACTCAATATCGACGGGAAGGTGCCCGATCATCACTAGTCAGCAACATTGCTCAACAAGCTGCCCTGTCCACCACCCAAAGGAAAGAGGAATTTTCTTGGATCATCCGAAACATTTCAAGGCCTCTTATAAAAGCAGAATTCTGCTACTGTTCAATATAACTACATATTTGACTTTTGGCTGGTTACACTTTACCTGAGGGGGCACAAATAATGTAGTAATATAATGTAGTAATACTAATGCATTAATTAACATGTAACTAAGTTGGACCCATGATCCCATATTCCTTAATCAATAATTGATCATGACGGTTCATGCGTTTCATGCAGGAACTACTGTACACTAGTTGATGATTTGTTCTTGAATAATAACCGTGATTCTAAGTTACTTGTGCCCCCTCAGGTAAAGCGTTAGCCTTTGAGTATTAATGCTGCGAGAAGAGAGACTAAGCAGGGGAGGCAGAGTAACAAGATCTCATTAGTAATTATTTTTGATCCAATTCCTCCGCCCGACCAGCAGTGGAGAAATGAGGAAGCGGGCCGCGTTCACACCCAGTACTGGTTGCCGCGCAGGGTTGGGGGAGTAGTGCGGCAGTGCCGCACAGTCTCGGCTCCCAGGTTGCTCCATGAGCAGAGCAGCAGAGAGGCTTCCTGGGGACTGGTTACTGGCACCAGGCCACCATCATGCACCCTGTCGGGAACGGGGCTGCCCGGGCAGCTGGGGCTGAGTGGGGTCACCACGACTGAAGGTACCGCCAGGCTCCTCTCCGGCTGCCCTAGGTATGGGCTGTTGAGGCTTGGGGTCGTAATGAGGTCCTGAGTCAAAACGGGCTGGGCCCGCTTCTCTCTGCGGCGACGAAAGACCAGGACGAACACTATCACAACGATGACGAGGAGGAGACAGGCCAGCAGGGGAAGGATGATGAGGAGGGGGTCAGAGGCTGGCCTGGGAAAGGACTCGGCCCTCACGGGGGTGATCTTGTGAGGATGGTCATGCTGGCCTGTGGTGGTTCTCGGAACAATGGAAGCATTAGTATTATTCCGCTGATGGTTTCCCCAGCGATTCCGCCCCTTGAATTTTGTCTTGTGAGGTCTTTGTGTCGATGCCAATGGGTCGAACGTGGTGTGGGGCAGAGTTCCAAACACTGTGGTCTGGCCAGACGTCGGCAGCTCAGTTGTGTGCACTGGGCTCTCTGTGGTGACTGGATTTACATGGGATGGATCGAACGGTTCAATGCTGAAATGAAATTCACCTCTTGAAGGCTGGACTTTATCTGCTTTTAGGACAAACACAAAGGAGTCATTCAGGTAATCCTTGCCAGTCATGTTAGCCATCTCCTCAATGGCTACTCTTCCACGCTCCACATCCTGGAAGGAAAAGGATGCAGTGGGCTGGGGAATTCCTTTTCCATTAGCCAAGATTTTTACAATTTTGCCATATTTTGGTTGGGACAGAATTTCGAACTGAGGGTCAGCGCCACTTAAGACAGCCAGCGCGGTGGCATTTAGAAAGTCTTTCCTTAGTTTCACTAGAATTCCATTGGGGATCTTTACATCCATTCCAAGCTGGATTAGGGGTCTCACTGTGATTTTAACCATCTGCCTCGTCAGGTTACTTTCTGACGTGAAAGCAGTGAACTCAAAGCTATCGTTGGCAGATGAAAGATTGGTCATATTATATGACAACTTTCCTAACCGCAGGTCATTCTGGTCAAACAGATGGACTAGCTGGTTGTTGGCCAGAAGTATGCCGCAATGTGGAGGTTGTGTCACTTGGTACTGGATGACAGCCTTCCTCCCACTGCTTCTTGCAGCCAGATGCTCATTTGAGAGGATGACAGAGGTTTGACCCTGTTCCAGGTCTACTACTGTGTTGTTTATAAGAGAAATTGTGATTTCGGTCACCTCCACATTGAAAAGCTTATAAAGAGGCCGGTGTTTGCCGTCAGTGACACTAAAATAAAATACTCCGGACTGGGAGCTTCCATCTTGAACAAAATACACCTTCTCATTGTTGACATCAGCTTGGGTAAAGGTCAGTATGGACTCATTCAAACTGCCTTTCCTGGCCAGGAAACCATTGTTGGGTTTACTGATCACAGTGTAATTGATGTCCTCAGGAGGATTGTCTAGATCTACCACATTTAGGTTGGCTGAAACCAGGATGACCGCATCTCCTTGTACTACTGATAAACTAGGGGATTTGGTTATGAGGACAGGTGGCTGGTCATTCACAGGAATAATGGTTATGTTGAAGGATTCCTCCACCACATCTCTGTCCTCCAGAGGGCGCACTGCCGGCTTGCTTTTCAGGTTCAGCCAAGTGTCGAAGACAAAGATGTCATAAGTTGTCTCTGAGTTGTCATGTTGGTATGCGATTCCAAATTTATTGAGGATGTACTGAGAGAATTTGGGCTTTTCCTTGGTCAGATTACGCTCCCCCACAATAATGACACCATGCTGGGGCAGGGACTTGACCTGGTACCAAACTTCATATGAGTGACGCTGCTCCTCAGGCAGTTTGGCTATTAGGTTAGAGGCGTCCAGCTTTGCCTTGTCAATCAGAACTTTCTCTCCCTCTGTCACAACTGCACCTAGTAAATTAAAAGAAGGTTCAAATGTATGCAATTCATATGTATGCAATTTCAACCACAATTTACCAATTCATCTTTCTACCTGAACCACACTGGGCACAGTTCCCAAATTGAATTGCTTCAGAGGACAGTGACACACAAGTCACAAAGTGTAGCCACTGACAGAAGTTAATTCTGAAGATTAACTTCCTCTCTGCCATTCTCTCTTTGACCGCTCAATGCCAACATCTCACCAGTGTTTGCGAGGAGGACGGTTTTGTGTTCGGGGCCGGTGTTCTCGTATGAGATGTCGATATTGAATATCTGTGCTTCGAGGGAGGCAGGAGTAGACGAGAGAGTGAAACTGAAGAAGTCGGTCGCTATCCATCCCACCGATTCTCCACGGCTTTGCTCATATATAATCTCACCCTCATCCACCTGGAGAACAGAAAGATCGGTCAGGAAGAATTTCCATTATCCTTTCCATTTCCATTGTCCGCATATGCATAGATCAAACAATACTGAAATCTACTCATTACAATATCATGATTTCTCAGTCTGGCACTTCAGTTGACGCAATAATAATAATCTCTTTCATTCCTTTTAATTATATACCTCTCCAGAGGTATGTATTCACAGTTAGATAATGGCTTTCATGATAATCTGGTCCAACCAGTGGCAGATAATGGGGCTCAGTGTGTACCATTGTTTGAGTAAAAATGGAGATTTCTGCAGTTGTGTTGTCAGCCTGGATCTTGACCAGCCTCCCTAATTTCGGCGGACTGATAATGGTAAAATCAATGGAACGGTTCTGCGCTGCATCGTTGTCATTGGTAATGGCCAGCAATTCTTCTGCAGAAATGGTGGTCGATGAACCTGTAGAGAGAGCCCATTATTGAGCAACTAGCTATGTAAGCTTCCCTGATCCCAACAACAAAAACATGAACAAATGAGAACAGCAGAGGACTGAACAGCACAGCTGTGGTAGTGGTTCACCAACCGTGAATCCCACATTGCAATGCCTGTTTCAAGTCTAGTGGTGCACAAAGCATAAACAATGGGCTTATGAACAGTGGAGTGTGATGCGTCGGATGTAATTCTACATGATGTTTTCAGAATGAAGAACTCAATAAACTCTAGCTGTGTGCTGGTCTTAACAGTAAGAATCTGTCAGGTTGTTGGCTCGTTTTGAGACTGCATCAGCCCGCATGGCCACAAAGCAGTTTATTCCTCCCCCAGATTAGCATGCTGATATAAAAATTGCCTCAGACTGCTGTTTGGCTCCAGAATCTTCTTGAATCCATTTTCCATTGCATTCATACCAACCTGGATGCAAACTCTCCCAAATGCCTAACGAGGGAAAATTATGGCACTTTCATGGATTGAAAAAACTGCTACTAAGCACAACACAACTTTACATGCTTTGTTTGTTTTTGGCTCAACTGAAGGTGTATCAACAAATGTAAACTCTATTGAGAAACCAAAACATGTTCTATTTATATTTTTTATAACCCAGAAAAGCATACTTTGAATAAATGTTTGCTACAATAAATATGTATAATTACAGGGGAAGAAAATATCACTACAGTAAATCAGATGACATCTTTCTTGTGCACCTACTGATCCCAGTGATAAATGAGTGAACTTGGCATTAGTACCAATCCTAATATACCTAGATATTTTAAGAAGCCTAGCTACCGTCTCAAAATACATTCAAATGTATCTATATTAGACACCGCTTGTATATGTTTTAATACGCAGACAAAGTGTTAACTACACATTGCAAGTGTTTCTGAATATGGCATGAGACTCATAACTGCAAAACATCACATAAATCTGCCCATTTAGGTATATGCTTTGTCCAGTAGCACTACAGTAAGATGTTCTACTCTTTCTAAAAAGACAACTTTTGCTCATCACAGCTTTCTGCTTAGTTAAGACAGTAACTAAGCAGAAAGCTAGACAGTACTGTCAGTAGACAGTAAAAATAAAATGAAGGTCCGAGAAAGGACCTTTAGCCTAGAACTGCGTGACTGAAATCTGGAAGTGAAAAACAGCTTTTCGTTTACCTGTGGCTATTAAAACACAAAACTAAAGGTCCCACAATAGATCGGCTGGCAAAGACAACGAGTAACAGCAATACTGAGCGAACTGCCCAGAACTAGAAGTTATCAGCGGGGATTAAAATGTTGACTTATAACAAATGCTTGCCTTGCTTCTGAAGACTTTATGCGGGATATTTAAGCACAACAGCTTAAGTAAAAATAGAGGACTATAAAATGGGAGAAAAAACGTTCTGCTTTGGTTAAATCCCTACTTGGGGCAGTCTGGCACAGTGAATTATGGTAACTGGGAGTTGGGATCCAGTACCAAGCCTGCAGCTGTGGGGCTTGTACATGGTGCATTGGTTCCCCCCTGCAGTCCAAAGACATGCAGGTAGGCAGATCGGCATCTTTAAATTACCCATAGCGTGTGGATGCTGCCCTAGCCCTCTGCTGCCTGGCATTGACTCCCATAGGACCCCGTACTAGTCAAGGCTTTGGAAAATGGATAATGTCTCCCGAGTGCCTAATAAGCACAATAAATGTCACCGAATAAAGATAATATAAAGTGAATTCCAACAAACAAAAGTTCTGATAAATCATATGTAAGCTGAATATGTAAAGCATTCAGTTATAACATGACAGTCACACTCAGCGGACAGGGAAGGGGATGTGGCAGTCGCCCTCAGCAACACAGGCTACCTGGAAGCACCTTCAGCGGGAGGTTCCTCTCTAAGGTCAGGATCAGCGCCCTGGCTGTTATACTGAATATCTGCCGCGGGGAAAAGTTCACCCCATCATTCACTTGGAAGTTGAAGCCCCCAGACATGGCACCTGAATGGCAACACGGAGAAATAAAAAATCAGCTTATTTTGTTGTATATACAATTTGTATATACAATGCTCACAGAAAGTCTTGGGATGTTTAAATAAGTAAAAATATTGCAAATTTATTGGTTTCATAATAAAAATGTATTCGTTTACAAAAATATATATTACATTTGAAAACAACCAGTAGTTTTAAGTAAAACATTCTTTTCAACTATTAAGTTGAAACCCACATTATAGTTCTAAAAAGCTGTTCAGCGTTAAAAAATTCATTGACATGCAGTCCCATTTTAATGAGTAACACCTTTGCTATAATAGAAAACAGCAAATATTTGTGTTTATTATCCCTTTGAGAACTAATGACTCAAATTGCGATTAATAGCTGAATGGCAAGAACA
Organism: Petrocephalus zakoni; assembly: GCA_026774425.1. Taxonomy (NCBI): domain Eukaryota; kingdom Metazoa; phylum Chordata; class Actinopteri; order Osteoglossiformes; family Mormyridae; genus Petrocephalus; species Petrocephalus zakoni. Next base: position 11,867,428 of record JAODKN010000114.1, read on the forward strand.
GAACTGAATGAGTCAGTCACAAAAAATAATGGCACTTAATAAAAAGAAAATGTCTGTGTGGAAGAGGTGTACAGATGTTAAACAACACTTGTCAATGGACTTCTGTTATGAAATAAAATTTGCAACCTTTTTAATGAATTATTCAAGCATCCAAGACTTTCTGTCAGCACTGTACATAATATATAGCAGGACATTTTCCACGGAATGTATGCCAGAATATAATTTCACACATTAGACACCCCTAGGATTTTTCACTCCCCTGCTGCTGCAGAGCACGACTCACCACTGTGTACAAAGACCAGCTGACCCTGCTCAATGTGGGCCTGGGTGAAGTTGAGGATTGGTTTATCAGGAGAGCTCTTCAGAGCCAGGTGGCCCATGCTTGGTGGAGTGACTAGGAACTCCAGGCTCTCCTGGGGAGAATCCTTATCCTGGGCGTTCAGCTCATTGGAGGTAATCTCTGTGATGGAGTCAACCCACACCTGGACAAAGTGACAAAGGACAACTCTCCAACAAGAAAGCATTGCCTTGCAGAGTAATCTCACCCGCCCATTGCCACGATCCTCAAAACTGTCTGTCTGTGTACGAATTGCTCACCATCAAAAAATAAAAGAATTAAATTATGGTTCATTGGGGAGGTGATACCCAAACAAATAAGCAGTACTAAAGAAAATATATAGCATTTCTGCTTAAAAGTTTTCAGGTCTTGCAGCGTTAAATGTTTCACATTTCAAAGACACTGGTGACGAGTTAGACTTTCTTCAAAAGCAGGAAAAGTAAAAAAGAAAAACAACAACTGAAGATTAGGTTACCATTAAGTGCTTTTGTGGATACGGAAGCGATGATGTAATGATGCCCAATCTCTTGGCAGCTATTCATGTGGTCGTATTTCCAAATGGTGGCAGTCTGCCTCTCTGTGGGGTGTGAGCTGTGCCTGGGTGTGTTTTTCAATTAGCGCCTGTGTGACTCACAGCACCCCTGCATGCCCTTCCTGTGTGTGTGTGTGTGTGTGTGTGTGTGTACAGGGTTTGCTATACTTCTGAGGGCCAGAAGACCTCACAAGAAAAGCAAATCCTGAAAAAAAAATGATGAATAGTGAGGTCCGTGGCCAGACCTCAATACTTCACACTTCATTTTGTTTGGTTACTTATGGTTAAGGTTAGGGCTGGGTAGGGGCTAGGGTGTCGTGACTGGGATTAGGGTTTTTCCCATAGAAATGAATGGACGGTTCTCACTAAGATGGGAGTACAAACGACAGGATGTGTGTGAGTGCAAGCTCACTACCATGTGGAGAAACAGTGTTTGGTAGGAGACGGTGGGTGAACGAAATGGCACTCGTGTGTCCTTCTCTGTGTGTTTATTTCCATGTGGGACAGGATACTGGAGAGCGTGGCACTGTAAAAGTCTTATTCTTCCAGTAACAAACAAACAAACTAGCAGGGAATGGCTATACGCATTTCAGCCTTTTCTGCTAAAGCGTTCTACCCATAGCAATTCTAAACTGTAGCCCTATATTGGACCAGACAGATTTTAGACAAAACAGCATTTCGATACAATGTATATCTCCTTGATTATTGATGTCTTTGCTTTGCCATTATTTTTTAGTGTCAGATGTGACAATCTCTGCATTTCCTGCACTACAGCACAAATAGTCGTAATTAACTTTCCACTACTCGGTTCAGCTCAGGAGATGCCACAGAAGAGATCCAAGATCTATTTTTATATAATTCACCCTAGACACTCTGCTGTGATATTAACCAGTGACTGTGCCCTGTGTTATAGTATGCAAATTTATCAACAACTCGAGAATTTCAACATCTTGGAAAAAAAACACCAAAAATCCTAAATCTCTAGATTTTGATGTTAGGTCAGTTCAGAGATCCCCCTGGTGGACAAATTGAAAAGAAACTGGAATATATCAGGGATCAGCACAAAGGGACAGAAATTAACAGAAATTTAACAAGTTCTCCTTTTATG
>JAODKN010000114.1:11870695-11882707 GCA_026774425.1 Petrocephalus zakoni
AAAAAAAACACCAAAAATCCTAAATCTCTAGATTTTGATGTTAGGTCAGTTCAGAGATCCCCCTGGTGGACAAATTGGGTACATACAGAAAAAGAAACTGGAATATATCAGGGATCAGCACAAAGGGACAGAAATTAACAGAAATTTAACAAGTTCTCCTTTTATGGTGACCATAGCAACATGCAAAAGGAAACACAAACCATTTATTTAACCCTGGCATACAATTTGCAGAATTTGAAGGGAGAGCCCAACAATTCTGTTTACAGATATCAGTCACTGTCATAAGAATTTCTATAGTGTCATGTTAAATGTAGTGCTCTTAACAGTATATTACTATCCTAAATCTGTAAAAAGGTGCTACAACTACATTTTTAAGTGCTTCTTTCCCTTCATATACAATTATATTATACAAGAATTACATAATTTAAAAAATATAAATATTTTTAAACTAAATTTGGTGGTATTTTATATTTTTCTCTATACTGTGTGACTCTGCAATGGATTGGCATCCTAGTTATACTAGTAATAATGATCCCTTATCAATGCTTTATTTTCTTGTGGGAAAATTCTCTTATTGCCAGCCCCATCTTGCTCTCGGTGACACACGGACACGCAGGTAAGAGCAGGTTTGGCAGTGAAGGGCAGCCACCTCTAGTTAATGGCTCACTGCCATGTGACTATTGTGCTGAGGCCAGGTGACCTTCCAATCACAGACACAGAGGCTCGGCACACTTAGGCACACGCTGCCCCCTATAAGCCATACCCCTACCCCTACCATAAACCCATGCTGCCTGGCATAGGCCTGAGGACCTGAAGAGGCCATCAGTTGGTTGGATAGCTGGGCGGATGGGTATCATTGCTGATAATGAGTATAAAACTTAGAAACAAAACCAAACATTCTTTACAAACAAAACATTCTTTACATCATCACTGGTCACCATTTCTCTCTAAAGCTTGAAATATTACACCTACTTCTCTTGAGCACTAGTGAAACTGACATTACTAAACTTAACAGTATAACTTACGTAGATATACTTAAATTGTTGTATTTATTTTAGCATATTACAGATCCAATGTTTCAGCTGACAATTTTTATCAGTTATAAAATGAATACATGGATGTCTTAATTGCCATTCTTAAATATTTATTGCAATGTCTTAATCTGGTACCTTAACCAGATCAGTTGGGCTCAAGTACAAAGCCAGAAGCCAGACAGCCTGACACAGCTGTTCACCAGCATTCCACCTAATACATGCTGTCCCCAAGGACTTCCATGATTATACCCCCTCTACAGCTGTCCTCTCTCCAGAAGTCCTCCTTTTAAGTTCTCAGTGATTGTTACTTGCCCTCTAGGCTTTAAATTAGACTAACCATGTCTGCGTCTTTCAGATGTTTCGCCAACAGACGGGTCACATTTACACACCATAAAATAGGCATGACCTTGTCCAGCCATGTCTGAACTATTTAAACGACTCCGGCAAGTAACATGGATAAAACTCACTCGCAGGATCCTGTTGGCTTTTATGACCGGTGGCTCGTCGTTGATGAGTCTAACACTGACAAACACGGTGCGGGACAGACTCTGCTTTCCAATGTCAGTGTCATTAGCAATGACGGTAAAATTATCAGCCATCGTTTCACTGTTGTCATGAACATAGTACATGAATTCCTGCTCAACCTGTGGGTAACGAAAACATTGTTATAAAGAGAACCATTTACAAAGTAGCATGGCATCAATATGCAGCATCACACTTAAAAACTGATTGCAACAAGGGCAAATTAATGACAACTCTATATGTGTATATTTAAATATATATATACACACACACACATACATATATATATATATATTTATGGCTGCATAATTATATTAAGTGACCTTTTTGCAAACCCCAATGCTATCTAAATGTCTTTTAGATAGTGTAAATATTTTATTGCATTCATATGAACAAACAAGAGTATCACCTGCTTCCTGGTAAAAGCTGTCCTTCGAACACCCGGGAACTGAGAATGCTCAATGCGGCCATGGTATGGGCCATCCAACACATAATACTGGAAGTTGAGGCCTGAGAAATGCCGGTTATTTACTGTAATGACTTCCTTTGTCAAAGCCTTTGCAGCCCCTTCATTCAGGGTGACGTTGGAGACTTCCAGGGGGATGCGGGAAGGGATGACATCTACAGACATCCTGATGTCATGGACCTCAGTGATTCCATTGGTGACGTCAAGGACAAAAGTATCATTCAATTGGCTGACCCCGACCTGCATATATTGGATGTTACCGGCATTGACGTCCTTCTGTGAGAAGGTCTGTATCGGTGTTTCCTGGGTCCCAAAGTAGCGGTCCTCACCTTCAGCAAATCTTCGAAGATATCCATAAGATGGAGGTACCTTCACTGTAAATATAATCTCCGATGGCAAGTTATCGTCATGAATGACCTGTAACGAGGTATAAAGTATGACAAAACTGAACTGCTATCTAAAAGATGTCTAAACATGGTTTATTCAAATGTGTTCACAAAAAATGAAGGCAAAGAATTATCTATACAAATTTTAATAATCTGGGCATCATTTTAAACTATTGAGCCATTTTCTAAAAAAAGGTTTTGAGCTACTTTAGTGACACAAAGAACTACACACTTTAAATGTAACAATAAATTAAAAGATAAAGATATACAGTGCTGTAAAAAAGTATTTCCAGTTTTTATGCATATTTGTCACACGTACATATTTCAGATCATAAAACAAATTTTAATATTAGACAAAGATGACCAGATTAAATACACAATGCAGTTTTTAAATGATTTTTTTTCATTTATTTAGGGAAAAAGCTATCCAAACCTACCTGGCCCTATGGGAAAAGGTAATTGCCCCCTAAATCTAATAACTGGTTGTGCCACCCTTGGCAGCAAGAACGGCAATCGAGCGTTTGAGATAACCGGCAACGAGTCACGCACATCGCTGTCCATGAATCTTGGCCTATTCTTCTGTTTCAGTTCACCCACACTGGAGAGTTTTCGAGCAGGAACGGCCTGTTTAAGGTCACGCCAAAGCATCTCATTTGGATTTAGGTCTGGACTTTGGCTAGCGCACTCCAAAACCTTTTGTTTTTTTTGAGCCATTCAGAGGTGGACTTGCTGATGTGTTCTGGATCGTTGTCCTGCTGCATGACCCAAGTGCGCATCAGCTACAGGGCACGAGCTGATGGCCAGACGTTCTCATTCAGGATTTTCTAGTAGAGTGCAGAATTCATGGTTCCATTAATTGCAGCCAGTCCTGACCTAGCAAAGTAGCACCAGACCATCGCATTACCACCACCATGCTTAACTGTTTGTATGATGTTCTTTTTATGAAATGCTGTGTTAATTTTACGTCAGATGTACTGGGACAAAATCTTCCAAAAAGTTCAACTTTTGTCTCATCAGTCCACAGAATATTTTCCCAGAAGTGCTGGGGATCATCAAGATGCTTTTTAGCAAATGTGAGACGAGCCTTCATGTTCTTCTTGGTCAGCAGCAGTTTTCACCTTGGAACTCTCCCATGGATGCCATTTTTGCCCAGTCTCTTTCTTATTGTTGAATCATGAACAAAGAGCTTAACTGAGGCAAGTCAGGACTGCAGTTCCTTAGATGTTATTCTGGGGTCTTTTGCGACTACCTGGATGAGTCTGACACACTCTTGAAGTGATTTTGCTAGGCCTGCCACTCCGGAGAAGGTTCACCACTGTTCCAAGTTTTCTCCATTTGTGGATAATGGCTCTCACTGTGGTTCGCAGGAGTCCCAAAGCCCTTAGAAATGGCTTTGTAACTTTTTCTAGACTGAGAGGTGACAATGACTTTGTTTCTCATCTGGTCTTGGGTTTCTTTAGGTCGTGGCATGATGCGTTGCTGTTTGAGGTCTTTGAGCCTACTTCACTTTGTCAGAAAGCTTCTATTTCAGTGATTTCTTGATTGACCAGGTCTGGCAGGCCTGGTTGTGGCTAGTGAAATTGAACTCAGCTTTCCAATAAATATAGCTGATCACAGTTAATTCATAATTTACCAATGGGGGCAATTACTTGTTAAAATATGACCAGGTAGGTTTGGATAGCGTTTTTCCCTAAATGAAATCATTGTTTAAAAACTGCATTTTGTATTTACACTGGTTATCTTTGTCTAATATAAAAACTAGTTTAATGATCTGAAACATGTAAGTGTGACAAATATGCACAAAAAACGAGATCAAGATAGTAACAAATACCTTGTTACTGCACTGTAGATAAAAAAAAATCTCATTTGTCAAAGATAATTATGAAATAACAGCAGTCCCCCAAACTCGTAAAACCAACCTCAAGATCTCTTTTATTTATCTTGACTGGCTTGCCTTCTTCAACCAGGAGAGTTTTGCGGTGAATGACTCTAGGTGGCTGTTGGTGGCTCTCCAAGTACAGCTTCACATTAACACTTGATTCTATGTGCATTTCCTTGGCTTTCACTATAAACTGGAAAACATCCCCCAGATTCCTGCTATCATCATGACGATAGACTACAGCTCCCATCTTAAGGTCATGCTGTGTGAAGCTGTCCACTGACAAGCCATTGCAGTAAATCCCGCCATGTTTCGGCAAAGTAAACAAGTTGTAAGTTATCTCCTTGTTGTCTCTGACATCCAGGTTTGTGGTCACACTGAGGTTGGCAGAGCTGAGGACTCCCACTTGCCCCTTCTGGACTAAAATGCCAGTGTTGTTCTCTATTTTAAGGTACGCATCCTCTGCATGGACATCCAACAGGGTGGATGCATAATGCTTACCATCAGATACGAAAAGTACAAATCGCCCAAAGCTAACCCCACGGTGGATGAACAGCACCTGCTTCTGTTCAAGGTCCTCCTGTTGGAATTGATAGAGCCTGTATGAAGTGTCATTCACTAGCACCAGGTCTCCCATAGGAATGCCACGGCGAGTGTAGATCAGCTGGCCATCATCAAAGTCTGAGTCTGCATCATGGAAGCACAGGTCCTCCAGCGTCAACAGTCTCTGACCGTCCCTCACCACGTGGAAAACCTTATCAACAACGCGAACTGGTTTCTCATCATTGACTAACTGCACAGAGATGTTAAAGACGCCATCTACTGCACCATTCTCATCTTCTAAAGGTGGGATTGTCTTACTGGTGGAAACGATAAATGTGAAATGATCATGAGTGGTTTCACTGTCGTCATGGACATACACAATACGTTCCTCCAGGATATCTTGATTGGTGAAAGTGGTAATGTTATCATTCCTAGAAGATGAACTGGAGAGATTAATGCGTTTTACCTTCCCATGTTTAGGACTATCAATTATGCTGTAGTACATTGTTTTGGTGTTTAAGGTTTCTGAAAACAGTTCATCTTTTGTAATGAGCTTACTTTCCCCTTCTCTTACAGACAGCCCCTCATTTTTCAAAATAATAGCATTAGCATCCGCTTTAATGCCAATCTGAAATTCATAACTTGCAGAATGGGCGTGTTTGGAGAACACCTGGAAGTTGAACTTGTCCTTTGTGTCTTCATACACTCTATGTACAAGTTCATATTGCACCTTTAGATCACTGACATCCTTCTGGCTAAATGTTGAGTTCTTCTTTAAGACTTTACCACTGAGCAACACGTTCCCTCTTCTGGGCAATGACAGAAGTCTGAAATGAAGCTCACTTTCAAGCAAACCTACACCGTTAACAACGGCATAGAGATGCTCAGAGTCTAATAACACTTTACGCACCTCGTCAACTTCTACCAGTTTATTCCTTACTAGTTTGTATTGAATCCAGTTCACAATGATTGAGAATGAGATTTCATCAGTGGCCACATTGCCAACAGTAACCTTACATCTGAAGTGATCTGTAACATTACGGGTCTGTATTTCCTGGAAGGTGTTGAGATATCTCAGGCGTTCCTTCTCAAGAAGTCTCTGGGAGAACATATTAGTTAGTTTCCATTCCCCACTGGTGTGCAGCCTCTGCAGCTCTCCAAACTGAGGTGGCTTGATAACATCATAACGGATATCTACCACTTGCTTTATGGCATTTGTCTGCACAGCTAGGTGTCTTGTGCTTATAAGAGCCATGTTGCCTTGAAGGACAGTTACCCCTGTGTTGTTAGCAATTTTGTACTCCAGTGGGGTAGCAAGGATTCTTAGGACCACAGTATTGCTTACTTTGTCTCCATCACTAACTCTAAACACAATCCTGGAGTTCTTCACACCATGGTGGACATAACTTATTTTCCCTTTCTCTAAGTCATGGTGAGAAAAAGTAGTCACTGCTTTGCCAGGATTTTCATCATTTTCCAAAAATCCAGCATCTGCATTTAAGTTACCCAGCACAGAATACATAAGGTCAGTGTAGTTACTATCTATGTCCGTGGCTTTTAGCACATCAGTAGTTAATGGCTTATTGGTGTTCTCCAACACCGAAAAGAGGTTTCCTTCAGGGAGACTCAGTTCAGGAGCATCATTCGTTGGGGTGATGATAATGTCATATCTGTAAAGTTTATTTCCCTTCAAGTATGAAGGGACCTCCTTCTTACTGCTGGTGAAAACAGAAAACATAAAAAAATCTGTCAGATCTTCTGATCCTCCATGAATATACATAACCCTTCCATGCCACAGATCCAACATACTGAAGGTATTTTCTTCTTGGTCTTGGTCTACGTCTAACCTCAGTTGCCCATGCACAGGCTGCTCATCTATTTTAAACACAATCTGAGACTGCCTGATTCCCAGCTTCTTAAAATCTAAGTTTACTTTGATGTGCTTGGATTCCAGGGATGCTCTCCCACCTTCTGATACTACAAGGCTCCTGAGAGCCAGAAAATGCAGTCCATGCTTTTTGTCCAACCCTTTAGCAAGAGTAGATGTATAGATCGTTGGTGCTGGAGTAACAAATGGAGATACATTTCCAGGGATTATGGTAGGAGTTACAGAAGTTGATTCCTTTTCTTTATCCGGCTCACAGCCAACAGATACATCTTTGCTGACCATGACATTGGGAAGGCCAATTTTTACACCATTGACACTGATGTCCTTCAAACAACCCTTGAAAGAACCCCCTCTAATGCGTTTCCCAGACACTGAGATCAGCCCCAACTTTCTGACCACTGAACGAGTACTTTCATCTATACCACCAACAAAGAGGGAACCCTTCAAATGAAGAGCCCTAGAATGTAAGCTGATGCTAGTAATCACTGTTTCCTCATCCACAGTGAGCTCGAGGCTCTTAGATGTAAAGTGCAGTTTCACATGGTGCCACTTCTGGTCATTAATGAAGGAGAGGGAGCGGAGTTCAGCTTTAGTCCCGCTTTTCCCCACAACGGCGACTGGAAGGCCGCCTCGGATTTCCATGGCAATAAAGTCATCCTGACGGCCAGAGTTGTACAGGATAATTCCTTCTTCAGCTGAAGTGTGCACAACAAACTCAAATATCCCTTCTTGTTGGGCATTCCAGGGCGAAAACGAAATGTAGGCTTTCGAACTGAAGAAGCTGATTGGTTCATCCTCACTGGCTAAAAATTGTGGGCTGCAGCCGAGAGACACTTCGTGGACAATTTTAAAGCCATAATATGGTCTAAGTGATGACAGCAAGTTGTGCTGATTGAAAAGCACCTCATCAATGCAGCCCCGGAAGCCTACAGGGTCAGACGTGAGATAGGGCTTGTCAAGACCTCCAGTGCCTCCCACATACAGGCCTTCCTGGATGTTAAGCTCATGCTCTGAGCCTGGCATTTCCAGACTAGCCCGAGTGTGTTTATCTAAAATTAAAGTGACATTGTGGTGCTCATGATGAAGCTCCATTGAGTGCCAGGCCATATCATTCAAGGACGTTCTTCTCTCTGATCGAAGCAAGCGCTCTCCAGACCCAAGTTCTAGCCTCACCTGAAACAAAAAACAAACATTCACGTTTAACTACACAGAAGACACAAAAAGGCTAAATCAATTAATGAAAACAATAATGCCAAAATCTGCTCTCAGCTCAATAAAGAGGACACCACCACACCAGTGCAACATTTTCCACCCAACATCAAAATTTGTAAAGAAATGGTACACATGGTGAACATGGCAGATGGTGGTGTAACGGTGAGGGACACAACTGTGTAATCAAAAGGTTGCTGGTTTGAATCCCTGACCTGCCAGTACTGCTCAGGTACCCTGAGCCAGGTACTGCCCCCAAACACTGCTCCCTGAGTGTTCAAGTAGCTGCCCACTGCTATGGCACATTGGTTAAATGCAGAGGATACACTTCATTGTTGCATGCTGTGGTGTGTCAACAATGACCTGTATCCTTTTAAAGAAATGCAGAATAAATAATCATTAATAGGCTTTTAGTACTAATTTGAGATTGTGTTATGCAGATTCAATGTGATCAACTGACTATGTGGGTCTTTATTAAACTAATGAAAACTGAGGAGTCACTTAAAAGGAGGAGATAAACATCTGGGTGTATCCGTGTGCGTGCATCTCTGATTCATGACCAAATTTGTCCGAGGAGTCCATGGGACAAAATAATGTGCTTTTTTGGCATTTTATTATAAAACCATAATTAATATCATTGCTTTATTAGGCATGCAATCACCTACTGACATTTAAAAACAACATCTAAACTCAACATATATTAAATATGTTTTATAGAATCACACTGTTCAACTGTCTTGGTGGTTTGATAAGACCTTGCACTAGAGTAAATAAGTAAATACAGTACTGCAGTATTCTGTAGGCCTTAGCACAAGATAAACATGTTCCGTCCCTTTCCTCTATCACCAAAGCTCATATTCCTAACTGCCAGAAATAGTTGCAGAGCTCTGGACCTAAAACTATTTTTAACCCAAATGGACTTCCGAGCTCTGACAAAATGAAATCTTTGTAAACATGTACTTTTACAAACAGTTTGTGCACCTCTACAACATCAGCCAGCCTTTATCATCTGATGGTCTGCGTGTCAGGTTTTTTCAGGATGCATTAACAGTGCAATACTCCTTCTTGATTATATGCCATAATGGTACAAGTTATATATTCAGTATATGACATATATGTCATTTTTATAAGTATTTATTTTATACTATGTTTGATTGTTACATCATGCATGTAAATATGTATGAATGAATGCAAGCTATTTATGCTAAGGATGTTTGTTGTACATGTGTGCCCCACTGGCACAATGATAAATAAGCTTTTGAGGTGTAATTAAGAGCAAAATAGAGGGACTGGACACTGGGTCAGAGGTAGTGGGCTTAGCTGAGCAGCTGTCCATCAGCTCACCTGCAGGCGCCCAGAGCTCAGCTCGGCTAGGCAGTAGTCGCTCTGCCCAGCGGCCAGGAAGAGCATCCCATTGGAGCTGGAGGTGCGGAAGCGGACGTGCAGCGACGTTCGGCTAGAGGACTCCGCCGTCTTCAGCTGCACGAAGCCGTCGCCATAAAACGAGGCTGCGGACCAGGCAGAAGAAGCAGATTAAAGACCTTTTGGGGTTATTAAATAATACAGAATTACCAATATGAATTATACCAAACCAAAAACATTTATCCCTTCTCTAGTGCTTCATGTTACAGTAAAGATACCCAAGTATCTGTGGGCTGTGGAACTCCTACACATTCCTTTCAGACTCCCAAGGGCCGCCAGTCCCTGGTGGAAGAATGTCACATTTTTTTCCATGGAGTGTTTTTCTTTTAACATGTGCAGCAGTGCCTAACCACAGCTTTAATATTTAACCAAAAAAGCCCTGTTATTGCTCAGATAATTTTCTTGTTGTTATGCTTAGAACAGAGGAGCAATTTTATCTGAAAAATTACATTTACTGCTACTTTAACGTTACCCTCAGTAGAAAACAGAATGGCATATGGAGTTAACTAGGTTAATACATAAGGCAGATATATATATATATATATATATATATGTGTCACGCTTGCCCCGCCCAGTCTTTTCCCCTGTGTTTCCCTCAGGCGTGGCTTAATCACTCACACCTGAGTCTTGTTTGGCTTTACCTTTTGTCTCAATCCCATTGTTAGCCCTGCACACCTGCCTTGTCTTTAGCCCTGGATGTTCTCCCCTTTATTAGTCAGTCTGAGTCCAGTCGCCCCTGTCGGATATTGTCATTGCTGTCTCTGCTTGCTGTCATTTTGGCTCCTGTGTTTCCCGTATTTTGTCGAATAAACGCCCCTTGGAGGGGTTCTCCCGCATGAGCCTGCAATATGGGTCGTTCCTCCCGCGGCCGGCGCGACAATATGCGTGTATATATAAAAACCTTCAGATACAGCTCTTTTAGGATTCTGTTTAGCCACCTTGAGATTTGGGGGGGGGTGTCATGTGACCATGATTGTCACGGTAAATTTGGTGCACTAAGATGGAGGGAAAGGTGGATAGGTGTATAATTAGGGTTTGTAATGCTGTACCCCTAGTAACCTGGACTGGAGTGCAGTTGCTTTTTCTGAAGTCCTCAGAAAGGGACATTCTGATATCCTTTTGGCTCATAGACCTTCCATTTGATATACATCTTTCCCTGCATAGCCAGCAACCCTATCCAACCACGCTGGTTTACTTTTGTCATGCACTCTGTCTGTACACTGATCCCACGCACCTCCAATAATGGGGAAATCCCCAACAAATGGTCGGTTTGACACCAAATCCTCATGTTACACGGTTCTGTTCACCTCACAAAGTGCAGCGCAAGTGCGCTCAGTCATTAGATTAATGAGGTCACTATGGGCCAGCAAGTGCACAGATACAAAACAAGGCATACTGCAAACAAGTCTTTATACTTTTTTTCCTTTATGTATATTAGCGTAAGCAAGTCTAGTTAGAGTGATCTATCTGTGAATCTTCTGGGAATCTAACGGTTCTCTATGGAAGTCTTACTAAATGCACACAAGCTCATCAGAGGCTTCTCCTCACTGACCTGTGCCCTGGCTCTACCCGGCTGCCTGGCACCTCCACGATGCTGAAAACATGTCAGCTGAGCTTGTGCTGGCTTGCCCTGGCCCGGCATTGATGCGTACGAGACAAACTGTGTACACGCCCCCCCCGGGAAGGCTCAGAAATGAAGCTGTAGCTAAATCCTGTGAAACTCTAATTGTTTTACAGTTTCCCTTTAATTCTCCAAACAGTTCTGGCCCTTAATTTTCTTTTGTAAATGCAGTGTGGTTTTTGTGTTACTAGGAACAATGGTTTAAAACACTTCAGAAATGTACCATATTTCTCGAAATAGTGGCAAAGAAAGATATCCATGAACTGTCTGAGACTATTTCCAAAGCATTAACTCTGGACTTCTGTGATTCTCATTGCTTTATCTGAATTCAATTAATGTATGCTAATGGACTAAATGCTCCTAAAAGCACTAAATGGGATCTTCCACTAAAAATCTGGAACAGACATTTGACATTGCACAGAATATTGGGGTCGGCTAGTATGACCATTGACACTAAAGCCAAACCATGATTCTGATGCAATATTCCATTATCTATTTTTAGCCAGAAACAAAAATGTAAAGCAAATGAAAGTAAAAACAATTATAACTCTACTATTACAGAGTGTAATTTTAGTCCTAGTTAATGTAAAACTAAATGCAGATTTATATGTGTATTTGTCTGGATCTCAGTAATGACGCATTTACACACAGAAAGACATTTGCCAATAAACATCAAGAACTTTTTCTCTATTACTGACAAAAGTGGGTCATTTGAGAAAGAAAAAAAAACAAATCAAACAAACAACATTTATTTGCAAATGGGGGAAATTTGAACTTGTCCACCTTGCTCTTTCACCAAAGTACTTTGTTAGTCGGAATTTTTTATAAATAAATGTTTATACATTCATTTATTTCCCAAACTAATTCATTTCTTTAATAATAATTATTATTATTCATTAATATTTAATAATATTATGATAACAATACTGTGTAATCTATTCAAAGCAATAGGAAACAAATTCAATGTAACCTCAAAAGCTGGAATTCTTTGTTTGGGCCCACAGGAATGTGACCTAGTGGGGGTATGAGCCTCTTTTGATGC
>JAODKN010000114.1:11882807-11905830 GCA_026774425.1 Petrocephalus zakoni
GCAGACTGCCAGCTCCCTGTATACAGAAACCATAGACACAAATGCTCCTTGAGAGGCTCAGGGGAATGTGTGCCTGTATTTCCTTTTAACAACTTATGTGCCTAGTTAAACTGGTGAGATTACAATCACACTTATATGCAAATAACATTGGTATAACAGAAATAACTGGAACATGTATCAAGAAGGCCTGTCCTATGGCTTTGCATAGTTTTGTGTGTTGCTTTCTGCATGCAGTTGACATCTTTACATGACTTTGGAGCGTAAGTGCATAGAAGTCTGTACACCTGAGACTGCACTCCAGATGAATTCAAATTAATCTAATGTGAATTAAGCCATCAAATGTACCTCCTGCTTCTGTTGAACTGTCTCTAATGTAAACTGATTTACTGATTCATTAAATAAAAAAATCTTTAATATGAAACAGACCAATCGCAAAACAAAACAAGGCAAAACACTGCACTAGAATTGCAGCCTATATTGTGCTTTTATCTTTCAGTTCTAAACTTCAGCAGATTTTCCTTAACTTACTATATACATAAACGAAATGCAATAGAGCATAGCCTGATACACAGAAATGTAACCCAAACATATGTAAGACCCAAGTTCTCTAAATAGCTGTCCTGCAGCTTTTCTTTAGGCTAGCTAAACACAAATCGGTGAGGAGTGTTTAAGCAAAATGAGCTCTCACATGGCAGTATATAGGTTAGGTGACTATGGAAAGACATGCAAAACACTCAAAATACAGTCGCAAGAGGATGGGCAGTGATGATCAAAGCAAGAGGGCTTTTCTGTCATTATCCACCAGAAAAAGGCTCACATTCTGAGTGGCTTCACATGAAAGACTGCTCAGACAACATAAAGTTTCAAGGCAATTTCAGTGCTCTTTAGGACAGACGTTACAAAACTCCCAAAATGCCCAGCAATGCTTGGGCAGCTCCCTAAAAGTGCAAAGCAGTACTCCCCTGCATCGCTGGCATTGCCTGACCTGCCTACTGTGCTATAGGATGACCAGAAAAGCATGCATTGCCATGAATGTTCTTTCCATTAATCATTTAAAACCACACCAAATTACTCATTTAGGTCAATAAAGCATCTAATTCCATATGTTGCTCACAACTGACAGGGCAATTAACACAATTATTGAAGAAAAAACCACTTCCAGACACAGAATGCAAAGCAAGAGGTACACAATGAACACATACTGCCCCACTGTTACACTCTCTTTAGAGACCAGAACGTCTATAACTCAACAATTAATATACATTATTCTCTTAATATCTTAATATTATACAGGTTGTACATTTTCAAGTTTAAAAATAAAAGATCACTTATGTAGGACTGTAATGTAGTACTATATTAACAGTATACATCTAATAATATAAATTGTTTAAAGACAAATTGTTTAAATAACCCCTAATTGTTTAAAGACGAATTAATTAATTAAGTTATTTATACCTAGTAAAGGTAGCCTATTTGAAAATATTTCATTCTTTATAAAGTTTTAATACATCGTGGATAAACAATGAAGGAAGGGGAAACAGAAAACATTATGAATCTAAAATGACGCAAAATATTTTAATTTTAAACCATAAACCGTCTAAAGGAAACGTGTTGGTGGTCTGCAGATGCACCATCCCACGTTAGCCAACATGCTGGAGCCAAAGGAGAGTAACAAAAAATAAGTAAAGGGGAGCGGAACGTAAACAGTCAAATGTAAACTACAGTTATATTTTCGTGTGTTTGATCACTTCGCCAATATATCTCGTAGAAAAAAATACAAGATGACATTTAGCGAAGAGTGTGGAAATCGGGACTCTTTACCAGGGAAAGTGCAGTTCACGAAATAACGGCATGGTCTACTCTAAAACATTGCTGATTTTCTCAGTGCTGCCTTACTCGTACGCGTTAGGGATATTTGCAATGCATGCACTAACTACTGGAAAGCAGGACGCCTTTCCGATCGCAGCACCGTATAACTTCATGAGCATAAAAGTTTCGCTACAAAGTGTTCGGCGCCGTACATGTACCTCCGAGCGATCGCCCGCTTATGAGCGACAAGAACAACAGCAGCAGCCCGCTCCAGTGAGCCCCGGCGGGACACGCTACAAAGTCCATCTTCTGCCTTGTTACTTCTCGCTATTCTCGGTGCCCCTGCCGTTTCACCTGTAAACAGAAGA
This sequence comes from Petrocephalus zakoni, assembly GCA_026774425.1. Lineage (NCBI taxonomy): Eukaryota > Metazoa > Chordata > Actinopteri > Osteoglossiformes > Mormyridae > Petrocephalus > Petrocephalus zakoni. The sequence continues at coordinate 11,884,985 of JAODKN010000114.1, forward strand.
TTTTACATGTTTAGCCTTAAAAAGAGCGACAGAGAGCCCCTTCGCCGCATTCTCAGTGCTGCACTGCAGCGGCGCGTCGCCGACGCGCATGTTAAACTCCGCCTTCATACTGAATCCAACCTGGAATTCCTCTCGAGATCGCCAAAGTATTACAAAGTATGCGTCCTATTAATTCGCGCGGAAAACGTCCAAAACATAAACAGTCTGGTGGTGTTCACTAAAAGTGACGTTTTTTTAAAACTTGTTTTGAAGCTGTAGCAATATTCCAAGAAAAGTGATGAGTGACCATGGGCGTCGCTAGGCCCCTTTTACTGGGGCACGTGCCCCAGTACTGATCAGCTGTGCCCCAGTAAAAAAAAAATCCTTCATTCATGATCATTTTTAGGTCGGGTGGGTGGGGAGCTGTACCCAGTACTGATCAGTTGTGCCCCAGTAAAGCTTTACCGCTAGCAACTCCCCCGCAAGCGACCAGAAAACGCATGCATTGTCCGCAAAACGCGCTGGAAACATTTCCAGTCCTGGAACGGCAGCCACACTACGCCGTCTGTTATGTTTTGTTTGTTTGCTTGCTTGTTTATTTGTTTAGATTGAGTTTCTACTTATTTAGGTTTCATTTATCTGTTGAATTGAATTGTGAACTGAACGGTAATTATCGAAGTGAATTGAAGTTTAACAAATTCGTAATTCATTGAATTTGTTATATTAATACTAGTATGCCTACATATTTACTGTTTGCCTTTTATAAACCAGTAATCAAGTGTTAATGAATCAACTGCAATGAACTGATTAATTAATTACACCTATACATCTTGTTTTTCATTGAGAGTTTAATTCGGATTAGGGTTTTGTCTAAAAGGGGGGCAAAATTATTCAATTAACTGTGTAAAAAAATCTACATTTATTTTTATAGTTTGTGTTCAGTTGTGTTGGTAAAAGTAAAAATATTGTGTTAAAATCTCTTTACTTGGAATTATGATGCGTACTCCACCAATACAGCGCCGACCCTTGTACAACGAAATACATAAACTGACTTTGATTTATTTGGCTAGTTTTAAATTGTAGGGTCACTTTTACTCACATTGCTCAACCGTGATGTCATTTGTTGGCTGGGCGCCATCAAGGCTGAACATAGACTTGAGTAAAATACCTCTGTCCTGCGAGAGTGCATGTGCACAGCTGGCAGAGCAGACTGAGGGCGGTGACTGACTGCACACACAGGAGGAGGCGTGTGCTGTTCTTTTTTAACCCTGAACTTCACGCTGAAATAGGGACCCAGCTCCGGGAACATATTAATTGGCCATTCCCGACCGATTCAAAATCAGGAATTTTTAAAATAGGTATAATTAAAAAACACCAAAGTAGAATTGTCCTATAACTATGAAAATATTTAAATTGTTTCATCTATTACAACAATTATTTATCATTCATGAGCGAGATGGCTCATTCCGCATAAATACATCACACGTTTTATTCTTAAAGCTTCAAATACTGTATTGAGGTTCATAAAATGTAATTATTTGATGATCACATCTGTATCATCTTTTTCTCCCTCATTGGATACATTTTTGCAGCAAAAGACACACTTTCCACAAGTGTGAAGACGTTCAAGTAAATTAACCCTTGCGACTGCTCATAACAAACCCACGACTGATAAAAGTTATCTATATATCTTACCACAATCAGAGTTTATTGTAAAAAGTACTCGATTCAACCAAATTTGTTCAGGTTTCTTTTTCTATAAGCTGTACTCACCAATCATCTATATATAAAACAGGTCCATGAATAATTATATTCATAGAATAAAACAATGGATTTGCCACAGAGGTTTACATCACAATAATGACATTATTGAAATGAAAGCAATATGGCTTAGAAGTCTTAAAAGAAATACATTCATTTTAACTTCAGTCAGAAATGTCAGTGACATATGAGAGCTACATTCACGTAAATGTTGCAAACCAGTCAATTTAACATCACAAAGAAGATAGATGACATTCAGCACAGTGCTTCTGTCAACCTAGATAAGATCTCCATAGCATAAACATCAACAGAATTGCTTTTGCTTTTTCAGTTATGACATTAGGCAAATAATGATATCATAAAAAATATAAAAAAAAATCATAAAATATCTGTTCTACTTCACCTTGGGACATCCATGTCACCTACTTTTTGTGAACTCTCTGCCAATGTCAGACATGTGGCAAGTACTGACATACATATTACCCATTGTACTCCTATAGGAGGATCACGAGAAGCAATTAAGAAATCACACTTTGTTAAATCTTTCCATAGATCATAAAAAACGGGAAAGAATATAACTGATTAGGCTGGTGTGTCTGAATTTTGAGCACCTACATATAGCTTGTAATATTGTAAAAATAGGCATGGTAGACACTGAGCTCATTTTAACTATTTAAGTTCAAAAGGAATAATAAAAATAGAACTAAATAAAATACAAATATAGCTAAATATGTTACTTATAGAATGATCCAGATAAGAATCCCATCCTGGCTGCCTTGTCTTACACCATGCAGTCCTGAAAGCAGGAAGCCATCCAGAGATATATGGACGAATGTGTGGCTAATGATGGAACCATTGCTTAATTGCTGCTGAGATTCATGTGCATATATTACAATTGATTCCAGCTGCCCTTTCAATGTTAATGTCTGGTAACTGTATGAGATTCTGTTTGGCATGAATCTTTTATATTTTCAGCTGAATTTGGAGCACATGCTAGTTTATATCTGTCTTCCTTTTACTATGGTTTTTTCATAATATTTTATTCAGTTTGCATTGGTATAAGAGGCCTCATACACTTTACGACCAAAAGTATGTGGATGCCAACTTATTCAGCATCTTATTCCAAAAGCAAAGGCACTAATATGAGGGTGGCCTTTGCTGCTAGAATAGTCTCTGCTCTTCAGGGAGAGCTTTCTGTTGGCGTTTGCCATTCAGGTTGGGTATTGATGTAGGGCTCTTAAGTGCCTTTCTGTGAGTTGGTGTAGCCCTACCACTTCACAACGGAACTTGCTCCCAGACGTTTTGACTTCATAAGCACTTCAGTTGAAACTAGAAAGTCACTAACTACTACCTATTCTGCTAGCAATGTTTGTTGCTGTGAAAGGCATGGCTGTGTGCATAATTATATAATCGGCATCAGCAATAGGTGTGGCTTAATTAGCCAATACCTCTAATTAATATGGCTGAAGATATCATGTATCTTCAGGACTCTGAGAAGAGCATTCAGTCTAATATCCATTTTTGGTACAAGTAGTGTAGCAAGACCCTATACCAAAACAGTGCTAATAAAAATATTTGTTTTTCAATCATCCGTGCATGTATATCACAATCTGTGCTCTTCCCATTGAGCAGGTTGCAGTTAAAGGATGCATAAAAAAAGAAAAAAATTAACACATTACATGTTACAAGACATTTTTTATTCATGGTGCACGCATAATAATTTCTTAATATCCGTAGACTTTTACCTGATCAAAATGAACTTTTTTGGGTGCAATTTTGCTTTCAAATCTCTTTTTATTATAGGAGTTGCTTACAGATTCAAATATGTCAACCAGTGAATTAGATTTCTCTGTGAAGCCAGGTATGTGAAGTACATGCTAACATGGAGTCAGCAACAGTTTGTAACTGTTCCACGGGAAACGGAAAACATTGTTGTGTCGCTTTAAAAACGGCTACAAAGTTATCATGAAATGTAATCCCCTGCATGCTAATCCATCTGTTGAGAATACATACCCTGTTTATCACGTTATGCAAAGTGACCTCAGATTACATGTACGATGTAGGAAGCGTTACTCTTTGCATCTGCGCGTATCAGAACAATCCGTGAAGAATCGAAGTGGTGAAGGACAACTTATCCTGATCGAGGTGCAAAGAAATGAACCAGGTAAAAGCGCCAGATAAGATAAGCGAGTCTCCCTAACCAGCTCATACCCAGTATTCTTTTTCTTACGGTTCCTTCTCATATAGAATTCAGAAAAATCTAAATAAAGTACGGGCCTATTTATGCAGTATGTTTCTTTTGCTAATCTTCAATTTCCCTGGAACGGTCTGCTGAAAATGATAAAATCATAATTAATTCATTTATTATTAAAAAGAAGTTAAATGGTTATATAACTGCAATGGATTCCAATACTGACAAAAATTCTAGGACATTTCGAATGATTTACTTTTTATTCAGAAGTGGCATCGCATATATAGGAAAAATGTGAAATACTATTTCTGCAACGTCTGAACAAGTATCACGTAACGATAATTTATATATACATATATAAGACCAGTAGCGGCGACGTGCAGTTTAACGTTTAGGGGCGTAAAATGCAGTTTGCAGAGGCGTTTTCGGGTTTTGCTTTGGTGCACGTCGCCGTGCGCACGGCAGGTGTCGCTGTTTCCCTTGCACAGGCACCATCCCTGTCCCTTGCTCCCGCCCCCCCAAACACACACACACACACACACCTTCCCTATTACCGCTGGAAAAGGGCTGCGCTCCGTTACCCACAATGCAGCGAAGCGACGGCGCTGGAGATGCCTGTGTTTGTTGGATGTTGAGGATTAAAGATGGCCACCAGCAGGAGGAGCAGGGATAGTAACCACTCCGGAATTACGGCGTTATTTAACATGTATGAATAATACTAATAAGAAAAAGAGGGCGAGAAAGGCGTCGTCGACATTTTTGCAAATCCACATTGCTTTGCTCGACCCCGCTCCCCGGCGATATATGCACCGATTCATTGGTGAGTCGTACATTTAATACAGTTTGCAGTTAGCCAGGCAGCTAAATCTCAGAGGAAGGTGGCAATAATGCCAACATCCTCTGCCGATCGCGGAGTGGAAAGGCAGGAATACCGAATAATGCATTTGAACCGTTTCGTCGCTATAGTGCTTTTGTTCGGCGCAAACGATTAGCGAAGGACGGGAGTGACCGTCAGCGCTTTGCTCTCCCTCTGTGACAAGCTGCGTTAGTTAGCCGGCTGCGGCTAGCTGGCCGCACTGGCAGATGCATTAATTTTTTATGTTATTTATTTATTTATTTATTTATTTAGCCAGGAAGTGGCTTTGAACGTGCGATGCGCTGCCGCTGGATGCCGGCTCGGTGCTGCGGGCGGGCGCGCGCGCGCTGCCAGTGCGCTGCGGACTGATGGGGAGAAACGCAGCGGCTCCTCACTTCGGCGGCGGGCAGTTACCAGCTGCAGCGCGACCGGGGGAGATGTAATGACCTCGAAAATATGCGTTATATATCACAGTAACGGTGTTTCCGTGGGCATCGCCGCTGTCACGGGCTGCGGTCCTTTCATTTCAGTCAGTGTCATTTCAGTCAGTGTCATTTCAGTCGTCACCAAATGCGCTTTTTACAGTGTAGAATTAATCATAAGGAGCCCGAATGACTAATTCCGGAGCACCGTAAGGCTGAGTCAAGTCACAGGTACGGATTTTCATATATAAAGCTCTCCGCAGCCTATATGAAATGAAATGATATTGTAAGAACTGAGTGTGAACACTGGAGTTTGATTCAAATATGGCGTTAGCTTAGTGGAATGGTTATTTCCTAATAGTGCAAGCAATGACTTCTCCTTTTTATATTTGGAAAAAGAATGCTCCATTTGACTCCATTTGATAGCGAACCTAACATGAGGATTATTTTATAATGTAGGTGGTGTTACACTTTGGGAAAGCAGTGAGGGCCTCTATCTGGTAATGATTGTGTAAAAATGGGTATAGGAAAAGTGGTTAGTTTGTGGTCATTCAAATGGGTGTGTTTTTTTAATACTCCAGGCCCTAGTGTAAATTTTATTTGTATGTTGGTCTAGGATCGCTTATAGAGACCTCTGGTTCATACCACATTTTTTAAGTTCCATCTGTTCAGGCTTGTTTTTTTTTATGTGCGCATAACTTCCTATTATTAATCGTGAATGTAGCACCACAATAATTGCAATACCATTGCATTTCATAATAATGCGATCAATAAGTCTGACCATTTAGATCGCTTAACAGTAACACAGACCCATATGTCAGCGGTTTTCAGATTACCTGAAATGGCCTTGAGTAGCTATACAAGTAACCTTTTTCAGAAAGTGTGTAACTTGTAATCGGATGGCAGAAAAATGTCGCAATTCCCTTCCATCTGGACCTGCATTGCTGGAGTTTTCTCTTTGTCCTCTTGGTTATTGGCGTGGTGTCCTGTAATTTAGGGGCTGCTGTTAAGCTGCTTATCTCATCAAGGTTAACAGACACTATGGGCTCTGTGGGTGCTTGTTGAATATGTAAAACTGATAACTGTGGGGTCTGATCACAGTGCATGGGGGGCGGAGGGGGCGCTTGTGTCCCACTTGGTGACCATGTCACTCAATGAAATAAGAATGTTGACCATAAAAGGGTTCATTAGTCAATTTTTATAATCATAGTTGTAATTGTACCCATAATGCTGTGTTATGTCCTTTTACCATGCTACCCGCCAGCCAGTATAATTTTTTTCTTTCTTCATAAATCTGTTATTTTTCTAAGCGGTTATTGTTTTGGGTAACTTCTTCCTCATCACAGTCTGTCTGTCGCAGCTCTGCAGCCATAATTGGCTGTGGAATGTTTCCCAGAGACCTATTCTGTGAGATTCCCAATTATTTATTGAGCGCTGTGTCATTTGTGCTTTATTGTACTCTGTTCTGGTTGCACTGGCTTTCATGTTATTTTTTATACTGCTAAATTCATTTCAATTCTTCAGCTTGGCCCTTTGATAATAGCGAACATAAGGTGCCTGAAGACTAATGGTAAAAAAGTGCTGGAATATCGCATAAACCTTCTTAAATGGTACCGGGGTTTAGCGTATAGCTTTCCAAGTGGACGGGTGACCACACTGCCAGTGTGGCGGTCAGGAATGCACCATTTGAATATTTTCATTCTTAATGACTCCAGTTACAGGATTGCTTCAGGACTAATACAGAAACTTGTAGGCTAGTTGTTTCAGCATGAACGTAATAGGACATTTTGTCCGCTGGCTAAATGCTCACTTCTGACATTATTATTATTATTATTATTATTATTATTATTATTATTAATTAAGCTTCAGTGATTTGGTCTCTCTACCCTTGAAAACCACGGCTGTCTCTTTGGTCTCATTGTTCATTCTATCTCTTTTAAAAGACGAACAGTCTTTTCTGAATTGTGCTTTACCTTTTATATACAGCACATCACAAAACTGTCCCACCTGAAACTCTGTGGAATTAAACAGGGTATTGTATTTATGGCACACATTGTAAGGGCAAATTGCAATGGCAGTCCTTTACATGAGGTATTTCTTCGTCTCATTAGTCTGCTTGGGAAGGAAATCCTACCAAGGTCAGAAAGGCCATTGGTGGACTGTTGAGCTGAATGCCGGTTTATGGAAAATATAAAATAACTGAGGTTTATAATGTTCGGGAAACATAGTTGTCTTGGGAAATATAGCATGATAACCTTTAAAGAATAGTGTTTGAAATTTTAGTTATCTGTAGCTTGAAATGTTATTTGTAATCTTGTTCAGTGTCAGAATCCGCATTGGCCAAATATGTTCACACACAGGGCATTTGTTACCACTTACATTCATTGTGTTATAATGGCTCTCTCTGGTTCCCAAAACCTGGAATAGTCTTGCTAAGCAAAGTGAAATCTTTTGGTGCATAAGCTTTAGGGTCTTTTTTTTCTGAACCGGCAAATTCCGTTCTGTGCTTTTTAAAGCTGGTGCTGAGTGTAAATCACGGCAGTCACAGAAGCTGTCCGGCGGCGCTGAGCTTTGGCCTGAATTCATTAGCCGTTTTCCACGTGCTTGCTGTCCGTTATCGGCAGCATGGAGTCGTGCTGTGTTTGTCGTTCGTGTGCTTGCCATTCGTGCGGCAGGAGCATACCATGCCAGTGTAGGGGCCCTTAATCTGAGACTGAGTGGGATGCCTGTCTGATTCCACTGCTCGGGCAGTGAGAGGCAACAACTCTTTAGTTTTTCAGCTGCAGGAGTTGGCGTCTCTCCTGTCCTCAGGAAGGGATCCTTAAACTGCTTTCACAGTTTGGCCCATGCTGCCTAGGCTTACGTAAGGCACGTTCGAGGCGTCTCCATTGTGCGATCGTGTTAATCTGCACCAACCCTATGCATATGAGATTGTAGTTCTCATTGTTTGTAATTTTAAGCTTCAGATATTTCAGGTCTGTCTGTATGACCTGTGTGTCTAAATCCTTGCTGGACTGTGCATCTCTTTCTGTGTCTTGTTAATTAAAATCTGCCGCTTTTCTGTAATGTAGACCCTGTCGTACACTGTAGCCTCTTCTTCTGAACAATTAATCAATTGATCCATTTGGTTATTATCCATTATCCATTTTAAGTGATCATTTCAGATAATATGCAAGTACCTAATTGTTATATATTGCAACAGATCAAAATCATGACTTAATTTGATGCTGTTATGGATATTTAAACTGAACGGTTAAGTTGGATTTGGTGGACTTGACACTGGTTAGGTAGTTGGATCGTATTCTCACAAATAACATATCTAAAGATTTCCAGTAGTAAGTCTTTTAATTCTTTAGTTTCCTGTAACATGTACATTTTGAATAACTTGATTTACCTCCTATTATCTGTTTTTTCTTTCTTTTTTTTACTCTGTGCATGTATCTGCTGGTAGATTTAAAAATCGTAGGTACCATTTAAAGTTACATTACAGCCTCCACAGAAATGTATCAGGTGACACCCAAACGGCACAGACGGGCTGCATCAGCATAAGACATCTCCGCGAGTGCAGGCCTACTGATTTTAGGAAATGACTCTGCATTCTGTTGCTGCTATTACGCCCGCAGAAGGCCGTCTGTATCTCCGTCCCGGGTAACAAAAGAGAGCGAGGGCTGGCTAGAGTCACATGTTGGGAAACTTCTTGCCTGTCTGACTGTAATGTGGAACTAACTATAAATAATCAATTTCACTGTGTTTGGGCTGCTGTCATTTGTCTGCTGTTACCTCCATTGTTTTTTTTTTTCTTCTTTGGAGGGAATCACAATTAGTGGCAGGATCCTTTATATATAGTCTGGACATGTGGCAGTATGGTGTGTTTAATATGCATTAGTAAGACATTCATGTGCCAAAGCAAAGACAGAAAAACATATGCACGATGAAGCATAGCACAGATGTTTTCCATACTTCACCAGCTTCATCGGTTAAAGGTTAATGGGGTTTGCCCAGTTGAATATAGGTATTTTGATTGATATTCGTTAGATCCATTGGGGTGGTTATAGCTTATCTGCAGCCACTGAAGTATGTGCATTGCACTGTGATGGTCAGAAATGCCATTATTATTAATTAATGGTGCATAGCGTCCTCATTACCGAAACGGCACTTGTTGGTATTTAGTGATATTCATAATTTTTTACCTTTATAATGGCTTTAGGGACAAGGAAGCTTCTATAATTTCAATTATCCTAACTGTTAAGCCTTTTAATAAACCTTGGTGCCAACCTAATGTGTCACCTTCTGGATTTGAAATTTTAATGACGCTACAGACTACTAAAGTAGCGGGACTAGGGTGGATATTTTTAGTGTCTGTAGTGATAAGGAGGGCATTTGGGGAAAGAGGCTGATAAAAGAGATGCGTGGGCCACCATAAGGACTTTGAAGCTAACAGAAGCACTGTTCAGAAATGCACACGCACTTCTCACACAGCAGCGGTGGGGCTCCCACTCCCAGGCCTGAACGTGTCAGGCAGTGTTGCTACCCACAGGCTCTACATGACGCCTCAGTAGAGGAACCAAGTACGAGAAAATCACCTTGGCTTATTGTGGCCGAATGCGACTTTCGTCTGAATTGCATAGTAGGTGCTAAACACAAACAGGTTTTGAATTCTTCACCTCATTACTATTAGTGGATTGTAGTCTGCACACATTTTCCCCCAACAGTGTTTTCCAAAAAGTGAAGGATAAACTTGCGCTCAGCTAAGTTCTTTCCTGTCACTCTTTAGTAGGTGCAGCTACTAACCAATATTCTATAGGCTAGCTATCTACCAAAAAAAAAAATCAACAATTTTGAACAGAATTATCCTACTATTATTAAAAAAATGGGGTCAGACCAATATATTTTGTCTTTTCATTACTGCAGAAATCCAATAGAGACAAGTTTTTAGTCAAGTGTCTTCCTTGGTGTCTATAAGCCAAGTAATATTTTTTTGTCTTAAATGATTAGCTACCTTCAATACCTCGATTCCCAACAAATGATTCAGGAAAACCCCACTCACCTGAAGCAAACCCTAAAAACATAGTCAAATAATAGAGTCAAATAATACGATAAATTAAAATACATTTTCAGAACCTTGTTACAAAAAACGGATCACAATTCTCATTAAGCCCAGTTTAATATTAGTTCAGATGTGTTGCCAGTAGGCTACCCTTCATAGTATTTTTGTTTAAATTCCTGCCCCAGTACCGTAGTAGGATAATTCTGTTTAATTTTTTTTCTTTTTTGAATGCATACCTTGCCACAGGTATTTTTTCCCATAAAAATTCCTGAAGGAAAACTTACTATTTAAAAGAATTCAAAGTATGTAGCAAGGAGGTATTGTTTAAAATAATTTTCACAATGTATGTTGTTGATATACATTGCTAAAAATGTATATGCATTATAAAAAAAAATGCTTAATTTTAGATGAACAAACATTTTTTGTTATTCGCTTGGAAACCTCTTGAATATGGTACATTAAAGCTAATTGCTACTGTTTACTCATGAATTGGCTGTAGCGGGTCAAGCTGTGGTCATTGCTGTAAATATTATTATTAAGGGATGCTGACACATGATTTTTACATTTTTTGTTTCAGTGGGTCAACAAATCAAAGGTCCTTGAGCTGGATCTCTAAATTATTGGTGTGCAGGACATGGCTGAGTAGCCAGTTATTATTATCAAATCATACTTTTAATATTTTTCTTGTAGTTTTCTTATTTTTATCCTGGGTATATTTCAGAAGTCTGGATGACAGTTTTTGAGCTTTTCAGATATATTTATTAAATGGTTAAGTTTGCTTTTTATGTAAGTAACGTCAGTCTTTTGTTGGTGATACTTAAAATATCTGTTTCCTGGAGGTTTTTGTCGCAAAAACATTGGTCCCATTTTATACTCTGGCCTATCATTTGCGCCATAAATGAGTCATATATAATAGAAGGAAACGAAAATAATGATGAGATTTAGCAATGCAGTAATGTCTAATTTAATGTGGTTGTTTATAAACAGCAGTTTTTTCCACTGAATTGTTCAGCTGAACCCCCAGCAGCTGGAATCATTTCTGCACTGAGTGTTTGTGTTGGTGGAATGGAGTCCCCCACTTTAGCTCAGATGGTATCTCCCAGTGTGAGTGCAGCTCCCCCCAGCTCCCGTGCTGGTAGAATGGAGTCCCCCACTTTAGCTCAGATGGTATCTCCCGGTGTGAGTGCGGCTCCCCCCAGCTCCCGTGCTGGAGCCCAGGACAGAGGGATCGGCTGTGCCAGCCCCTGCAAGCCGCTCTGTACGCTGGCACAATAGTCTCCTGGTATCCTCCCAGTAAAAAAAGGGGGGAAAAAACAACAAAGCTGAAGGTTCTCTCCGCGCTCTTCTCCTAGGATGTGTGCTTTGGTTCAGCAGCGTTTCGCTTTCAGCTCGTAGCCTCGGCGAAGGTATTTAAAAATGCTGGCAGGGCGTCTGGAAAATACGAACAGGTATGAAACCCGATCTGGGAATGTTCTTGGTGTTTTTTCCCCATCTATTCCGTGGGGCCGCTTGCTTTTCTATCCTTAATTGGAATGACTCCCCCATCCCCTGGCTTCTGATGAGCGGCTCACAGATGGAGCCCCTCTGACTGCTTTTGTCATCTGTGTGACTTGTGCCGAGTATATTTGCGTATTACTTTTATGAATCGGACCATTCGGCTTTAGCTTGTGACTTCACAATGTGAAATTTGATATGCTCTAAGTATCGTTTGAGATACTTAAATGTTTTGTTGAATATTTGATAAAGTGAAGCTAGAGGGGCCAAAATAGAGGTAACTAGGTTAAAATGGGTTAAAATTTGATACCGTTTTGGAGTTATAAACCATGCTAGTTGCTAGTGGGGATGGGAAAACTTATTTAACAAGTACGACATACTGTTTTGTTGTTGTTGTTTTTTTAGGGGAAGTAAGTCGAACGGTGTTCTCTGAGAATGTGATGGGGAGGAAATATGTATAGAGAAGCATTAGCTGTTACGGTGCCAGTGCTTTAGTGGCTCCAAACAGCGTAGCCACCTGCTGCTATTTGTGCCCACCCCATCATGCTTGGTAGTGCCTGCTTTGCTGGTATCTTGTAAGTTTAGCTTGCAGGCTGCGCCAGAGGAGATGCTCTCCCTGGCTGCATGACTGCATTCGCATGTCGCCGTCTGTAATTCCAAAGTATAATTTCATTATATGACTGTCACTTCCCGCTGCTGCCCACAGCTGTCCTAACAGGTGCCCTTAAGCCAAATCCTCGCCTAAACTGCTTATTTAATCCATATTTATGCCGATTATCATTAAGTGTTCAGTGTTTCCGAAGCTTTGAAACATCGAAACTTTACCATGACAATTTCAGGCTATACGGTACCTATGATCTCAGATGACCACACTGATGGCAGTAGCTGAACTTAAGAGTTAACTGAGACTTTTCATTTGAGTAAAATTTCCATTTTCAACCCCTAAATTGAAAAATTTTTTAACAGTACCCTATGCACAGTGTGGCATGTAACTTTTAAAAAAGTTATTCTTAATACACATTTAAGCAGCATTTAATCCATCTTCTTATCCAGGTTATGGGGGGGGGGGAGGAGCTCCTATCCTAGGCAGTGAAGGTCGCTGGGCACAGGGTAGGGCACAGGGTAGGGCACAGGGTAGGGCACAGGGTAGGGCACAGGGCTGGACGCGGGGCAAAAGGTAGGGCACAGGGCAGGGCACAAGCTAGGGCACACCATATAGGCAATTTAGAAGTCCCACTTGCTCACTCGCATGCACGTGCACACACACACACACACACACACACACACACAAACACACACGTTTGTTTTCCTATCTTGTGAGCACCGTCCATCCTTTTCTATGGGAAAAACCTTAATCCCAATTAAGACACCCTTAACCCCTACCCAGCCCTAACATTAACCATAAGTAACCAAACAAAATGCTAGATTTTTGGCATTTGTAGTTTATTGCATTCACAGATTGTCATAAAGCGGAGTCTGAAGTAGGGAGGATCAAAAATGACCTCTCATCACACTTTTTGGGTGGAGTGGAGGTGAGGTTGAAACTTCCAGCCCTGGAGGTGTGGGGCAGTAGCACGGCTCACTGATGCACTGTGCTGTTCCTAACGCAATAATCACTGACTGAATATAAGAAACTTATGTCTGCAGATTTGCCCCTTAAAATGTGAAAATGTATAGTGATTTATTTATGTACATATGTATTTATTTATTTGCATTTTGTTTTGACATAAGTATAAAATGCAGGCTATTCAGTGGTAAGTGAAGCCTAAGAAAGGTCAGCTGGGCACGGGAAAGAGCTCATAGGGCCACCGCACCAGGTACCGTACCGTCTGCAAAATTAAAAAAACTGGTACCGGTGCTGAATGACAGTAGAAATCGAGGGGGGTGTTTTGAAAATTGGCTGTAGTATATAATAGGGTTGAACGATATTAACACTAACATGTCATGCACATGCAATTCTTACGTAGCTAGTCATCTAGATCAGGCTTTTTCATACCTCCATATTGGACGGACTTTATAGCGCAGAGAGTTACTCTTTTGCTAAAACAATTTTACTCTGTCATAAGAAAAAAAGTATTAGGTTTTGGTATTTTAAATGAATAAATATTCCTTTTCAAGATTTTGCATGAGTACTGCGCGCGTTCTCCAAGACAATCTTTTTCATCCTTGCTGTTTAAATCACTTCTAGACGGCTTAGTGAGAAATATGTTGAACTCCTTTTTTGCTTTATTAATGCACCTATATTTATTCCAACAAAAAAATACAGTGCTGCCCTAGTATATTATACAAAATACTTTATTTCTTTCCCCTGTCTTCCTGATCTTTTTGTAGGCCTGTCTGATCAGATCGCAGTTTAAGTTTGTTTCCTCACTTATAACTTTTATTTTCAAACATAATTTGTTTTTTTCTGAACTCGCACATTTTTTCCAAGACGGCGGTTGTATTGTGTTTCTGAGGCGGGCTATTTTGCGTAACCAATTGACACAGAAAGCAGCTGCAAGTACCGAAGTACCAAAAAAAGTTCCCCAGTTGGTTTGGCACAAAAGTACTGCATGAAGAGTATGGCTTCTGGTGTGGTGGAAAAGCGCCCATTAGGGGCTGGAGTGGGAGCTTCTGCAAAGCCTGTTCCCAGCTATTACCTGGGCTCTGTCGTAAGGGTGATGTACTGTTAATGTTCCCGTCACATGACTGTCTTAATAACGACAGTAACTGGGTTCCAGCTAGGCTTGGGCGGCATGACGGTATCACGGTACATTGCGATATTTAGAAATCTCGGAGGAATTATTTTTAATACCATCAAAAACACAGATACGGCTACAGACCCTCAATGCCACGCGCGGGCCGCCACTATCAGGACCCTTCTAGTTTGGTTGATGTATAGTTGGTTTCACAAGTTTTCAAAGTGTATTTTATCTGTTTAACATGGTTGGGTGGAAAAAAAAATCTGAAGTGATTAATTGTCATTGTCGACACACCACGGCACACAACAACAAAAAGCATCCTCTGAATTTATGTGACAGAAGTGGGCAGTTAATTCAGCAGTGCCTTGTTCAGGGTACCTCAGTGGTACCTTGTGGGTCAGAGAATCGAACCAGCAACTTTTGGATCATAACTGCGCTTCCCTAATCATTAGGCCACCACTGCCCCATATTATGTAACGGTTTTGCTGTTTATGCATAATAATGAACACAAAAAAGGCAAACAGCATTTCTATTGATATCAGCTGTTATCTGTAATTACTTGTCAAAGTCCTGTTTAAATACTTATTGATATTAATTGATCACTTTTTTTTTAAAATCTGGATCATTCTGGGTGTTAATTTAGTTATTACGTTCTCAGTGGTATTATCTTTTGGACACAGCGATCACATTGTCTGTTCATTCTTGATACATGCAATACCTTTAGATCAGGGTTTAAATGGTACAGAAGCAAGATTATATGATGAATCTTTCTTCTTTCATTTTATTCTCGTTTACGGATGTGGGGTCCTAAGGGTGGCTGGTGAATTGTTCTGCGCATGTGTGGACTGGAAGGGGCCTGAGAACGGCACCCACAGCCTGACATTAGAGCAGGAATGCATCGTGACATGCTGGATCATGCGGGGCGTACATAACCTCTGCGCATGCGGCCGCAGCTCGCGCAGGTGCCACAGTTTGGCCAGTTACAGTGGCGTCAATAAACAAAGGCTGATCAACATGGAGCTGTCTCCTTGTTCTGTTAGCGCTCAGCTTCTATACTGATGAGCCCGATTAGGCCGTCTCTGATTCTGGAGTTTACAGTAGCCTACGTGATTTATGCGTTTTATTTATTTATTTTTTAAATATAAGTACTGTCATATACTGGGGTGAAATGTCTGGAATGTACGGCAGTATGAAAAAATAGACTCCGCCCAAGCCTAGTTCCTATCATGTTGCGTTTGTGGTTAATCAGGTGCCTCTGTGATGCCGTATAGTCTAGAATAGTAGTACCGAAGAATACCGTGTACATAGTGTTTCAGTAATATTATGAATAAAATAGGAAATATCCATGTTAAGTAGATCTTCCCACACAGAGAGTCATTAGCCCAAACTTTAAAATGTTATTGTTTTTAGACTAT
The DNA here is from genome assembly GCA_026774425.1 of Petrocephalus zakoni. Lineage (NCBI taxonomy): Eukaryota > Metazoa > Chordata > Actinopteri > Osteoglossiformes > Mormyridae > Petrocephalus > Petrocephalus zakoni. Next base: position 11,900,831 of record JAODKN010000114.1, read on the forward strand.
AGCATTTATCCCCTATATGCCATAGAAGCTATGCTTGTCTAAATGCAGCTCAATTCAGCCATCGCCAGTCCTACCTGTGGGTTATTGATTTATCTGATTGTATTTGGATCATATACCATGGGTCCTGGGATTTAGTTTCAGTCATGGTTGTTCTGCCTATGTGTGTTTTCATTTCAGCTAAGCTCTTCTTAATGCATGATTATAATATATAATAATTATAAAATATTAATTATAATACAGTGAACAGTGGGATTTAAATCACACAATTCCAGAGCTTGACAATTTGTTATTGTTTTAATGAGTGTGTCAATAAACATGCTCTCATATTTGAATTCATCTACATTTTATGCAATATATTTAAATGTAAGCCTTTAGGTGACTGCTTAACAGCGTTGAATGAGTGACTGTTAATTTTGTTAATGAAGAGAGCCTTATTAATTTTATTATTTCATTTTATAATTTGGAAAAACCCCATGTTTGTACAGTGGTAACTGCAAATAGCCCCATGTCTGTAGTATTCCCCACCAGTACCACTACCATACAAGGCTCCCTTTTGTGACTTATGGACAGTAATAACACATTATTAAAAAATAAAACTGTTATAACTTGTCTGTTGTCTATTAATGATTTACAAAGTGCAACAACATAATTAATAACCTGATTATATTTTATAGACCTATAGTAGCCTTATGGCAAACTAGTAGCTCCCGACCTATTCATTTAAAAAGTAAAAAATAATCACAACTTATGGTAAATGCTTCATTTGTTGCTGGTCTTAATGTAAAAAGCAAATCATTATCCTAGATGACTGGTGTTCATTCTGGTTCCTCCACATTGGCATGACAAAGAGCGGAGTCTCGTTAATTGTATTGTTCTTCACATTCTTCACAAGCCTAAGAGCAGGATGGCAATTGAGCCTGGTCAAAGGTGAATTCCCCCAGCCCCCAGTGTTTCCGTACGTGGCTCAGGGCCAGGCTCTTCCTGCACTGTCATGGTTTGTCACCAAGGAAATGCAGACCTTCCCGGCGTGTCCTGGTACGGCCTCACAGAGACGTTACTTGAGCTTTTGGTCACAAAAAGCTTCTACATCAGAGCTACACAATGGCGACCAGTTTATTTTTCTCGGCACCTTTCTTCCCCTCCGCTAGCCAAGCTGGAGATGATATCACAGTTTTTAGTTATGTGTGAGCTACACTACAGTGAATTCATTTGCTAAAGTGTACGTGTTTGTCCTTTATATTTACCCATTTTGTCAAATGGGTGCAATCAAGTGGATGAGTTAATAAAACTCATAGCAAAATGGTAGGTTCTCTTTAGCCCTTTTTTCAAGGTTCTTTAATTTGCTGATTCTGGTGTAATGTTAGGTGACAGAGCAAAGGTTGTCATGTATTTAGGTATTATTAACATGCACGTAATATGTTCTCCATTATCAGGGTGAACACTTTTTTTCAGTTACGGGAGGCCTATATAGCAAATGGCCCCAGCTCCATTTATCATTTGTACAACCAGGTAGATGGAGTCTTTACTTATGTGTCCCACCTTACATTCCTGTAAGACAGACACAGAGGTCTGCGTGAGACCTGGGGTCAGAATGCAGGCCCGTGCATAGAAAGAGTAAGATAAACCACTCAGTGCAAGGGAAACTTAACCACCAGCACTACATTGATTATACCATATTTTTTGCCCACAAACGGATGCAAACTTTGTTTACAAATTATTTTTAGTAACAAATAGTATAGTTACTAAAGAAAAGTATCAGGGACTGGTGAAAGCTCAACAGATAACCATTCATTCGCTTGTCAGCAGCCATCAAAGTGGCTGGGGTCTAGAACCTGTCTAGAAAACTAGGCTTCACAGGGAAACACCCTGGAAGTGATGGCAGTTCACCTGACGGTTTGTATTTTGATGGCACGAGGTAACCAGAATACCCGGAGGAAGCCCTCAGAGCATGAATTAAGTAAATAACTTTAAAGTGCAGTTCACCAGCAGGCCTAATCGCGTCACCACTTGCGCAAACTGCTTCTGCATGCTTTCTTTTCTGGACCCTACCATACCATGAGTCCTGTGTGCAGAATAATTTTAAAGGCTAAAGCTTGTGTGTGACACATGAACTGTTGGTGTTTCTAGCATCACTGATGAGCCTTCATATGACACGCCAATGACGGCAGTGAGTGTGAGTGTGTAGTGGGACATGAGACATGCAGGAAGGCGCTGGGCACCGATATCCGCTGCCAAGAGAACGACGGGTCGCTTGACGCCATCTTCCCTCTCCACACTTCGCAGCCCTCGTGCTGTTTTTGGTGTAGTTGAACTTGTAATTTTGGTGTAGTTGAAATGTGTCATACTGAGTCGTGTTACACACTTTGAAGTGACTAATTTATGAAATAAAATGTGTTTAACTCTATTGTAACGTGAGAAGCATGTTTATTATGAAATGGCTATATTATTATGTGTAGAATTGTGGGTTGGGAAAAATTATCTATTTCCAGTTGCTAGATGTGATCAATGATTATGAATATATATCAATGCTTGTGCTACAAGTATGTAGTTATATGCTTGGTGGGCTAGGGAGTGTGGGTTCCAGGATTGTCTTGTGGTCAACTGAAGGATACTAGCAGAACTGGATGCCCAAACCTGGGAGTTGGGTAGGTTCAAAGGGAGCATCATCTGTACTTTGTCAGGGTTGGTTTCTTTCTTTAATGAGCACAGGATGAACCGAGGAAGGACAGAGAGATGGATATGCAGAAATAAAGTCATAAAGTATGCAAGTAGTCGGCCCATAGAGAGGGAACTGCCTTTGAGAGAGAACAGATTTAGGGGAGCTTTGCTAGAAGCTTAGTGATGCATCATGTAAGCAATAACCCACTTGGAGATGTGCCGTTATATGAAAATAATAAACTTCAACCTGTTGTAATGTGGCATGGTGCTACGCGAAGGGTCACTCTCTAAATTGGAATTGATTATTTTCATGTAACCATTCCTGCCTTGCAGTGAAAGCCAAAGCTAAAGTCAGCGATCAGTGTGAAGTGTGAGGAGTTAGGTTGCCGGTAAGTGACCTGTCGCTCTCTCAGTGGCGGATGTCGGTCCCCACCGCCTTCTACACTACGCGCTCATGCCATTGGCGTGGCATTTAACCTGCTTATACCACAGCTAATGAGCAAAAAATGATAAATTCACCATGCCTAGTTTATCAGAAAAAAATGATTTCTAATGGCATGTAGCATATTCCATATTCCAAGTCCCATTAAGGACGGAACATCTGGTCCGGCTACTCACTGGAAGCAGCACGTCCGGTAAGTTACCATAGAAACTGTCAACAGATAGGCGCCTGCGTTTTGAAAACCAAGGAAAATCATGCTGATAGGAACGATTGCTTATTTATGAGTAAAAAAGTCACACGAGTATTTACATTAACATGTTTATTAAAACTTTAAAGCGCATTAATATAGAACTGTTATTAGGCTGCTGGAACTAGTGTTTACTAAAGCCGCAGTTGTATAAATACAGGTATTTTTGTTTTGAAGTGAATAACCTATGTACTAAGCAGTTTGCTGACTCTTGGATAAAGACACAATCCTGTACAACACAGGATATTGCATCCTTGATGTTTCTCATGGTCTGATTAAAAAGAATCAACCAAAAAGTAATTGGGGCAGTAATAAATCTATTAAAAAGGGGAGAGCAAAGATGGAACTTTCTGGTAAGCAAGACCATGGAAGGGAAAGATTAAGAGCGAGGTGACAAACGAAACAAGTCGCCCGTGTATGAGACGGGACGCTTCCGTCCAGACGCATGTCTGGCTGTGCACCTTGATTGAGAATAAAAGAACAGAAAATTAAAATTCCCCATGTTCATATATATATATATTTTTTTTTTTTTTACACAACAATAAGTTGTAAAATTAGCTAATTGTTATTTTGAAGGATTTTTTTCAGTTGTTGACATTCCTGTCACGTGAGCAGAATTCCTGGTATCGTTTCAGCCCTCCATTGCCTTGTATCATAGTTGGCATGGCCTTCTGCTGTACTGAAGTTCACGCTCTCAGGTTATAGCCCGCAGTGTCTCCTTCCTCCACAACCTCTACCGCAGTCATGAAGTGACTGTTTTTTTTTCCAGAAATAGTTTTTACTCCTGAAGAGTCATTTCCCCTTGAGGGTTTTTTTTGTGCATTAGTGTCTCAGAGTAATATCCTCACGCAGAAGTAATCTGTTAGTGTCATTCTGTGCCTGAAATGGTGGGAAAGGGAGCCAGGTTTACTTGATTTAAGGCATAGATTAAATAATCCTCATTCAAAGTGAATGTTCCTTTAACCAGTCCCAGAAGCCAACATGATTTGCTATAATCTGCATCAGTGTTAAACCTGTTTTACCAAAACACTTTAAAAAGAGAGCAGGGATATTACTTGAAGCCTCATCCCTAATCGCAGTACTTTTAATTAAGTTCTGTATAGTTGAGTGCTTGTGCAGGCTATTTTGTAGATACTTCTTGATGTATTATACGTAATCAGACATAAACAAGTGTACATTGGGGGTGTATATTTTTAGTGCACTTCAATCATTTAAAAAAAAAAAAAATCCAGGTACTTTAAAGGGAAGTACTTCTTTCTGTAGTAGCAGTGATATACATCACAGTGTTGATACGATATGTTTTCAGCAAGGGGTGGCCAGTGTTCAGTTAAGTAGCTGACATTATATTTCCCTGTCCAGTTGCAATTTTATCAGCACTATATCAGTGAGATGTTAGGAAGAATACGCATTCCCATTTATATACAGAGAAAAATATTTACAATGGGTGCAATCATAACCTGTGTTAATTCCTATAAATATCTTACTTTGGTATGAATTCTCCTTTGTTGAGTGACTGCCTAAGATAAAGGCAATCAACCTTTTCCCAACAAATCAGTTGTCTCGCTGCTTGACACTTGGTACCCTGCAGGTGAGTGAAAAGCCCGTGTGCACAGTCCCACAACATCCAAAACAGTTCAAGTAATGGTAATATAT
>JAODKN010000114.1:11905930-11921796 GCA_026774425.1 Petrocephalus zakoni
TATACAACCCTAATATTGATACGCTAGTACGCTAAAAGTTAATGAGTTAATGAAGTAATTATTAGTGGCGGATGCAGTTACAGTCGCATTATGACCTGTGTAATATGGTAACACAGCCATATGTCCTGTGCTGTATGGAGACTTGCTGTAAGGTCACATTTGCTGTAGCTAAGACTCTCTGTGCCGAGAGCAGCTGCACTTCTTTCTCCATCACGTGCCATCTACTGTTGCCTTACAGCTGGCTCTGCATTCCCCACTGGCATGAGACAAACTCTTAGAGCATCGCTGTTTATAGAGATGCGGCATTTTGTGTGGTCCTTTGTTTGCTCTCTGTCGCCCCCTGCACCCGACCAGACCCGACCCGACCCTGGTAACGTCACACAGCGACATGTTTGATGCGAGCGGCTAGATTTTTAAATTACTAAGCCACAGGTGGAGGCAAGGTGCCGCATCATTCTACCGGCCTGCTAACGCGCGCCAAGGCCTTGCATTGGCTGACCTGCAGTATCTCTGGTTAACAGGCCCCGTCCCCAGGACCCCTGCTGGCCCCAGCCTGCGACATGTGCGGAGTCCTGCTGCGGCCTGCCTCCCGCGACATATGGTCCGCGCAGTCGATGCTCGTCCCCGCCTCGCGTTGCAAGCGTGACCCGCCCTGCAGTCCGAATGGGCTAACAGGCTGGTGTCTTCGCTTTGTAAAGACAAGAGGAAGGCAGCACTGACGTATTCCCTCGGCCACGAGAGATTTGCTGTATCTGAGGTAGCTAGGTTGCATCCCAGCCTAACGATGCCAGAGTAGAGCCCAGAGAGGCGTTGCCCTAGCTTGAAAAGTCTTGTGCCTCTCTGGGATCCATTAAGCTGACTTCAGACTGCAAAGACTTCAGTGTTCGTTGGGAGAAGCTTTATTTGAAAATGCTCGAGTGGAATAGTTTGCCGTTTGCTAAACCTTGCCTTCGTAAAAAATAGCTGCTGGTTATTTTTTTATTTATGCGTTTAAGAGGCGTGACGTGCTGATAGTGTGATGGATTTGTTATACTCTCGTGCCATATGGTGTTACTAGTGATTTGAGGGGTTCCATGCGAGCTTTTGCAAAGTCGCGCAAGTGATGGTGATGCATTACGGAGCCTCATTGTCATTTGGCCTGTACATTTCTGGCGGATTAATTTGTGCCCTGCGTCTGCTTTGTGGACTAAGCAAGCTACGCAGTGGCGACTCTGGATGGAAGCAGGATGTGTTCAGTATTTTATGGGTTTTTTTTTTTTTTGCTTCAGTCACTGAGGGATAGTGTGTGTGTTCCCAACAGGAGTTTTGTCTGGCTATAATTTCTAATGAATGTAGCTCTTCTGTGGAACGAGCAACTGCAAACACTCAGAACTTCCATGACGATTCTTGTTTTTCTACAGAAGTAGCAGTGACTGGCTTTATTGCTGTCCTTAAGGGAAACTGCTAAATCATTTAATCATTCCTGGTTAATTTAATCATTTTGGGTTCAGCGTTCAAGGTATTCAGTGTATCGTTACTTACAAAATCCAGAATACTGAGCAGCCTACATCACACACCATGGCTGCAGATCGCCGCCCTGCACGCGTGCAGTTCACACGACCTCCCTGTGTCAGACAAGTTTCCTCCTGGTGGTACGGTGTCCTCCTACAGTTCACAGACCTGCACTTAAACAAATGGTTATCTGTCTGTAGTGTGTGCATCTGTGTGCTGTGCTATAAACTGGCATCCTGTCCAGTGTGTACCCCAGCCTTTTGCCTTGCGTTGCCTGGGTTACGCGCCAAGCACTCCACAGCGACCTCTGGATAAGTCTGTGGAAGATGGATGGATATGCAAAGCTGTGTGTGTTTAATTAATTCCCCTTCTTATTGTTTTTTCTTGTTAAAGAATGCAAAGGAAATATATAATCGTCCAGAGCCCTTTTTATAATACTAAGTCAAAGAAGAGTTTTTCAGATTAAGGAGAAACTCCATTATCTTACTATGTATTGCGTGTCTTTGTGAGGTAGTGAGGCGAGAGAGGGGGTAAAGGATTCATTTCGGCTTGCGGGTTTTGATGTGACAGGTGACAGCTCATAACACGAGGGAGGGGTAGTTGTGGTGGTGGGGGGGCAGCTGAGGGTGTTTGATTTGTGAATCGGTAATGTCTGCTCGGAGCACAGACGCACAGCTGGCGAAGTAATCAGTGTCAGTATGCCGAGAGGCCCGGGGTCATCACTGGCCTGTTCCTAAAACCAAAGCGATGCAGATGTGTAACAGGGAACAGATACAGGAACGGGGGGCTGGCAGGGGAGCCAGTGGCTGTCGGATTCATAAGCAGAGCTTGGCGTTTCTCCCCGGTGAGCTACTACTCTGCTTCGTCACTTTCTATTTTTGTGTGTTGCCGGCGAAACTCTTTCAGATCTCTCTCTTCGGCATAACTTGGGAGAGTGATGTCATTGTCCCTCTGTTCCATTTAGCCCTGGATAACAGACGGCTTTAGTCATCCATGGACTGTGCTTTATCTTTCTTTTTTCTCTCTTTTTCTCATCTCATCGCCTCCACATTGTAGCCTTGAGCTGAACCGTCCCTTTTTTTATTTGGAGGTGTCTGTGGCGGCTCGCGCGTTACACCGGCGTCTCTTAGATGCTCACTCGTCCTGAACCCTTCCTTACTCCGTAATGAGCCCTTTTCCTTTGCTGACAAGGACTCTGTCGACTAGTTTCACTTAATTTCACTTAATCTTTTTAGAATAGCAGACTAAATTGCTTTATTTAATTTTTTAAGTCAGTAGTCATAATTAACTGTCTTTTCTGGGGTGAAATAACATTTCTGAGTTACGAAGTTTGAATGTGTTATTGTAGGTGCTGTTTGCAGGGGGCTTTTCATTGGTCCCATGTGATCTGCAGGTCGGTCTGCACCGCAGTGCCATTTTGGTGGTTTTGTAATTGCGATCATAAAGCCCATTCATGCAAACAGGCTTTACTTTACATTTCATTCAGAAATTTAGACCAGCAGTATGTTAATCCTGTGTCTAGAGCTTTATCTGCAAGGTAAAGTCCATTTGAGTTATCGTGATATCCTTTTTTTGTTATTATTAACAATGAGAGGATATGAAAACGTCGGCCATGCAGGCTGTTTGGGGGAGGAAACAACATGCCTCAAAATAGACATTTGAAGGCAATTAACAGACGTGTGTGGATTTGGGATGCCAGATGGTGTCTCCTGAATATAGGATTCAGGGCCCAACAGGACTGAAGCCTTGACGCCAGTGCCCCCTCCTCCGCACTCTCTGGGTTTTGTGGGGAACGTGGAAAGGTATTCTCCCCGTAAATTGCACTTCTTACGGAAATCAACAATTAAGAAATCAGTTTTTTCCCCCAACTCAACTTTGAGAGGGCTCCAAACTGAAAAGGGCTCCAAACTGGCAAATGGAAAATGGCTTCCGCTTCTGTGTGGCACTCGGTCAGCTACGTCAGCTCTGACGCAGCCTAGTGACACCCCACCACATCGCCTCATCCCACCGTGCCACCCCCCCACTCCACCCCCAGTCAAAACGCGTCTACAAATCCGCTGCTATCTCTGTTACCATCACTAATTTATTATTATCTGTAAAAATGTATTTCTACAACAGTACAATATTCTGCTTTCAGGATATTCTATTTGAGTGCTGTGTTTGCACCGCGTTACTTGTTTGCACCCTGGCACTTTGTCTGTTTGGCACACTACTGTGTTTGTCTGTGCACATTCTTGCTGCTATATGCACCAAAATCTCCCCCTGGGATCAATAAAACCAGTGATAATTAAATGCAGTGTTGGCCTATGCGTGGCCCGAGCTACTGTGCCTACAGTATAGCCCCAGCTCCGAGGTCAGCTCCCTTGACCTCTGTGGCTTTTATGTCTAGTTGCATGTCGCACAGGACAGGCTCCCAGAAACCCATCCCGCTGAGGGGGCCCTCAGTGTGGAAACACAAAAGGAAATGACTTATCGTGGAGGGTTTGGCTTATTCTTAGTTATCGTGAAAGGACACTTTGTACAGCTAAGGTGGCTTTGAGTGAATTTCTCTAGAAACATTTAGGTGAAACAAGTGCATCTTATTGAGGTTTGGCATATTGTTAGTTTGTTATTGTGGGTTACAGACTGATCATTTTCCGTCAGTAAGTGTGGATGGATGGATGGATGGATGGATCTTAGTCTCAGATGTGATTCCCAGGCAAAAAATGGCCTTCATCTCACATGGTCAAATTGATTACCATTATTTTAGCATAATGTCTAAATTAATGCTATCGACGATTAGAATTTACACAGGCCCTTTTGTGTAAAACAGAATACACACACAAAGCAGGTCCGTCTTTGAGATGTATTATGTAACCGGCAGGCCTCAGGGGCCCCTGCCAGCTTGGGGTCGTGGTAACTGGGAGCGCAGGTGGCCGGGGGGGGGTCTCTGCCAGGGAGTGTCTCTCTGTGGACCCGTGTGCACTCCTGCTGTAGCAGCTGAGCCCCATTTTAACTTTCCGCTGTTTTACTGTGATATATCTGTATGTAAACTCCCCCCCGCCCCAGCTTGCTGACTGTCCTTCTCCTCCGTTTGACTTTCTTTGTGATAAACAATGTGGGGTAGTCGACCATCACACACAAAGGGACAGTAAACACAAAGAACTCACAAATAAAAGGAGGATAATGCAGCATGACAGGCGGCTGTGATGCTGGCCCGGCAGCTCCCCTCGCTCCTTATCTCCCCTTTCCCATCTCCTTTCTCCCCTTAGCTCTCCTCTCTCCTCAGTTCCCCTCTCTCCTCGGCTCCCCTCTCTCCTCAGCTCCCCTCTTTCCTCGGCTCCCCTCTCTCCTCAGCTCCCGTCTTTTCACAGTTCCCCTCTCTCCTCAGCTCCCCTCGCTCCTTATCTCCCCTCTCTCCTCAGCTCCAGTCTTTCCACATCTCCCCTCACTCCTCAGCTCCCGTCTTTCCACAGCTCCCTCTCTTCTGATCTCCCCTCTCTCCTCAGCTCCCCCCTTTCCTCAGCTACCCTTGCTCCTTATCTCCCCTTTCTCAGCTCCCCTCTCTCATCTCCTCTCTCCTCAGCTCCCCTCTCTTATCTCCTCTCTCCTCATCTCTCCTCAGCTCCCCTCTCTCCTCGTCTCCCATCTCTTCTCATGTCCCCTCAGCTCCCCTTTCTCCTCATGTCCCCTCAGCTCCCCCTCACCTTCTCTCCCCTTTCTCCTCTCCCCGTCTCTGTGTGCTCCTGTCTTCCCGCCGTGGAATGCTCATCCCCTGTGTGCCGCTCTTTGTCCCGGCAGCGCCGGCCTGGTCCTGAGAAAGCAGCACAAGATGAACATGGTGAAGAGGATCATGGGCCGGCCACGGCAGGAGGAGTGCAGCCCGCAGGACAACGCGCTGGGCCTTATGCACCTGCGTCGCCTCTTCTCCGAGCTCAGCCACCCACCGCGTCACATGACCCAGAAGGAGCAGGAGGAGAAGCTCTACATGATGCTGCCTGTCTTCAACCGGGTGAGACCCTGCCACCGGGTGGCAGTTTGCACGGGGCTTAAGGACCTAGGAGCTCTGGTTTCAGGCTGGGTGACTCAGTCCTGGCTGTTGTACCACTGAGGAGGAACCATTATTATTCTAATTTCCCCCCTTCTTACTTTCTAAAAGGTCCTGACCTTGGTATTATTACTGTAAATGTGAATATTCAGCCTGCCTTGCGCCCATAGCCTCCGGGATATGGCCCAGACTCTCGCGACCCTGAGTAGTATTTACAGAAAATGGATGGATGGATGGATGGGATGGATTGACTGATGGAAGGATCTTGCATATAAACAACCATCAATTCATCCATCCATCCATCCATCCATAGGAAACCGTGTAGGCACACTCCACACTGGAGTGTAAGCGGCCCCTTCCGCGTCTTCGGGACCCGGCCGCCTTCCCTTCATTAATATGTGATGGCCACTGAAGAGGGATTATCTCTGTTCCGGCATACAGTGATCCTGCTTAGCATCAGCTAATGAGAACAAGTGTCTTTCCTTTTTTTGTTCCCCCGGTTAATAATTTTTGCTATTTTACATTTATGCAGCATATTTCCGCTTATTGCTTGCCTCGCGGGCTGTAGAGATTTGCGGTCACCTGCAGGTGACTGGTGCACTTCAGTCACTCCAGCAGAGCTCTTCACGGCACGTTTATTAATCACTCGGTAATGTTAATGATGTACTGTAAGCGCTGGTACCAAAGCGAGTCCTTTTCGCTGTTAAGTGCACTGTAACACCCACCCTACTTTTAAGAGGCTCCACTTCAAAAACTGTCACAGGCGAGCAGCGATCGTGGCCTTTATGCGAACACGTCGGATTGTTTGTTGGCTGGTGGGAGAGAGAGAAGTGTTTTCCGCTAATGCTACATTGCTAACAGTTTTATTTGAGGTCTGATGAAGACTAGATTTTATTGATGCCTTTGAGTAGGACTGGGCTTGAAATGATCATCAAAACAAAATAACAATTATTGTGCCGTGTTCTGTTTCGCATTGATGCTCCTGTTTTGTCTTGTGTTATATATGCAGAGCATCCCTTTCCAGTCTATTTTTATTTGTTACTCAGTTGAATTATATTTAGAGTTCAAGGAAATCCTTTGTTTAAAAGACAAGTTTTTCCTTTGACCCCATCTTCCCTGGCTGTGCATCATGCAGGTTTTTGGGAGCGCCCCTCCAAGCACGATGACTGAGAAGTTTTCTGACCTGCTGCAGTTCACCACCCAGGTCTCCCGGCTGATGGTGACAGAGATCCGGCGACGAGCGTCCAACAAATCCACAGGTTTGAGGCGCTGAAGCTTACCTTACTTCCCCAGCTCAGACAGCTTTTAGTATCAGCTCTCCTGAGTCTTTGTGTGCAAATAAAGGCCGTTAAGTACAAGGCCCGAAAAGATGACTTCCTTTTAAAACCGTGCAATGCATGCAAGATGCTTATTTATAGTAAAGTGCTTCTTATTCAGAGTGATCTGAATAAGTGTGATAAACTGGATTCCCTCAGAAAATTAATGTACAATAAGCTGAAATGCGAGTTATCAAAGCCAACGTGCAACTGCAAAGTCAACTTCAGAAATAACGATAAGCCTATATTCATTTTCACATTTGTATACGTTATCAGAAACAAGTTGCATTTAAATGGGAGCCGTCTATCAAATTTAGAGTCTTTGTGCTGCAGATGTCGGTTAGTCTTGTTACATGGCATGGCAGTTTTGAATCTTTGAATCTGGAGGGGTATGGAGATGCCCCATCCTACACCAGATTAAATGGGAACCGCTGTAGCCCCGCCCTGATCGAAACCGCTGTATCCCTGTAGCCATGCCCCAATGGAAACCCCTTTATCCCTGTAGCCATGCCCCAATGGAAACCGCTGTATCCCTGTAGGCCCGCCCCATTGGAAACGGCTGTATCCCTGTAGACCCGCCCCAATGGAAACCGCTGTATCCCTGTGGCCACGCCCCAATTGAAACAACTGTATCCCTGTAGCCCCACCCCATTGGAAACAGCTGTATCCCTCTAGCCCCCCCCCAATGGAAATGACTGTACTCCTGTAGCCACGACCCAATGGAAACCGGTGTCACTATAGCCCTGCCCCAATGGTTTGCACATTAATCTGACATCTGGTTCAGATCCATGCCCCCATGCATGGCGTCTGTCCTCTGGATCCAGCTGGTGGCGGCTTGTCCCTTTGGACTGAAAACAGCTTCCCGTCATTCCCTGCTTCCCCCGGTGTCCGCTCCCGTCTGTGGGGCAAAATAAACGCGTCAGAGGTGCTCACCAGCAGTGCGTGTTTCCGCAGGACCCATCTGTTCCAGGAATGCCTCTGCTAGCCTGCACCATTCGTTCTCCCCAAATGCTCCTAAAGTAGCACCTTCTGTTGTTCTGAATTATTCTCTGATTTAGGTGCTTGCTTTGATTGGAAGGTGTTATGTGGCTCCTTCTCCAGTACTTACACTGCTTACACTTGTACCTGGGCATTTACTGGAAGCTCAGTCTAGCTGCACTTATGCCTAGTTGACAGCCATATGTTCATAATGTGCTATTTGCCTCGCTTGTATGTCGCCTTGGATGAATAAAGCAAATGTCTGTAAGTGTGTTTGCTGCTCTCTTTATCATGTTTCTCTTGTTACGTTCTGGGTTACACATGGGCAGGGGCCTCTGCTCCTACAGACACGGGACCTCTGTGCCTTTGTGTCCCTGCAGAGGCGGCCAGTCGAGCCATTGTGCAGTTTCTGGAGGTGAACCAGAGCGAGGAGGCCAGCCGTGGCTGGATGCTGCTCACCACCATCAACCTGCTGGCCTCGTCTGGACAGGTGTGGTTTTGGGGCCCTGTGGGCGGGGCCATGTGTTCTGGGCTCCGCCTCTTTGCCGGGGTGGCGCTGATCCGCAGATCGTGTTCTCTCTTGATGACCAGTATGCTGTATTCCCCAGCAGGTGCTGGTATTCCCAGCTCTGGTCACAGTCACCTGTAATACGAAAAAAATCTCAGGAATGCTTTCGAAAACCCTTTTTCTTTGAAGTCACGCTAAATTAAATTGTCATTCGGAGTAGAAAAAGCTTCTTCAGATCCCAAATCCCTCTTTTTTACGGTCCACAGCCTCTTGATTTTATGGCACTTTATTTGTTAACCATTCTGGCAGAAGCTTGCATACTGCGGCGGAGCCCGTGGATGCCGGGGCACCTTGACGGTGAGGTATGCGCTCTGCTGTCGTGCTGCATCCTTGCTTACTGGACGCTCAGGGACAGCGAGCACTTTTCAGACTAGCCAGCTCTTCCTGGAGGGCCGACTCACACTGCGCCGCTCTGTTACCTTGGTGACTCGCGAATACTGACGTTACTCTAATGGCTTTTGTGAGCTTTTGTGAAAGTGTTTTTTATTTTTTTTATGTTGAACCAGAATTCTAAAAGAACATATTGGAAATAATCTGTGTAATACAATGTGTGTATTATGGAAGCGTAAGAAAAGTAACAATTTTATTTCAAGATTCAATCCAGAATTTCTCTCTGAATCTTGTCCTTTTGAATTGAATTGAAGTTTATGCTGTTAAATCAATGTCAGGAATCAAGCTGAAATCCTCACATGCACTGCTGAGAATAAAATCAAATAGAGTAAAGTTGTATTTCGGGAAAAAAAGGAAATGTCTAAATTAATTGCAGAATTTTTGTCTCAAAATACAGTTATTGTTTTTATTTCTTGGTGATCCTAATAATCTTGCATAGTGTATTATCTTGCTGTTCTCATTGTTTTTCCTCATCCTGAAAAACAGGATAAATGTGTTGTTTTTGGTCTCAGTCAGTCTTGTTGACAGTCCCTGCTAAAATGTTTGCTAAAAGTTGTCTTTGGAAAAATCGGGTAGAACAGAAATCACTTTTTTTCCTGGAGAAATTAGCCACGCAGTATTCTGAGCATTTCAGACTTCCCCAGCAGCAGTGCAGCATTACTGCCGAATATTACGCAGCGTATCGCTGTGTTTGCTTCTGCATTAGCAGATGGAGGAGCTGCTCTGACTGACGCTCACTCTCAGATCGTCTTTCATGTGAAATCGAGCCACAGCTCTTACTGGAACAGATGTTATTATCACCAGTCTTTTTAGATAATTTCTGTCACTTACCTACCTGATGCCAAATTGTTTTGTGCCTCTTTTTTATTCGCCTCGGTTACCGAGAAGTTTTGCATGAATATCCGTTTGTGTAATTTGTATGGTTTTCCCCCTGTGAAGCTGTTTGGGTTGCCATACCGTGCAATGGGATTTGCGGATTTCCTGATGTGACCCGCAGCATAACTGGGGAATGGCTGGTCCATGAACACTGCTGCTTGACACGCGTGTTGCCTGTTCTGCATTAATAACGATGAAGTTCCGTTAGAGACCACTGGCAGTTTCTCAGGAAGAGCTTCTCCTCTGCTTTAGAAAACGGTGGACTGCATGACGACCATGTCGGTCCCCTCCACGCTTGTGAAGTGTCTGTACCTGTTCTTTGACCTGCCGCATGTCCCCGAGGCACCAGGCGCGGCACAGACGGAGCTGCCACTGGCAGACCGCCGTGCCCTGCTGCAGAAGGTCTTCGTGCAGGTGAGGCTCCTCCCCCACTTTAAAGCCCACCAATCAGTAGCGACCATTTCGGCTCACCTCCCCCTATCCCACTGACTGTGATATTCCTGTACATTCTCCAGTTCTGAAATAGAGTGATGTAATGACCGGTATACACATCTTTTGTAAGAAGTTCTGTTGTTCTTATGGTTTTTTTCTAAATGTCTGATGCAAAAGCTAGATTGAAATTTAAAATCAAGATTTGTGTGATTAATTGTAGGGCAGCTGAGTGCTAATAAGTGCTTCTGAGTAACATTTATTATACTGTATGGTGGAACTGCAGAATCTGCATGTCGAATATTATGATTGTTAGCGATTAGATGGCACCAAAGCTGTGAAGCTCACGAAAGTGAGCTGTGGGTAATGTGAGCCAGGGACAAGGCCAGAGACGGGGCCCCGGGGGCCAGCCTGCTGACACGCTTTCCCGGCCTCACCGGCAGATCCTAGTCAAGCTGTGCAGCTTCGTGTCTCCTGCCGAGGAGCTGGCCCAGAAGGACGACCTGCAGCTGCTGTTCAGCGCCATCACTTCCTGGTGCCCGCCTCACAACCTGCCGTGGCGGAAGAGCGCCGGCGAGGTGCTCATGACCATCTCGCGGCACGGCCTCAGCATCAATGTGGTCAAGTACATTCACGGTATGCTTTGGGCCTGGAGCTTTTCCGTCCGTCCGTCCATCCATCCATCCATCCATCCATCCTTTCATTCCTAGGAACACCTTGCTATACTACCAAACAGGAAACTATTGCTACTGTATTTTTTTTTTATTTGAGTTTGCTAAAACTCCAGCTTTACACAGAGGAATAAAATTCTCATTGCTAGCTTAAGGTATATGCTACTCTTAGCATTACAGGAGGGTGTGCCAGCCTGCCATATTCTATGCATATAAGCCAGTGAGAGAGCCTTTGCGCTAGTGATTCTCTGCTCTAATCTCCTCCCAGATTGTGCTTCTGCTCATAGAAATGTTCGTAGGCATTGCTTGTGCAGTTGGGCTGTGTCTCGTGTGTCTTTTCGAGTAGTCGCAGCTGCGTTCAGCAGTCAGCCCTGACAGGAGGTGCAGAGAGGGGCCTGGGATGCAATTGAGTTTCTGTCAGGGAGCAACCCAATGATGGTGTTGGTGATGCTCGCGTAAGAGCATTAGGTGGCAGAGTGACGTGAAAGTGAGAGTGGCCAGCGCTGGGGGGGTGACGGAGAAGCGCGGGGCTCCATAGCGAAACACTGCTGGAGCTCACGCCCAGTGGCCACTTCACCAGCTATACCCGGCTAGTAGCGGGTTAGACCCACTCTGTGCCCTGAAAAGGAAAGTCAGAGAAGCCGGCGTTATGCTGAGCTGCTATTTTGGTGGTGTTCATGTTAGCTTTAACAAGCCCGGCCTTTCTCCCCAGACCTCTCTCATTAACAAGGTGTTTTTGTTTATTGCA
Organism: Petrocephalus zakoni; assembly: GCA_026774425.1. NCBI lineage: Eukaryota > Metazoa > Chordata > Actinopteri > Osteoglossiformes > Mormyridae > Petrocephalus > Petrocephalus zakoni. Next base: position 11,917,425 of record JAODKN010000114.1, read on the forward strand.
CCGTTCGCTGTAAGCTCTCGGCGCCGCATTATGTGAAGATTCCCAGAAGATGGCTATTTCTGAGACGATGGAACCTCTGCGTCTGGCCCCAGCCAACCGCACTGCATTCGGCCTCACTTAGATCATGCTGCTTAGCCATTCTCAGCCTTGCTCCAGCAGGAACTGAGCCTCACGTTCTGTATATAATCAGTTCCAGTCACAGGAGCAGGCTTCATCAATAGGCTCTACCTAATAAACCGGCATTTGAGTATGTAATTAGTCTAATGAATTTTCATTTTCACCTTTGTACCGTTTATTATCGCTGTCTAGTCTTAAAACAGATTATGGGCTGTTTGTTGTTGAGACTGTGATGTTTGACGCTTTTCATTTGACGCTTTTCAAAGTTGTTCTTTGCTTGACCTTATAAAATTTCTTTTCCCATTTCATTTTAAAAAGTAAAAACAGAATATCCCTGCCAGACGAGTGTTAAATATTTAAAACTCTGCCGTAAATTGAAAAACCTCCTGACATCTTTTATTGGCGTTGTAACATTATGCTGCTGAGTAGATCATCTGGCGAGTCTCTTAGCTCTGATTGTGACATGGCCTGGTGCCCGCCGCTTGGACAAATGTGACGCTCTCCCCTGCAGAGAAGGAGTGCCTGTCCTCCTGCATCCAGAACATGCAGCAGTCAGACGACCTTTCGCCTCTGGAGATCGTGGAGATGTTCGCTGGCCTCTCCTGCTTCCTGAAGGACTCCAGCGACGTCTCGCAGACTCTGCTGGACGACTTCCGCATGTGCCAGGGATATACCTTCCTGTGCGACCTCATGCTCAGGTATGCGGCCGTGTCCGGGGTGTTTGGGGGTGGGCGTGGCTATACGCCAGAGTATTATGCATTATTAAGCTGGGTATCATGAATTATGCTTATTTGAAATGTAACTGTTAGCCGTGATGTATAGGGGCAGTGTGAGCAAAGTCATTAACCACAATTGCTCCAGGGACTGTCTGACCCTGCCTTCTAAATTATGTCGGTTTCGGTAAAACCATTAGATGGATGGATGGATGGATGGATGGATGGAGGAATGGACAGAGACAAATGGACAGTTGGTCGGACGGACCAACAGACATATTTTGAATAGGCAGAAATCAAAAGGTCTTCTGCATACTCATGGTTTAGACTGTGCTCATCTCATTCCGGTGTTGATGAACCAGCATTGACGGCCGTGGAAGGGTTCTTACCCAGCCGACCTGAACCAGCCCTGTTCTTCCAGGCTGGAGCAAGCCAAGGAGGATGACTCCAAAGACGCCCTGAAAGACCTGGTGAACCTGGTGACGTCCCTCACCACATACGGGCTGAGTGAGCTGAAGCCGGCCGGCCTCACCACCGGCGCGCCCTTCCTCCTGCCGGGCTTCGTGGTGCCACAGCCTTCCGGCAAAGGTGGGTCCTGTGGGATCTGCCAGGAAGGCGGCACGCTAGAGCTCAGAGGGAGCCGGCCTGTCTCAGTGCTGCGTTTGCGTCTGTTTCCGAGCTCGCGTGGGATCTGTCATGAGATTACATTATCACTCATTCCTGTCATAGACATGTGATATATAAATGTATGTCACAGACTTTTGGTTATCAGTATTATTTTTAAGATGGTGAAATCCACTGTCTCAGCCATGTGCAATGGGGTCTTCAACAGGGGCTTACCTTGTAATTCTGGGCCCCTGACAAAATATCACCTTGCCCCCCAACCAGTTTTGAATTTAATTTTATGCATTGAAGGGTCCCCCTGAGTCAGGGCTGGTGCCTCTGAATCTGCCAGGGTCCCCTGGCCCTCGGACAGCGCTGCTCCTTAGTCTGCATACGTGGCACCACGTCTGCACTCGCGTTCAGAGTGCATGGCCTTTGAAGTGAGACTGTGCAATTACTGATCCTGCTCATGGTTGGTGCGCCTCCCCAGCACCCAGCCCTGCTTGTTTATGATACTCTGCTGTTCCGCATGGCAGATCCATCTAGCCCATAGAGGGAGACTGAAAGGAGGCGTGGCCCACCGCTCTCCGCTCGCGGCATTAAGGCATCACGGCGGCTTCCTGATACGCGCCGCTAATCCTCTCCAGCATCCCGTCCTTTTTTTAAAAAACCACAGCAGCCTGCTATTTGAGTATATTGAATTAGTCAAATACCTTCTCTTGGAACATACTGTAATCATTAATGTAATTGTCAAACGTTTGTAGGAATATTGCAGGCTTCACCCTGCCTGCTGGGCAGTAAAGTTATTTTCAAATTTTGTCCCCCATTGTACTGAAGATTTATGGTCTTTAACACCCTAATATGGACTGAACATTGGCGGTTTTATAAGAGGCCTGACTAAGAAGGACTGGGTTACGGTTTCTCTCTCATTGTACTTTTGATGTTATTGTCGTAGTTAGAGCAAATTAGCTTAATGTTGTGTACTACTTAACAAAAGCTTTTTTCTTTACACGTGCCCTATGCTTACTGCCAGTGTAAACACCCTACCTGCCTTTTAGAACTCACTTGACACTCCCATAATGTTTACACGCACCTTAGTTTGCAGGAGCATACTTAAATCCATTCCCAAGTCATGCCACAAAATAGCTGATTTAGTTATTCCATTTTCTTTTAAAAAGTATGTTAAAGTTTTTCATAGTTTGTATATGTAAGTAGGTCATGTGTGATCTGTCCAGCTGCTCAGTAGGTTTGTCCCCTCTAGTCATGAGGGATAGAGCTTTGAACAGTTTTTTGGTTCCATATGCATTGTATTATCGATGAATGAACTTACACTGTAGGTATGAGCATTTTTGACATTATCTGAAAAGTGTGGTGTGTCACTGCATCTGTTTCTTGTTTCCCAGGTCACACAGTAAGGAATATCCAAGCCTTCTCTGTTCTCCAGAACGCGTTCCTAAAGGCCAAAAGCAGTCGTCTGACCAGCATCATCCTGGATGCCATCTCCAACATCTACATGGCCGACAACGCCAACTACTTCATCTTGGAGGCGCAGCACACACTCTCCCAGTTCGGCGAGAAGATTGCCAAGCTGCCAGAGGTGCAGACTAAGTACTTCGAGCTGCTGGAGTTCGTGGTCTTCAGCCTGAACTACGTGCCCTGCAAGGAGCTGTTCAGCATCAGCATTCTTCTCAAGGCCAGTACGTCTTACCAGTGCAGCATTACGGCCATGCGCACCCTGCTGAAGTTCAGCCGCCACGACCCCATCTTCAGCGAGGTCTTCCGGGAGGTGGGCCTGCTGGAGGTGATGGTGACCCTGCTGCACAAGTACGCGGCCCTTATGAAGGACCCCACGCAGGCCTACAACGAGCAGGGTGAGAAGAATGCTTGTCCACAATGATACGCCTTGACATTCTTAACGATCATGTGATGATGTTTTGATTGGCTGTTAGCTTCAGAGGCTCCACCTTATTGAATTTCACCTTAATCTTATTGGCATTTTGGCAGTGACATTTTCATTGACTGGAACTGAATTCTGCTTACTAACAGAGTTTGTGTGCCAATAAGTGCTATTCATTTTAATCGCTAATGTAGTGCTGATTTTCATTTTATAAACTTTGTCATGAAGTCAGTATAATTGGAAATATGGATTAGAGCTGGGTCAGAGCTGGAAGCTCTACCCTGACGTGGCACGTGTTTAGTTACCTCCTCCCTTCCAGGTGAATCGAGAAACAACCGAGTGGCAGAGGACCAGAAGCAGCTGGCCTGGCTTGTAATGGAGACCCTCACCGTTCTTCTCCAGGGCTCCAACACTAATGCAGGTGCTTGTCCACTCTCTTGCCACCCATCTCGAGTTGCCTCTGAGTCTGGTCTGCCATTGTTTTAACCCATCCATCCATCCATCCATCCATCCATCTGTCAGTTCATCTCTCCATCCATCTATCTATCCATCTTCCATCTAGCTGCTTGTCCAGTGCAGGGTCTGTCCCAGACGGCATAGCGCACAAGGCAGTCGAACTCCCTAGATATGATACATCACCATTGCAGGGCACACACATTCACACATGCACATGCGTGCTCACACACACACACACACACATGCACACACACGATCTTGCACTAAGGATTCCTAAGAAAAGCCATCTTACTAAAGGAAGGAATGCAGACCTCCTTAATTATTCACTCTTTTGTTTTGTGCATGGTTCAGACGGCCTATCTGATACGTCTGGGCCTTTCATGCGTCCTCCTCTGACACAGAGATAATGAGCAGTGATAAACGGCCAATGGGGTGGAAGGCCATGCAGGCCACGCCTCCCGCATATACACTATTAATGCTGACAAATTGTCTGAGTTCGCTCAGTGTCTCTCCTTTTGTTTCTTCTTTGCCATTCTCTATCTTGGGTGGGGGCCAAAACAGCTTGACTGCTTTTCCTTTGGGTGGT
>JAODKN010000114.1:12036245-12059294 GCA_026774425.1 Petrocephalus zakoni
CCCAAGCGAGCTTGATGGGCCGAATGGCCTCCTCTCGTTTGTATAGTTCTTATGTTCTTAAGTCTTTCACCCTCCTCTGCTTCCTGCCACAGGCTCCAGGCATTCCACAACCCATCCATTTTCTGAAACCACTTGTCTTATTTAGGGTGTGGAGGGCTGATGGTGTACTGAGCCTATGGGCTCAAGGCAAAGAAGAACCCAGGGTGGGGTACCAGCCAATCGCCGGGCACACCCACACCATTCACACCTAGGGGCAGTTTGGTAGCCTCAGTATGTTTTTGGATTGTGGGGGGGGGGCGGCAGAGTACCCAAAGGACACCCCACAACGACGCAAGGAGAAGATGCAAACTCCACAGATACAGAACCCTGGCAGAGCCTTGAACCCGGGTCCCAGAGGTGTCAGGCCACCTTCCACAGCCCTGTACTACTAAGTGGTCTGTGGACATCAACTTTTAAAGCATGTCTTCATTTTAGCAACGTTTTTCAGGTTATAGTAAAGAAGTGAAACATCAAATATTGCAACGATTGACAGAAGTGTTCAACATCTTTGAAATTCTCTCCAATTATAGACCCTTCAAAATGGCCCCCTTTTGCTTTGAAGAGGTCACTGCAGCCTCTTGTCATTCATTCAACGAGCTTCCAGATGTGGCCACCTGGAATGCTCCTCTAACAGTCCTGAAGGAGTTTCCACAGGTTTTGGGCATAATTTGCTTTATGTTTATCTATGTTGCTCATCCCAGACTAGCTCTGTAGGGTTTGGGTCGGGGGATTGTGGGGGGGCAGGTCACCTGCCACAGCATTCCATCCCTTTCTTTGTCCACAAGATAATATTAATACATAACCATGAGGTGTGCTTGGGATTATCTTGTTGAAGAACAAATGGTGTTCAGTAGGTGCATACAAACTTTGAATTAGTACTATATGCATAGGCCATAATATATATTGGTGAACATAGAATCAACACACACAGCCCCTTATGCAAGTCTCTCTGGCTAAAGGTGTCTGCCAAATGCTGTAAATGTAAATGTCCCCAGGAAGAGGTTTGGCAAGATGTAATCGAAATGTCACTATGGAGAATTGTATTGATAGACTACAGTAGTATTCTTATTTATCGTACTCAGCTCAATTTCCAGAAATTCTTTCAGAGGCAAAGAGCACGTGGCATGTCATGTCAGAGAATGTCACGCAAAGATCTTTTAACAAACTCAATGCCACCCTTAAGCAATTCAACCCTGGAAAAATATTCGAAAATGTATGGTTGCACTGCTGAAAAAAATCTAAATTCCCTATGGTTATTGAAGCCCATTATAAAAATAATTAATGCCTCTAAAGTGGGATTTTATATGCAACTCTGGGTTAATTGAGTGAGACTAGATTTGATACCAGTGTTTCCCAGCATTGCTGTGGGAACTGTATACCACTGCATGGCTGATTTTTCCCATGCTCCATAAAAGAAACCAAGGGATTTACGAAGTCAGAGGTAAATTAATTCCTTTGTCTCAAAATCGCCAGATGAATTTCTACTGGAAGCGCAAATAGCCAGCAGGGGTGCAGAAATGACAGCCCTACGACAGACACTGAGGCCAATTCTGCACTCATATCTACCACAATGTTACAGTTCCAGCTGAGGTCATGTAAGGTATAAAAATTATTTTCTCTTGGATGCTTCTGTTGCAAATCAGCAGCATTCCAGGGCTTGGGCTATTTTGACAGGTCTCCTTTCTTCTTGCCTGAGGAGAAAAATATTATTGTACTTGTGGAATACATTTGCATGAAATTGACTCCAAAAGACAAAGGACAAGTCAGGGGCACAGCAAAGAAAACTAAAAGGATTTAACTGTACGGTTGCCTGTAGGCAATTTCACTACAAATATCCCAATGTACGGATAAAGAATGTGGTCATCTAAACCTTTTTGACAAAAAAACCCAAATTTTTTATTTTGCAAAATCAGACAAAAATAGATAACAGTGATTAAACAAAAAATACAAAAACACATTAAAAAATAATATTGCCAGTTCAAAAGTGTCAAAAAGCCCTTCCTATGTGTGCTCCGTCACAGTTATTGGAGTTGCAGAAAAAATATTGAGGTCTTGACCGCAGTGTCCTCAATGATAGCTACAGGTATGAAATGACCAATCTACGTACTTATCCAGTATAATGCCCCTCCTAGGCAGCACAGGGCACAGGTTTCCTATCAATCAGAGGATTCACTGACACACTCCATGGGTGATTTTCAAATGTCCAGACACCTAACTACACATCTCCTCGAGGAGACCCACACAACATAGGGAGAACATGCAAACTCCACGCATACACAAGGGCAGGATTCAAAACCCACAAACAGTGCCATCCTAATTATTGGTCTTATTATCTTGAATGATATTAGAAAATTATTATATTTATTGTCATTACATATTATAGTTTAATATTTTTTTTTAATTTTCGGGTAAAACTGCATTTACAGGTATAATATCTCTTTTTTGTTACAATTAAAGCTTACTTTCTTTCTCTCAGAAACATAATCTATCCTTGCATTAAAAAAATAAAACACAAACAGTTCAGAGTGGACAGCCTAAAGTACACAGTTTATCTGAACTGTACGAATCCAACAGAAATACATGTGTACAAGGCGAATACATACATACTATATTACTATGAATACTGTTCCTGCCAAATGTTCCACAAAAGTAGCACTGTAACTAGTAACTTGTAACAAGAAAATAAGTATCATCTGTATATTTCGGCAATGTTGTTGTAAAACTGTATCTGAGCTACGTCCAAGTTTATGGTACTAGCAGAAAATATAGTATAGCAGCCAGTAACGCTACCTGTGTGCTTTCCATTACTAATACATCTAATACATTTATATAGATGATCAATAACTAAATTAAATAGCATTTATATCACTGTTAAAAATACAAGATCTGATATCTGCAGGATAAAAACATGCAGTTAGATGAACTGGTGTCTCTAAATTGCTCACAGTGTGTGTTCCTAGCTCTAGCACCCACACAGAGTGCTTCCTGCCTCTAATTTCTGGGAAAAACTCTGAAATACTGCTACTTTAGAAGCTGTGATTCAAAGGAACTTCTATTGATTCTTAAATTTGACTGAAGAGTTTAAGTGTTCCATTTGTGATACATATATACACAATAGTGATTTTCATCACGCAGGTCATATTTATGAACAGACGTGTCTTTTAGATGTCCAAATAGCATGCAGTTGTGATCACAGTCTCCAGCCACCGTCTTTTTGACATCAGTAATCCTACATTTACTAAAACAAGGTCATATCAGTGGATAGCCTGTCTGTTAATGCGGCTGGTAAGAAATGCTATGCTTAGCTCTATTGACTCAGCTGTAGGGCTTTAGTTCCATATGTATTTTCTCCTAGGGTGTAACACAGCATTAGCGCCCAGCATTTTCACACAAAAGGCCTCAACTCTGCCATACAGGTGCAAACGTGGCCATCAGCACTGAACGTATGTCACTATACATCGACTGACTGATCGAAGCGCTGCTGCAACATTAGCAGATAAGAAGCAAACCCGGAATTAATCAGACATTGTTCATCATGGAGAGCAGCACGATCGCGCAGTGGTGAGCACAGTGGCCTTCACACCTCCGGAGGGGAGCTGGGGGTTTGGGATTCTTGCCCAGGCTCTGTATGTTTGGAATTTGCATGTGTTTGTACCAGTGTTCCTCCCACGGTCACTCTAGCTGAATCTGTGGCTATTGTGTGAGTGCCTTCTGATGGAATGGTGTCCTAGCTGTGACCCTGCATTGAGTAAGAGTAAACAGTGGAATTCATTTCGGATTAAAAAAAAATATATATATATAAAACTATATCAACTATATAAATATATATAAAACATACACCAATAATATACGAATATACTAATATATAAATTTATAAAGCATACACTAATACTCTCTGTATGTTTTATGTTGGCTGAATTCTGTGTGCAGCAGGCCAAATGGCCAGGCATTGCCCTTTCAAAAATGAACCATGGTTTTACTACGGTTCTTTGAATAACCATGGTTTTCTGTTTTTATGGTTTACCATGGTTTTTTGGGTGACCATAATTTGGGTGACCATGGTTTATGACTATGGTTTTATCGTGGTTTCACTATGGTGAAACCCTAGTTACCATGAAGAGCTATAAGTGAACCATAGTAGTACCACAGTTACCATGAAGTGCTATACTTGGATAGGTACTATGGATAGAAGCATAGTAATCATACTTACCATGAGGCACCATAGTAAAACCATGGTCACTGTATAAAACCATAGTAATCCACAATGAATTTCCGTAAGGGTGGTTTGCTATCATTACAGTAAATTGCTTATATCCTAATAATAGAGCTCCTCTCTTACACCTGGGAGTAAAACCTTTAATGTAACAAACCATCTGCCATAATTAGCTTCTCAACACAATACACTCATGCAAATAAGTTTATTTGGTGCAAAGCTTGTTCACACAAACAGCCTTATCCTCATCAAACTTATCGCTGCAACGGAATAGATGTAGAATACAGACAGGGTGAAGAGGTTCCGTTACTGTTTGGCTAAGGTTTAAATTGGTTAAGATGCATGATTTATGCGAATCTGAATGTGGTGTGATTGTAGGTGAGAGACGTGGTGATACCAGCATCTCCAAAATAGCCAGCTTCCTGGGTTTTTCGCACACCACAGGTTTTCAGTGAATGGTGCAAAAAAGAAAAAAAAACTATTAAGTCTATTCAACAGTAGTTCTTTGGGATTAAACACCTGGTTAATGAGAGAGGTCAGAGGAGAATGGCCTGAGTTAGCCAAGTTAACAGACCTCAAGGCTCCAAGTGCAAAAATAACAGGTCAGTACCACAGTGGTGTTCAGAATAGGTTCCCTGAATGTGAGTTGTCTACCTTTTCTACAGTTATGGAGGGAAAAGTTGGATATAACTGTTACTAGCTAGGTGTACCTGATAGAGTTGCCACTGAGTACATATGACTATTCCTTCACTGTCCTTGTATTTTAATTTAGTCATGCATTCAACCGGAGAAATTTAATAGTCTTAATAGGCTGCTAGGTTGATAAAGTATAAGAGGTCAGATGTATCACTTTTCATTCACTGTGTTGTGTAAAAATATTTCCTCTCTTTTCCTCCACAGAACAAAAGCCAGACTCATATCAGGTTGAAGCGTGTCTCTACACAGAGGGTATGTAAAGGTAATCTTTCTATTACCTGTTTTCTAACTCCCCAGGGAATTCACTTCCAACAACAGATTAGCTTACGTTTTCTGTTCATAACATAACAAATGAATGTGTGTGTGGTTTCCGGTGTTTATTTTTCTATCTGAGAGAGCTTTGAGAGCTTCAAAAATGAGTTGCCCTGAGCAACAAATGAGCACAAATCATGCACGGCTGCTGAGTCAAATCTCACCTGAGGAAATGGAGTTTGACGTGGTTTATGAGCCAAAACGAGATTGTGCCGGGGCGATGGTCAGCAGCTCCTGTTTCAGAGTTGAATAGCATTCATCTGGTATTAGGAGCAGTGTGACCTGTAGCACTAATTTCAGATTGCTATTGTTGCAGCTCTGGTGTCACAATAAACAGAAGACTGGCACATTCACCCCAAAGTCCCAGAGAATGTCACTGATAAAATCTTGTTGTGATATACCCTTCAGAAAAAGATGCAGGAACTTAGCTGCTGCAGAGGACCCAGTACCTCTAAAGCCTTTATATGTACCTTGCATAATGTAATGCTTCTTTCATGGACAACTTGACTTTTTGCATTGGTAAATAAAGTCAGTTACATAACTTAAGACATGAAGGTCCAAACAACTCAGACAAACGAGAGTACTGAATTCTAGCGGTGTCTCGATACTTGCTCGGACATTGTGCCCTCACTTTAATTGTGTAATTTAAGTCTTGTTTCTTGTTCCAGTCTCCTGTGAATGTTTTCCTTCTGTCTGCATGTCCTATGATGCCCTTCATTCTTCAGCTATATGCTTCCTTTGGTAGCTTATTTTTAGAAATTTCCAGAGGAGCTGTGTACTTTCTTTTTCTTTTTAATGACAAATATTGGTGCCTCTGGGAATTAAGTAATTTCAAGGATAATGTCCAAGACTGAATGAAACAATACTTTCAAAATGACAGTACCAGGGTATTTTTTTTTTTATAATTTCATTATATAGATTTAGATTCCAGTATGTTTCATAATCACTGCTTTTTTATAAGTATTCGATATACACATATCATGGTAGGTTCTAAGAAAGCACACTCAGTACATTATTTATGTAGTAGACCATGTATATGACAATAGGAGCATAAAGACATTTAGGTGTTTTCACTGCCATCAAGTATCACAAAAAGATCGTTACTGTTCCCTATTGCTGTCCTGTCCATTTTAATGCAGCACTTCACCCCCATGCAGAGTTAACGTGCCGATGATCTGCGGGGCAAGCAGTTAAAACTGCTTAACACTGATGAATGCAGAATCACGCCACTGCAACATTCACTCTAGTTACACCTTCAGGGTGGAACATTCCAAAAACAAGAAAGAAAAAAAATCAAGGGCCATATGAGAACATTTAGAACACGAAAAAGCATCTTTAACCTCAGACTAATACAGGTACATTTGAGTAAACAGAGAGTTCCATTTAAATTATTCTGCTTTTCAAATTACAAAAGCAGATGTTTACAAGTATTAGTTTAAAAATGCCATAGCATTTTTTAGTTACACTGACTACTACGAAAACAATAAACTCAAATTGCTATTTAGGTCATGCATGGTTATGATATAAGAAGCTGTGCATTATCTGCAATATAAAATAAAATCCTTATGCATGCACATTTTTTTGAATGATTAATGGGATAAGAAAACCATAAAAAATACATATTAAAGATATACTTATTCAATAAAAAAGGGAACCTTTGCACTCATAATTTTATACTTTAATTGTATTATTTGTGTTTTCACATAAAGGGAACATTGCGCAAATGCGTTTCCTTTTTAGTCCACTAATCCTCATCCGTTTTAGCATCTCGGTGGTTACTGTGGACCACATGCTTAATCTCAGTCATTCTCTTCAAAGGCAAGCAGCCACATCACATACCCATACTTGCTCTGGTTGCCTGTAAAAGCTTGCCGTGATCTGAATACTGACCAGAAAATGAAGGAATTACTAATTAAAGAATAATAATGACTTAAATGTGTCAGGCAGAGATTTGCGGCAGGTGTAGAAGAATTACATTTCATTTATACATTTAGGATTATGTCGGAACTTGTCTGAAATTAGTTTGTTGTGAAAGCCAGCCATCGGGTTTTCTATAGCAGAGCTTTGTAGGTTGGTAGAGATTTGTTCTAATAAAATATGTTGCATTAAGAAAATGCCACGCCTTAAGTTTCATTGATGATAATATCTGCAGTTCGTACTCTGCAGTATTCCTTAGATAGCACTATTGGAACCTGCACAAAGCATGGAAGTGGCTTTGGACGTAACTGAAATAAAAGCATATAAATAATTATAAACTGTTCTCATAATCACCCAATGATGGTAAATAATGAACCTTCTGTGTACGCCTTATCTGTTATGCTTTGCCTTAGCATTTCTTAAATCCTTTAATCGCTGAAACATGGAAAGCGGGTTGACCTACGGTTTAAGGTTTTATGTGTACCCAGCAGCCCACTGGTCGCCCAGCTCCAAACAAGGTCCACCTTCGAAGACTGAGCAGCTGGAATAGTACAGTCTGGGCTGCCTTTGTTCTCACATAGATCTCAGACCAGATGATCAACACCATGCTGAACAGACAGTTTGCAGACAGCATGATGTGATGTGCAAAGACAAAACAATATTTTTTTGGGGGGGTGGGGGGGTGAGGGTTAGAGGCTGTTATCATGCAGTTTCCATATTAGTCTGATCTCTGCATGTCATTCAAAGTTATCGATATTTAGATCAGTAAACAGTCATGACTAATGCAAGAATAAAAAAGAAGTCTGGGGTATTTAATGAGATGCAGCAGCAGTGAAAAGAAAAATTTGTCCTTAAGCAAAGGCATAATTATCAACTCCTCTTTTGAAAAGACATATTTAAGAGGTTCCTCTTACTGTTTTACATAAAAATGTAATTGAACATACGGCTGACATAAAATTTCACTTTGGTGCGATGTAATTTTTTAATATACAGTATGTGTTTGTATGTATATGTGTATGTGTGGCTTATGTATAGATTGTAATGAGGTATGAAATGTCCATACAATGCGATATAAAGCTGTTATTTTGACATTGTGGGGACATTTTTCTAGTTCCCACAAGGGGAAACTCCCCTTTTATAAAAATCAGTGACTGCAATCAAAAAACTAAAGATGTGAAAAGTCTTGTTTGGTTTCTTTTGATTAAAGTTAGGGCTGGGTAGGGGTTAAGGATGTCATTGTTGGGATCAGGGTGATGCCCATAGAAATGAACAAACTGTTCCCACAATGATATGAGTACAAACATGTGCGTCTGTGTGTGTGTTCTCATAGCTGACAAATGTCAGTGCTGTGGAAATGTCTTACTTACTCGCCGCATTATTGATTTCTTTTGCCGTCGATACCTTAGGTAGCAGCGTAAGGGAGCATTTGTATGCGTGGCCATGCACAGCAGCAGTGAGCATGTCCCCTTCATACTTGTAGGCTAAAATGTCACTGTTATGCCTTTTTGTGGTCCTTCGAAAGGACAAAGAACATGAACATATGCAGCATAATAAGGCACGGCGTTTGGCTTATAAAGATGATTATCATCATTCATTATAATCTTCATTCATTTTAATTTTTAGGCAATTAAAAGTATGCATATTTTATCATCTTATTATACATATGTACAACAGAATGCTTAAATTATTAAATTAAGCATATAATGCAATTTTTTATGTTTCCCCATGTACTGCCAAGTTTTATAGTACCTGTTATATGTTAGATGTCAAATCCATATTATTAGTAATAACTCACTGAGTGACAGAACTAATTACATTGACATAGCAGTATAGTCACTTCCCTCTCTGTAATACAGTTTATTTTATATGAGTCGTAAGTAGTTAATTAGTCAAAAATATTACACACGTTGTTTCTTGCTGTGTTTTGCATTTTCCGTGACATTTCTGATCCAAATCCCCACAGCATATTAGTGATTGCCTTTGATGTTAAACACTGCCGTTGTGGGGTTTTGATATTTGTGTTGGATGAGCTGTGGCATTATTGTCTAGCATGCTAAGGTGTGGTTTTCTGTGATGGGTACTTGCAGGTGCTTTAAAATCTAAAATGTGTAAAATCTCAACAAAAGGCACAGAAATTCCAAGTATCAACAGTCATTTGAAGCACCACAGGTGAGTTACACAGATATTAAAATGTGGAAGTGGTTTTGGATCCAACCTTTACACGCACACAAAATTAGTTCACACTGAGGATCGGAATTGTACCCATATCCCTGGGCATTACATGTACAGCTAAATAGGTTTTCACTTTGTAAGTCACTGCGGCTACTTCCCTGTGCTTAACAAAATAACTAATGCAACATCTAGAGCAATCAGCTGATCTCCTTTGACAAATCAGAGAAAAATACGTTGAAAGCCCAAATCACATCTGGATTCCTCGCTGTCTGGCTAGCTGAGCAAATGTAGACTTCCATGCACTCATTCCTCTTCATATCTGACTTCCCAATGGAGTGCTGAAAGTGAGGGTTAATGGCCCAACTGTTTGACAGGCATGATGTGAACCTGCATAGAAAATAACTTTATTTTGAAAACTGGAGATAATTATAACTAGCTAATAGCTAATAGCTAATAGCTAATAGAAAATAAAATGCTGGTAGCAACCATTTTTCTAGTTTAAGACATTTGATGGGTGCTGTTTTATTTATTATTACATTCCAAATTATTGGAGCTCCAGCTTTCAAGGACCAATATCATAATATGAATGGTTAATTTAATGTATTTATATCAACTGTTGTATTTTTTGAGAAGCAAACAGTGACTTTGTTTAGTATTATAGCTCAGATTTTGTATAATTGGAACTTCTGCTATGTGCTTTTTTATTTTGATTTTTTAGATTTTTTGGTAATGAAAGGGTTAAGCTGCAATGGCTAGTGCTTGGAAATACATTCTACAATAATACATTTGCAATAAAATTTGTATAATTTACTGCTCATCAGGTTATCACTTTTATGTTCTGCTGAAATATTAATAGTTCTTAAAATTTGCAAGCAGTGTGAATTAATCATTGCTTTTTATAGGAAAAACTAGATTGTGTAAACTGCTACAGTACCCTGGCATAGCCAGGTCCCAATATTATGGAAGCCATATATAATAATTGTCATTATTTTCCGTAGAAAACGTTTAGCAGGTTTTTGCAGCAGGCTTTTAATGACAGACAGCTGCGTTGGGCGGGTCCGTTATTTCCTCAGTGTGTACGGGCGGCTCCTTTGGCTACCACAGGCTCCCGCGGGAGTCGGCGGGTGTGGGAAAAGACTTTTTGTTCCGCGCAGGGGAAACTGGCGAGGTGTAAGGAGGAAGGAAACCATCTCTGCACAAACTATGCCACAGCACAGAATGTCTCCATGGAAGTGCTGACTGCGTTTGTGGTTACATCAACTGGCAATATCCTTTCTGACAGAGGAAGCGCCCATTACCACAACTGATCTAACACCGGGTGCCAGCTGCTGTTTTCTTAAAGAGCTCCATCTGTCCTGAGAGGCTGGTATCTTTTTATTATTATTTTTTAACAAGTATTCATTGAAGCACTGCTTTCTGTGTCTGTTCCTGCTATCTGGACATGTATCTGCCACTCCCACAGCCGACTGGCATATTAGCCAATTGCTTTTGCCTAGGAAAGTACAAATGCAGAACCACCGGTAACTCAGCACAGACACAGGCTCCTTATTTATTCCATGGTCTGACTGAGAATAAATCTATGTAAATCGACTGTGAGTTCAGCTGTGATTTTGTGCTTGCTTCTGATCTCCTGAATGTTGTTAGAAAGGGTCACATATATAAGTTTTAGAATGTTTTATTATTTTTTTGTATGTTAGTAAAAATGTTTGAGTCAACCCCTATTTTTTCATCCAAGACCACAATTAATCAATGAACTATTACTTTCCCTGTTACCCAAGACTGATCCCTCTAGAAGAAAACACAAAGTTAAAGCTTGACTGCGTTAACAATATCAATGAAAATCGTTGTGCTGTTAGCTATTAGGCCTCGCTGCATTTTGAGAGTAATGGCCAAACTGACTGGAGACTGAATTTTCTGGCTGGCCAGCTGGCAGGGTCCTTAAACTAATTATCTCACTCCAGTAATGAAGCCTACAGACGTATTGGTAGTCCATCCATCATGAACCTATAAGTGACTCTAACACTCACAGTGGCGCTTGTGACCAAGCTGGTTTTGGTTTATGTGATTTTAATCTTGTGTGGATCGTGATTATTAAGCTGGAAAACTGCTATCCCATCATGCCTCTGCACCTCAGAAGCTCAGCAAATGTCAATCACCTTGTATCACATGACCCTGTGTGCTTAATCTATGGTCTGATAATCATACTTGGGGTTGGGGTGGGTGATGGCACATTTAGCCATTTGTCCTTCTTTCACCTCTATGACCAAAAGCTCCTTTATGGAAAACGAAGGACAAAAAATACTTTATGAAACAGTAGACTGGAACAAGCTGCATTTTTGACTGACTCAGAATTTAATTAAATAAGTGCATTAAATAAATGCATTGGTTAAATCATGTCCATCATGGATATTGGTCTCTAAACCATTTAGTAATGATGCTAAAGTCATTTTTAGTATAGATTTTGGAACCAAAGTTGCTTGTCAGCAGATTTGCTGGTGCTGTCCTATTTCATCTCCTGAAGTGTCATATTACGTAAGGCTGCCGATAAATTTCACAGGACTGAAATTCATCAGGCAGTAAACAGATTAGCCAGGCAGCACATCATGCTGCAGACAAGCGACTGAGCCATTTGTATTATGTTTGTACTCCTATCTTAGTGAGCACTGTCCATTTATTTCTATTGGAAAAACCCATATATAATCCCAATCACGACACCCTTAACCCCTACTCTGCCCTAACCTTAACCACAAGTAACCAAATAAAATACTAGATTTTTTTTTTTGTCTTCACAGTCTGAAGTACTGAGGACCAAATTAATTATATCACTAGTCACGTTTTTTGAGGATTTGCTATACATTTGCTATATATTTGTGAGGTCCTTTGAAGCTTAAATGTATAAATTAATTTTACTATATGCCATCAGTAAAGCAATGTCAGCAAACCAGCCTTGTGTGGGGCTGTCCTGAGTAAATTCTCAGAATTGACCTCTTTTGTGAGCGGGTCATGTGGAGCCGGTGGTACACACCAGCCTTTACCTGCGATGACAGGCCGTGCAGCCGAGCTCCGAGCAAATCTCTCACAGGATGGGGCCTTCCAGAGTGCAGCCACAGCAGCTGTGGGGTATGTCTATCACAGAGCAGAGGCGACTAGCAGCTTCGATTAATTCAAACTGATGTGTCGCTGAGCATTTAGGTCAAGGGACGATTTGGGAGGTTTCACAGTTTAGGGCACCCACGCAGTCCTTATCACGCTTGGTCTGCTGTCCTCAGCTGACTTGCGGTGTTGTGAAAGGCACTGCTTGGGGCCAGATCTACGTGCATTAACCATTACTATAAAACCTAAAAATGAATATGAATATATGAAGTCAAATTTAATGCCAGCTGTGCCCATGCGTTTCAAAAAGTGGCAGATCAATTATCACGTGCTTGGAAACACTCAGTATTTGGCAATGATGTTTGAGTGTAAAATTCTATATTTAAAATTATTTCAAAGTATCATAAGTCATGCCATTTATGTTTATAGCATACTAGTAATTACTAAATTATAGTTTACATCTATTTATATATTTATATATTGTTATTGTTGAAGAACCAGTTATTACATTCTATACATTTTATAAAATCCTACTCCTTATTTTTAGTCTTTTCTCAAAATAGTGGGATGTGTTCATCTACGTATATTTCAATATAAGCAGAAAGCTTCAACTAGTGTTAAATTAATGTTATTATAAATTGTATGAATTAAAAAGAGTTTTGAACTGCTTTGATCTGCTGAATAATTTACATATAGTCTTAATGAGGTAGGAATGGACGCAGGATATTCTTTGAGCAGCATAGCTTAATGCAGGCCCATCTCTCGAAGGCTGTATGAAGGACAGGATATCCCTCCCAAACACAGCATGAAATGAATTGTTAACTGGCAAGCCTCTGAACCTAAAGTGGTCCTGAATGCATTTATTTATTCCTTTTGAAAAAAGGAATAACGTTCTTAGGCGTGGCAGCCTGTGAGACAGCTTTCCCGTCATCCGAAAGCTATAACAAAAACAGAAACACCAAAAGCTTAAAGCTGCAATAATGATCAGATTCTTCCATTACATTGCATGACTAATTAACACAAACTCCACTGAATATTATGTATGTTCTTGTCCATTATGTCAAAAATGAACATGAACTCCAGGGTAAAAGGGCACTTTTCATTATGAATCTGTGCAAACAATGAGCCCAGTTACAATAACATTAGAGCCCAAACCCTGTACATAACTTTCCCATGGCCTTTTTCTTCTCCACACGTCCCTTTCACCCAGGGAACCCACACTGACATCCGGATGTTTGCACCCATGTATTTTTCATCCTTCTGGTTTAATGACTAATGACAGCACTGAGAATGAGAGGAAAAATCCAGGGAATTAGCATTAAGGGAAGTGGCACACACAGACATTAAAAACAAAAACAAGAACAAAACATGGAGAGCCTCAATAGGGCTGAAAGCTAGACTTTTCTTAGAGACATGAAACTGATTCAGGGGCAAAAGTGGAAAAAATCACAAATTTGAGGACCTGGCTTTTTTTACTGGATTTGGTATGGTAATAAACGATAAAGATGCACTTATTTTCACCAAAACTGGACACCTGAATCTTTAACTATCTTAGTATTATATTACAGAATATTGTGCCCAGCTTTGCACTATAAATTCAGCCATATAACTGGCTTTATAATGATAATAAAAGCCCATAAACAACAACCTTCATATTTTATTGTTGAGTACTTTTTAAACCCTCTTGTAGACGTTCCATCTTTTCTCATAAACACTTATTCAACGCAGGGTCACAGTGAACATGGAGCCTATCCCAGGAAGCACCGGGGGAAAAGGCAAAAGGCACAAGAGAGAATGCTGGACCATCACAGTGCACAGATTAACAAACCATGGGCAACTGAGAGACACCAATCCACTGGAACCACACGTGACAAAAATGTGACTAAGTCAAAGTGGTGAAATGAATATTTCATCTAGGCTGGGAAAAGTTGGCTGGTTACTGCTATGTAAAATATGCTCTTACATTCTTGGAAAGTTCCACCACACACTTTGTAAAAGGGTCATAGGCAGAAGAAGATACACAGACTGAGATACACAAAGTCATGACAGAAGGACTGAGGAACACAGGGTAACAACAGAAGAACCACGATACATAGAGACGTGACAGAAGGACTGAGGCACACAGGGTCATGACTGAGGGACTGAGGCAAACAGAGTCAGTTTGTCTCATGACTTCACTTGCAAATCCGCATGGGACTAAGTTCCCTCCAATTCTGGTGTATATTTAAAGTTGCTGTCTTTAGACAGCTCCTCCAATCATCGTGCATCATCCCAGCGTCCTTGCCCGCCCACTGTTCCATTCACTCCCAGAGAAGCTGAGCTTCCCTGGAAGTGACAATTTTGTTGCATTTATCCAATAAGTATCTAGCTTTTCTGCAGTGAAAAAAAGCTATTCTGTACCGTGCCATAGAAGTCCATTGAAGCTGCGCTTCAATAGGTTTTAATACACTGTGCTGCCACGTAATTTATGTGAAGAAAATCGCGTCAGACAATCTATGATAAATAGTTGATTCTGAACAAGCTCGTCATGAAGTTGAAAGTGTTTCAGCGCACTTTTACCAAAAGCAATATCAATCCGATGTAGTGCATATCTGAACATCTATTTTCTGACACATTTGAGGAAGCAGAGGTTTTCTTGTAGTAGGCTGAGGCACTACAAGTCACAGTCACAACAGAAGGACTAAGGCTCGGAGAGTCATGGCAGAAAAAATTAGGCACACAGAGTCATGACAGAAGGACTGAAATACACAGAGGAATAACACACACACACACACACATACTGTATACTGTCAGAGTATAACAGTTATCCTGCAGTAAACACAGGGGTTCCATAAATTAAAAACAGTTTCTAAACTGTGTTCTTTCCTAAAGATTCCCTCTAGCAGGAGTTTCCTCTACGGAAGAAAAACTTCTCTTTTTTAACTCTGTACATCAAGAATTCCCTCCATATAATTTGTTTTCTAGAGGCTGTTGCTTTAATAGAAAATTCCTTCATCAGAAATGTTTTGTCAAAAGGAGCTTGCCTGATGAGCAGCTTCCTGCAGCAGCAGTGTGGGAGCTGCGCCCACTTCCCAAATGCTGCAACCGTTTTCATTCAGTGTTTCATTACTCACTGCCTCCCCTGCAAGCAGCAGGTGGCTGAATCATTGTTCTGACAACACGCATGTCTTCTACCTGAATCAGAACAGTGGTGAAGTGCCTATTGTGTAACTGTAGGCGTTGGGCATTGTGTCCAGGTAACTGGAGTGCACTTCATTGTGTAACCCTTAGCAGTAGGCCACCTTAGGCTTTCCCTTAGCTCGAGGGTGGTGAGGGGATGACAGTCAGGTGCGCCGTCCTGCCTAGGGAAATGGGTTTATGAAATATGTACTATGCAGAGAGGATCAGGATCGACCTCATTTGGTGAAGTGCTTCTTCATGGCTAGTTTCTGTCTTCTTACAAGAAAGGCCTTTTCTGATTCTGCCATGTGGAAGAAATCTAAGCTATTAAAAAAGTGCCTTTTAAAATGAAGCAGTATGTGTACATATTGAATTATATGTACACACACTGCTTTATTTTAAAAGGCATTTTTAATAGCCCTAGATAAGAAACAACACATTCAGATGAAAAATTGTACATACATTGCCAACCATGACGACAACCATGCTGAAATATTTAAAACAATTTCCATTTCTCAGACTATGGACTATAACATTTTTTATGTCAAATATTAATCTGCATTATTAGCCGTTCTATAATATGGAGAATTAAACTTTCGGTTATTGGGCTATAAAGACAAGTGAAGGACCACGGATGTAATGGAATCCTTCTTTGTTAAAAATGTGTAGTTGTATTTTATGGGTTAAAATGTTTAAGTGGCATAAAGTTCCTCCCATGTCCATGTCTTGTTTTGTGCAGTGAGGATCCTCATGAGTACAGCTGAGACAGGATGTTCTGTTTCTGATACATTCCGAGGAGTGAGTTCAGCTCATCACTTAGTGCCGTGGCTCTTTAGGAGCACAAGACCTTGAGCTCATGGCTTATCTGGGTTTTTTTTGGCTTTGGTTTTATAATCCATTCCTTTGGTTCTAGTCCAGTTCTTCTGGTGCTCGTGTCTTAGTCTCTGTTTCCTGGCCCCACTAGCCATCAACACTTGAACCTTCCTCCTGTACACCTCATTTCAGAACTGTCCATCCAGTCAGCAGCTCTGAATTATAGCGACTGTCTGTTTCCTATGGGGCTTTGCCCGGCAGACTTAGGGACCATTGGACAGAAATCCTGGTAGTGCAGGTGGGCTGGTGTGTCACTGTTTATCTTTCAGATCCAATAAACCATATTTACCATCCAGCTGTATCACATAACTAGCTGCTTGCTTCAATTAGACAAGTTTATTTAATTGCAGGGTCCTTGAAGAAATTCCTACTTGGGAATTCCTACTCTTTAAGGATGTTCTATGGCTTTTGGCAAATAACATTTTTTGATTTTTTAAGTTGATTTGTGGTTTTTGGTTGATGTGTGATTGCATTATGCAACAGGATAAAATGTATGCTGCTTACAAGATGATAAAGACTAATAATTGACTTATGTTTCCTCATATTTACATATATTAACTCTACAGTACTGCTAAATTGAGCTATATGAAAATATTTAAATTGCATTTGACTAGTATTCACCATTACAACTTCCAGAATTCCTTTCGGTCCCCTTAGGAAGCTATGCTTTTAAGTGGTAGTCTGGGAAATAGATCAAATCAACCAAATATGACAATTAGCTGCCCATGGTCCAGCTGAGACAATGGCTATGCCAGCAGTTTTCCCACCAAGAAAGGCGGTGGCTCTCAATAATGAGGGAAGATTTTGTGTTTTTTGGATGGGGAAGGCAAAGACAGCCAGGCCCGGCACTTGTGCTGTAATTGTCCCGGCGGGAGTGGGTGCAGTTGGGACAGGTGTAGTGGGCAGAGTGGGCTGACAGAAGTATGACTAATGAGGGAATGTGGTGGAGCAAGGGGGCTGCGATGACGAAGCCAGAAGCTGCCCGCACGCCCGGCACACCACGCATCCACCTCCGCCGCTCTGCGGGACGGCACATACGCATACTCATGCCAATGCATAATCCCACACACAGCCACACAGGGAAATGCACATGGATGCACACAGCCACTGAAACACTGCCTATATAACACAGTAACCAGGCCTCGTAAAAGCTCCAGCCATCTCCACCTGCTGTCAGCAGACTCAGAATTAAGGGGCCATATGAGCAATCCTACTGCTGCACTGGATTTGCAGGCAAGTGACGGACAGAGTAGCAGCGCAATGAGCCTCGGTCAGCTTAGAATATTCTTTCTGGCCGTTGCGTGACCGTCTGCTACTCGGCGTTTGTTCTCATGAACACAACAGGACGAGGCAAACTGACATGAGATGTGAGATGAAGGATTCGAAGGCAGGTGGCTGGTTTATTGAAGTGAACGGGAGCAGGGAAGCGAGCGAGGCCATGAGGGGTCAGAACAGGAGGGCTGAAAAGCAAACAAATGGCTTTGAAAGTGACACAAAATTTTTGAGATTAAATAACCACAAACAAAAGAGGATACACTAACAACATAAACATAACAACAAACATACAAACAACAAACATAAAATAACAGTGACAGTGGACAGTGAATCAATAGCTCTGAAATAGGAGGCGCGAGTGCTGTAGATGGGACTCATAAAAGCAGCATGACAACCATGAAGACATTTAGAAAAGAAATAAAGAAGGATTTAAAAGGAGGAATTCTGAATGAGACTGAGTGACTCGGCTCAGCTTCAGCATATACTCTGCAGCTTCAGCATATACTCTGCCCCTACTTTAAATACAGTATTTTCAATTGAGAAAAATGTATTACAGAAATACACAGAAGTCATTTTCTATTTTGTCCTTTTGTCCTTTGTACTAGTGAAATGACAGAAGCCTGCACGCTTTGTGTAAATCCCATGCTGTTCCTGAAGTTTAACTACAGGAAAACCAAGCTTAAAATACATACTTTAAAATGTATCATTATTAAAACAATTTACCAGTTCAGGTAATATTTTGGTTGCAATGAACATTTGATCATTGATAGGTGATTATTCTTCTCTCTGAATGTATGGACAGCTGTTCGAGGGTTAGGTTAGGCCAGAAAGTCCTCAAATGGATCCTAACCACACCAGCTGTCATCCAGTTAAATTGACTTTTACTGCTGACTCCTCCATTTAAATGAACTGACCTATTTCTTTCCCAGTGGCCTGCATAGATTAATGGCTTACCCTGGTGCCTGCAGGTGACAGAACATGCACACTAAGAAAGCAGGATGAATTGCAGTATGTGGTATTGCTGACTGGGGCCTCTGTTTCCAGCAAACATGCACTGGTAATTATCATGCCTACTGGTACTTTTATTCAGGGATTTGTTGAAGAGAAAATGTGGTAAAGTAATCCTTAATTCGGTATCAACAAGAGAATCCAAATCTTATTTGAAACAAAAAATTGAAATAAATGCAAAAATTCTTTTATTAAATACCTTGAAATGCTCACAGTGGTTTTGAATATATTCTGAAGTGATGATTTTTAAATATAATTTAATATAGAACACGGAATTTTGTAAATGGCACTATAACAAAGTATGTAACTAAAATAGTATTGAAAAGAAAATGAAAACAACAGTTAATGGATTATGTATATGAAGCAAATTCAAGATTGCCTGAACCACCAACATCTTCTAATGTTACATTGTTCAAATCAATTCATAAATGGCATAGATACTCATGATTAAAATGAATTGACCCTCCCTTTTTACCCTTAGGTCTGAAAGAATCCCAATGTGCTATTGAATTATTTATGAAATAGTGAAAACTTAAGGGACTTGAAATTCTGTGGTGAGTTGACATGCCATAGTTCTTATATTTACAGATATTTAGCTGCAAAAATTGACCTCATGGTCTTGCCTTAAGATTGATGTATTAGAAACATCACAAAATATATTCCTCTTGTTCCCAAAACCTCTTTGTGTGTGCATTTATAAACCCAACCAGAGGCTGCTTCAATGACTTTCAGTAACAAAATGACGCAGTTTGATGTAATGTGATACAATACATTAATGTAGTGTAATGTATCACAGCATTCATGGTTGTTTTGTGATATATTACATTACATTAAAAGCACTTTTCTGTCTCGTGGCAAGTTATTGTCTTGAATAATTGGAATATCAGATATCATTCATGGGTGATTCTCTGTACTTGTGGAACTATTGTGTGTTAGGTTTAATGTTCCCACATCTCCCGTGCTGTGATATCTGGTATAATTAACCTGTGACATTTCCCCTACATGCCAGTGGGGACTAAGCTGAGGGATTGTGTGTGTTTGTGCAGATCATTGCTTAATTGCAGTAATAACAGGCCCATTATGGGCAGACCATAATGCCACTCATAAAGTTTTTTGCAGTGTTGGCATTTATATGGGACCCAGGGAGTTAAGTTCTGAGAGCACTTCAGTCCATGTGTAGAAATATATTACATCTCCGTCACCATAGTGATAGTGACCTTAATCTGTTGGTTGGGTTTCATCATGATTCTCTGTAAGCTGCCTATGTGGAATAATCTGAAATTCAATTAATCTGCAAATTTTGTGCTATTTCTTTGTTTTTAATTTGTTTAAATTATACACTGCACCACAGCTTTTATGCTAATTCAGTGGGCAACTCTCAGGGCCTGTTCCCCAACCAAATCTGCGCGACACACCATACTACGTGCACTATGACAAAACGTCGGACGTTGGGGACTGCTCATAACTGCTACTCATTGACTATCTTCTCAATTAGCTTGATGCTAAATGGAGCATAAAATATATTCAGCTCAATAACTCTGCATGGCTGCTTCAACTGGCAGGAACAATGCGACGCGAAGTCAGTCATGCAGTCGCGCGGCTTGCTGGAGCGTCTCTTTGTTTTTTGTTTTGACTAGAATTGCACTGCGACGTCTCTTTGGTCTGGAAGGATTCTGCATTGCTTTCACATTACAAAGCTAGGGTATCTTTCTGGGACATCCAGGGATTGTTTTAATGCCATGATTTGATTCACGCAAGGACACAAGATGCTGGTAGTCGGAGAATAGTGAGGAATTTCCCTTCGAAACCATATTAATCATAAAGTTAAATGGATTGTGTTAACGCAGCTGTTTAGGTTACGCAAACAGGTTGGTGATGTATGCAGAGTAGCTGCTTCCTGACAGTGTAGCTGAATGGAGCTCTGAGTATCTGCAGCTGGAGCGTTTCGAAATAGTACTGCAAGGGTGCTTTGAATGCCACAAAGAATGCTTTGGAGTCAGGGGGATCTGTTATATATAAACTGTGCTTACAGAGTGGACACAGCGACTAAGCACAGGAGGAGGACCAAGAGAAGAATAGAGGAATCGGCTTGCAGCTTTTAATGGCCCCTGGGGATGTCTGGCACTGAGAAAGTCATACATTTTCAGTACTGCCTGCTATTCTGCTCATTATTACACTAATAGGCTTCCTTCCATGCCATGTAACAATTAAATACATTTTTAGAAAAAGCAGGGAGGTAATCATCAAATGCATTTCAAACACAGGAATTTTTTTATATATAAGTTTAAATAAGATGACTTAAATTCAGAGAACAATATCCTGACCAAAAAAAGAATGTGCTTTCACTCGGCATGAATCACCAATAATATACCTTGAATGACTTAAGATACTGTCTTTAATAAAATTTCTATAACGCTTGCATGGGAATGGAGTTCTTTGTGCATGCTACTTTAAAGCAAACAATTCATATAAAGTATAATGCGCTGGAATTCAGGAACAGAGCACATATTAACATGTGCTAGAAATTCTAGAAATGCATGGTATTATAATAACATTATGGATTGTCATGCAAAGTGTGACATTTCCACCATTGACCCATTTTGACCAAGTATAAATATTTCATTGCACGACAGTTTGTGCTAATTCTGTAAATCTGCTAATCTATTAAGTGTTTTTCATGGAGACAGTGGAGCCTCGTCCTGAGCTTTTGCTTTAAATGCTTGTAAAGCATTTAAGGGTGAACTTTACGTTGAAGAGAGTTTTATTGGCGTAGCCCTAGCACTATGGGGGAGCTGCATTAAACCCAGTCCTTTCGAAGGCTGAAGCTGCGGCCCAGCCTGCTTGTGGGGATCTCACATTGCTCATAAACTCAAAGCACTTAGCAGCCCGTTTACAGCCTCCTCTGCCATCTGTTTCCAGCAGGAGAACGACTTGTGTAAACATGGTAGGCGCATTTCTAGTCTGAGAGTAAAGGATAACTTTACTTTGTTATTGTTTTATTTGGTGTGGCCCATCCTAATGTTGGAATTGTATGTTTGACTGTAACAACACAATGAAGGTTACAGTAATGTAGCGTAATTATTATACGTGAATGTTGTCTATGTGTTCATTATGTGTTTATGTGTGGCCATCCACTCACCTATCCACCCAGCCATCTTCTAACCACTTAACATCTACAAGGTCACAGGATTGATAGCTAAATTCTGGAAATAATTTTAGATGTCA
This sequence comes from Petrocephalus zakoni, assembly GCA_026774425.1. Classification (NCBI taxonomy): domain Eukaryota; kingdom Metazoa; phylum Chordata; class Actinopteri; order Osteoglossiformes; family Mormyridae; genus Petrocephalus; species Petrocephalus zakoni. The sequence goes on from JAODKN010000114.1 coordinate 12,058,228, forward strand.
ATAGTTACATTTATTTTAACAATAACCCCCTGTTCCTGTTCTATAATTATCTTAACTCTTTATTTGGTATTTTTAAGTATTTTAAAGAATCACAAGTAATATTTTATATATATTTCATTTTATTTTTTTTTGTATTATATTTAAATTGTAATACAGCTGCAAAGCTAATTTTTTAATGACATTATTTTTGTCTCACAATATTGACAAAAAAGATGCTTGAAACGTTTTCAAGCAAGAAGTTGCTTGAAAAAACCAACTGATATAATGTAAACAAGGGCTTCCCACATTCCTGTCCACATAATGCTGTGGGACAACTGAACCAAGCAAACATGCAGAAAGTGACTGACAAGTCGTTTAGGATTTAAAGATAGCAGCAGTGAAGCTAAATTAGGACATGCAAGAAGATTATTACAGTGCCCTGTAGAGTCAGCCTCACTCCTCACAACCCGAACACAATGCTCCAAGCTGAACTTCAACAATAAACGAGATTAAGTATATTTTTCAAAACTGTTATTTTCTTGTAGCCCCACGTTGCCGCCCCATTCTGTGCGTTTATATGTGCATTTTCAGCACGTTTCTTTTATGGGCTGACAGTAAACAAGTAACACTTAGTGGCTGAATCTGGTGTCAGCATTAAACCCTTTCCATATGAGAGCCTACAGTCATGTTTACCCCTTTCTTTGAGATTAGCACACTAAATAGAGATGTGCTGCGACCTTACATGTCAAAACATGAATGCTTTCAGAACAGGGCTGCTGTAAACAAGGCCAAGATGGCGTCGAAAACAGAAACCATACACTTGAGATTAGAATAAATGTACGAGTTTACAGGAAATCATGAGTCTATCATGAAATTTATACATATAAATCAGCAAGTGAAGATAAACTGTACTACCAGCAGTTTATGGAAAATGTTTGATTTTTCTTATTTTCACTCTAAGGATTACAGGCAGGATTTTTTGTAACATTTTAAGCTTGTCTGAAGTACTACTCTATCTATCTATCTATCTATCTGTCTGTCGATCGGTCTGTCTGTCTGTCTGTAAAAGGCTATGTTTTTTAATGGAG
>JAODKN010000114.1:12066231-12078997 GCA_026774425.1 Petrocephalus zakoni
AGAACGGGACGGATTCGCACGAGGGGAACAAGGGGGCGTGGCACACGGGAGGATCGGACGGCAGGGCATGACAGAACTTAAAATACATTTTGATCTCTCTTTGAGGGAATTAATGATTGCTAAAATAAAGATTTCTGGCATTGTATATATTGCTAACTATCCTGAAGCAAGATGAAGCATTTCATCTTACACTTCAATGAATATTCAAGGGCCCATAAAATCCACATAGGCCCATAGGAAATAGCAGTCACTGGAAAACCACAGAAATCCTTCAAACCCAAAAAGGTACATGAGGCTTAATTACACCAATTTCACCAATTGGAGCAACCAATATGGCTACTCCAGCACTTAATGTAGAGCAAAGCTGGTGAAACTTAAACCAAAAAAGGTAAACCAGATGTTTAAAATTTTACAAGTCAAACGTCTAAATGTTTTACAACACCAGCAATTATTTGACAATACGATTATATTTTACAATCAAAGAATAATGTTGAGAACACTTTAAACTAAAACACTAAGTCTGACTATCTACTTTTACAGTGTGTTTTAATAATCTTCTACACGATTCTGCGACCTCATGGCAATACTAGGCTCCCTCTGTTTTTGCTGTGCTGAAAAAGGTCAGAATAACAAGAATGGATGCAAGGAAAAAGGATACCCCCCCCCAAAAAAAGGCTGTAGTCCCTTCATCTGTATGTCTCCTGCACTGTCAGAATAACATTACCAATTTGTACCTTTGAGGGTACAATTACTTGTTACTGGGGCTGTACCCTCAAGGGTCTGCCAATTGTACCCCAGCTGTAGATAAATGTACATTTTAAGGTACAGAAACAGACTCTGAGGAATATTTCTCTACCATTGGCGATACATTAATGCTGTACAAAACAGTGTTCCACCAACCTCCCACCCCAGTAAAACCTTTTTGCTTGAGTTCTGCAAAAACACCATATCTCAGAATACGTATAGTAAAGCCATAAAACTCAGCACTAAAAGCAAAATCAATTTCCAATATCTTGCTTAATTTGATCACTTTGACAGTACATGTCCATAGCATGGGTTTAACGTTTGGACACCCCCACTGGTATGAAACATATGAATTATTAATGGAGGTAACAAGCCTTTTTTTTAAAATAGAGTTTAGAGAAAACCTGTAGATAAAAATAGGATAGAGGAATAGTTTATGATGATTTTAGTACTACAGCACTCAGCTGACTCCTGACGTGTTGTTGATGTGTGTTGGGCATCCTGCCTGCTGCTTTGTTTTGGAGGGACTATGACCAGTCAAACCACATTGTTAGTAGAATAAAATTCTGAGAATCTGGGTAGCATGAAGTTTAACCTCTTGCCCTTAGATGTAATACTCCCTGGGTGATGTGTTTGGCATGTCAGTCATATTTTGTGCTATCACTTTAGCTCCTGACCATATACACAGAGTGATATTTTACCTGGCTAGATATTGTACAGCAATAGTTTGTTTTAAACATGCAGTTTGAAATGATTTGCTGTACACAGGTGACTGTTGATTATGCGTAGGTGGTGTGACGAAATGGCCAGCTGTGGCCTGGTGTGTTGTGGGCTCAGGGTGGAGGTGTGAACATACTCTAATTGTTACCAAGCTCAAGTAGTCAGGAAATCGTCACGAAAGACTTTTCAGATGCTAAATGTGGGCGTTGATAAACACCTTCTTGCATAACAAGAGAGACCAGTGGAGTGTTTTCAGGAACTATTGTTGGAAGACCTAATGTGTAGCGAGTTTCAATGGAAATTATTCAGAAAGGTCAAATTGCAAATGTAGTTTTTGTCATTTCATTTAGATTTCAGCTGTAGGATTGTATATGCACAGCATATTAACTTAACATTATTTCATCCAAGTACCAACAGGACAATTTTACTGTCCGAAATCATCAGGGAAAAATAATGCGAAACCTATTATATTCAGAACTCCTAATAAATATTGATTTACTTCTTTGAACATGGTGAATAGTTGAGAAGTCAAAATATCTGGTTAAGATGACCCCCCCACCCCACCCCATTCTGTTTGATCTAATGGATAGATTCAGCAGGCTGGCAGGTGTATACAACCTGCATGCTAGGGACATTCACAGGAGTTCACTTAGGCGTAATTAGTTGTTGCCATTTCCCCCCAAGAAATGGAAGCGGCTATAAAACCTTGTTTCCCAGGCAGAACATGAAAGAGCATCGCTTTGCTATGGAGTTAATGTAGCTACACAATGTCAGGCAATTTCCTCAGGGGTAATCAAAGGATTCTGATTCTAACTGCCCCTCAGATCTGGACTGTAGCCTTGCTTATTAAAAATAACACATTAAGTTCATGTTTTCATACATGTTTAAATACTTAAGTAATTGGTAGTAGTTTATTAGGTTTCTTTGACATTACTGATGAAGTTTTGTACTCATTACCTTAACCTTAGGTTCTGATGAAAAGAAATAGACCTGATCAATACTTAAACACATATTTTACTAAGACTTACAGTAATTGCACTAAAAGGTCTGCATTTATTAATATATCAACATAAACTTTAAGCATTTTAGCTACACAAAGACAATATTAATGATGGCTTTTATTACTCTAGCCAACACATTCAGATATTGATTCTAGTTAGACAGGTATAGAGTGTTAAGCATTCTCATATCTTAAATCTTTTTAGCTGACGTGGGCTCCACGTATACTGCATATGTTCATTGTTAAAACCCCTTCATTGCTTCAGAGGCTGCCAGACCGTTGTCAAAGAATGGCAAATGTTATTGACGGTGACAGCTGTAGTTTGTCAAAGCACCTTGCAACTCGAATAGTGGCCCCGCTGCTGTGCTGTCCAATATAAGATATTTACCTGTGTCCTTTTACGCAAATGCCTATATTTATGTAGAATTTCACATGGTGTTAAAGTTAAAATTATGCCCCTCTATTTAAATATTACAGACTAATATAATAAAGCGATAAACATAATTAATATGACCAAACCGTAGTCTCCCTGCCAACATATGGACGAAACATTGCCAAATTCCCATTAATTCATCTTATTTTTCGGTTTATTTTTTAAATATACAGCTAACATTTTTATAGAAAATACAACTAGTCGTATACATATGGATAAAGACTCCACAATTAATCCCCAAATTAAAACACTTGTTTCTTTAATATTTATAGTAAACAATAAGTATATGGCATCGCTTCCAGAGTAGCTCGTGATTTCCCGTTAGTTGACTGGGCGGGACTGCTGACCTATAAGGACAGGCGCAGAGCTTGGCGGATGGCGCGCTCGCCTCTCTGATTGGCTCCCGCCGGGCCGCGCTCCCGAGCGCTGTGCGCGCTCCCGGCGCCAGCCTTCCCGGCCTTCCAGTCACTGCATTTGAATGGCGCGGCGCCGCGCTCTCGCCCCCAGTTCGGTTCGTGGGCGGCTGTCGTGCGGATGCTCCTGGTCCGCGGCTATTGCACTTTCCGAGAAGCTGTTGATTCGCTGCTCCGCTAAGCGCAGACGCTGGTTACTAAAGACCGGGGAGGGTAACTCCTTGCTCTGAATTTTTTTTTCTGAGAATTTAAGTGATTCCCGAGGAGGACTGAGGATTTATACTGCTTATATACCCCGTGCTGGTCTTCGCTTATATACCCCGCGGTGGTCTACGCTTATATACTCCGCGGTGATCTTCGCTTGACTCTGTGGCGCATCTAACGGTATTTTCACATCCACCATCAGTATTTTTCCTTTACAGTAAGTTTTTAAACTGCATTTTACCTCGCCTTTTATGTCTGGCTATTTTGTAAAAGATGAACGAGACAGAAAACCTCATGACAGAAGTGCTGGTTTTCTGTCAGCAACTTTGATGTCAGTGAGATTTCGTAAAACGTTATTTGCAAATTTTGCACATCATGCTTTTAGGTATATAATGCATCCTCACGATCGTGATCCTGCGCCTATTGCTTGACACCTGGGCTCGCAAAGCATCGGGCTTAACTAGAAAAACATGGGACGGAGACTTGTGATTCCAATAACAACAGCACCATAGACTTTCCCGCTACTGATATAGAACATTTTAAATATTTAGTATAAGTAAACCTACATTGTATAATGCGCCATGTTTCTGTCCTATATTATCCAGCCTACCCACTGTAGTAGCTGAAATTTAGATAATGCGTTTAAAGAGGCTCATTATTTATGAAGAGCACATTCTGTCTGTTTATTGTTAATTGAACGATTGTTCAATTAGGTTTAAAAAAATGCTATCTCGTAAGATTCACTCATCACGTTTAGTTGACACCATAAAATGCTTTAGTCTGTGTTGCAACAGTTTCCTGGGATTTTTGTTTGTTTTATTGATATGGCCAGGTTTGTTTCTTGTTTTCTTTCGTAGAGATTAACGTTATCGCACGGGCTACTTTAGTTTCTAAGCAGGCTATTCTGTGATGATTTGGGATGAGCTGAATCATCCTCCAGGCTGTACTTTTTGCTGATATTGCACCTTTTTGCTTGAGACTTTGACCTGTCTGCTTCCAGAACTATAGGAAATCTACAGTAACTCTCATAATAAACAGGGGTTCAAATATTAAGCTAGTAAATTAAATCATATTGGGATTGAAGTGCTTTGTTTTATTTCCTTGTTTATGTCTCCTTTATTGATTTAATTTATGTTTTTAATCTTTGGTTGCACGTTAAATGTGTGACGAGCCAGTGGGCTGGGTTGTTTTCCAGTCATGTGTGTATTATTATTTGGGTGGCTAACATTACTCATCTGTAGCTGATGTGCAGCCAGTTAAGATACGCAGTGCTTCCAGTGACCTGTTCACATTGTGCAGATTAGTCATATTCCTCAGTCAAAGTCTTGTCAGTTTGGGTCTATTTTTATGAAGTTTCTCAACAGTGGCTCCTGTCAACATCTCAGACTAACTGGGACAAACTGTGAATGTTTCCATTTTTCCATTGTTTTTTTGAATGATTGTAATGGATATCAGTTTGCAAAGGGAGGGAGACAGATTAAGCAAATTTACATAGGAATACAAGACCCCCCCAACGCTCTAACTTGATTCAAATAAACAGAAACACGAACCTGTGTATCACTAGTTTAGATTTAACTCTCACTGAGTCATATTCTTCTGTAAGCAAAGTTCATCATAAACTACATTTCTATAGTGAGAGTATACTCAATATTGAGGTTGGAGTTGGCATTTTGTATTATTTCAGCATTTCGGATAAAGGTTTTGCAAAGTATTGGTTTTTCATAAATAAGTTGTGGCGTAAGACTCCTATTCTTTTTGGTGGTGAACATGTTCCATACGTAATCAGACAAAAGGGCTAGAGATGTATCGGCTTATCATCTTTCTATTTTCTTGTTAATTCTTTGTAGCACCTGCTTGCATGACCTTTGCAACCAAACATGTTGAGCTTCAAACAGGCCACTTCTACACACTCCACAGATGAAGCCAAGTTGCAGCTGATGTCTATAGTCAGGCAAGGTGGCACATGAACCCATGCCCCCCAAAAAGTCTTTTAAAAACAAAAGTTTTGTTTGCATTAATTCCTGGGAGGGTCAGTCTGGCCTCATTGGCGCTTCTCTGGGTTTCACTTGGCATTTGTTGCTCTACAATATTGTGGAATCTGCCCTTGCCTTGAGAACTTACTATTTCAACATTATATAAATTAATGGACATTTTGAACAATTAACATATACATAAATTGTGCTTTATCATATGTTTAGATACTCTCCTGATAGTTATATTGTGGTGCTCATATGAGTATTTTCAGTTTTCCTAGAAAATTTGTGTGAGGATCCTTTTGACATGGCTTTTTTTTCATGCCATTGACTCCATTGTCAGACTGGAATAGGGACACACATGGTGGAACAGATGTGACGGGTGCTGAAGTGATTTCAAACACGGCAACAGTCGTTCCTTCTTATGCTAATTTGCATGGCTGTGCTGAAACCGGGAGGGGTTGCGATCGATGGTGCTGTTGTATGGCTTCTGGCAACCTTGCCCATCCGCACCCGCCTTTTTTTTTTTTGACCATGGCCCATGTGTAATCGCCCAAATTGCTTCTTCAATGGGCTCGTGGTGGCTGTAGATTTGGCAATTGTTTTTGAGGTCTCTTTTGCCCCGCACCAGGGGCTTTGAATGTCTCCATTGTACCTCAACGTTGGCCCCCAACAGCGACTGCAAACGCCAAACCGGGTGCTTTCTTTGGTTGCTTAGTAGCTGGCATTCTGGCTACAAGAAAGGGTGGAAGTGAAAGGGGGCCTAGGTGACTGGGTTTCAGTGGCTCACACCCTCTGATGTAACGCATTAAATGGCCGTCTTCCCTAAAGCATTCTTGTGGGTCTGCGTCTTTCTGGCAATGGGGTGGGATTAATGGTCGGCCAATGGGCAGTTGATCTCCAAAGTAAGTTGTTTACCTTCTGGGGAGCAAACCAGATCTTTCACAGCGGAGGGCTTCTGGATCATGCTTTGTTTCTGTCACAAGGCCTTTAGAGAGACACATGTCTATGTTTTGTGTATAAATGGCCCTTTTGTGTACATATCTTTGTGAATTAGGAAACTTTGAGTTATCAGATATTCATAATCAGTAGCTGTATCATGTTTTGCATTATTCGGAAATGTAAGTAGTAGTTGCGATAAATAACTTTGAATACCTGTAGTGGTGTTAAACTTAAGTGTTGTCCTATTTTAAGATTGTAATATATATTATGTATATTACATAATTATATGTTGTATATACAAATATATTGTAGTATCGCACTTAACTTCCAGTTTGGGATGTTCTTTTTAAAATACCTTTTTAAAGCACAGTGTTGAGATTGTATAATACTACATATTTCTTTTAAACAGGGAAATATGCCACAGACGCCACCGTTTGGCAGCATGTTTGGCCCTGCTGGTTATAACAACAACATCTACCAGTCAAAGGAGGAGGGCTGCGGGGGCCTGCATTACCATGACAACAATCTTGTATCGGGATCTCTGGAGGCTCTCATTCAGCATTTAGTGCCCAGTGTGGACCACTATCCTGATGTGAGTACCCTTTCAGCTCCTCCTCTTCCATTTGAGAGCGATCCTGAAATGGATGGTCATAGCAACATTTAAGATACTGTTTAGGAAACGCCTTTTTCCCCCTCCCCCCTTCCCATCTTGTAGAGGACGTACATCTTCACCTTCCTGCTGAGCTCTCGGCTGTTCCTGCACCCATATGAGCTCATGTCCAAGGTGTACCACATTTGTGTGGAGCACCAAAGACTCAGCGACCCCCATGCCGACAAGGTGCTCAAACTGCACGTGAAGCTCATCAGTCACAACTTTAGCATGTGTTTACTGCAATTTTTTATGTATGTTGCAGTATTTGTATACTATGCATCGTTATGCAGCATCATTATGCTTACCCATAAATCTGTGCTACATGTCTCTGTAACAGTGGCATGTTTCATTACTTATTCATACTTGTACGACAGTTTGACAGAAAATACCGCATATTCATATGTTACTGAGGTTGTGCTTCTTGGTGCCACAGATCAGAGTGCGTAAGATTGCGCCCAAAATCGTGCAACTGTTGACCGAGTGGACAGAGACCTTCCCCTATGACTTCAGAGACGACCGCATGATGCGAAGCCTGAAGGAGCTGACCCACCGGCTGACCATTGGCGATGAGGTCGGTTACCTCGCTGTGGTGGCGCGGGGAGTAACCTAGTACTTTCTTCCAGCTGCAAGCAGAGGAGCTGAAATTCCTTGACTCTGCCTCCTGGTGCCTTTCAGGAATCTGTTCACTTCATTGCAGCATTATTAGAACCCTATGCTTTTTATCTGTTCGAGGTTTATGAGGCCAGCTAGAGCACCTCTGAGACTGGAAATAGACAAGGAATCGGAGGATCGGGTTCTGTTTTTGTTGTGCATCATAAGCCTGACACATGAGATATGTTGGGAACATGATAGGACAGTAGCATTTCCTATTTGCCTTCGGAGTTGTTCTTGTGACTGCCAGCAGGCACTCGTCACAAGCCTTGGCCACTCGTGGATTCCCACAGTGCCGAAAGAGCAATATTTGTTTAAAATGATAAAATGCACATGGGTTGCGAGTGAGACGTGCTTCAATAGTTGGAATTGGGGGGATGGGAGAAAATGGAGAGGGTGGATCTTTTTTTTCCCCCACTGACCTCAAAGCAGTGAGTGAATTGACTGACAGCATAAGCAGAAAAGGCACATTGTCCAGGATTCTGGCAGCTTTTGTCAGCTCTAGGCAGCGTTGGAATTGTCTGCCTGATGCAGGCTCGGCTCACGCGTGTGCCGCTGCTGTCTGAGGTTCTATTAACTGTGCCGCTGCTGTCTGAGGTTCTATTAACTGTGCTGCACTTTGCTTCATCATCGAAACCAAACTTCAGCCGCATGTCACACTTATAACTGGATGACTGTATAGCATTAATTCTGAGGAAAAAAGTAACTGTATAGAATGAGAGTGCATAGACTGAGCAGATGGACCTGGGTTGTGTTCCAGCTAGTTAATGATCAGCATTCATCTGATTTTACAAAAATCTGGTTCTACAAACCACAAGTATTTAATGTGCTGATTATCATGTGGTGATGTCCTTGCTTTGCTATTTAGACTATTTTGAGAGTCATACTCCTGTTTACTCTGGCTGCATATTTTGACAGAAGCCAGAATGATGTTAAATTTGTGTGTTTACAGGACAGCTGGTCTAAGTTTAGCACTGGTTGTTTTCCGTACACTGTGAACTCCACGTACTCTCCAAGGCACAAGATTGTTTCAGATGAGACTGCGCACTGTGAATTGGCCTGCTGGTCCCTGTCAGATGTCCCTCTGTATCTGTAGCCTTGTTCTTGGAGGATGGAGTCCTGCACGTATCTGTTATTATGATATATTATAAGGCCAAACACTGCAGATGTAGTCAGCTCTTATTCACTGTAATAGTAAACAGGATTTGGTTGAAAGTTCATCGTTGTTTTGATGGCATATGTGCTTACACAGAAGTTAGTTTTGATCAACAATTTTGGTTCCTTCTAATGTTATGTTAAAGACGCTGAGCATTTACACAAGTGCACCAGTTTTGCATTTTGGGTGCCGCTATAAATTTAGCTCCCATATGGGCCACTGCAACTTCTGCAAGGGATTGGTTTTTTGGATTCGGCATCCTGGTTGACCACTACAGCTCTTTGAGTTGATGGACCGCAAATTTCAGGCAGGATGGCAGAAGCCCATAATAGATCATCCAGCATCTGTTTTCACCGACTTCCAAACCACCCTTTGCTTCACAGCCCTTAATTTGCAAAGGCTTTCATTACCAAGGTGGTCGGCTTTCTGGGGTAGGCACCGGGGAACCTAAACAAGGGTGGCTCCCGGGACTCCGCCCCCACGGTTCACACACACAGTCGTGAGCGATCTATCAGCACCCCTTCCGCAGAGCTGGCGTTCCGAAGCGCTTCAAGCTGGTCTACCAGAATGAGATGGTGCCGTGCCAGGAAAACACTGAGCAGGGAGTTCACCGGGCAGCCTGCTTGGGGTCACGCGGTGAGCCCTGCTGTCCCGCTAGCTCCTGATGCAGTCCGGTTAACTGTTCAAGAACTGGCACACGTCAGCATTCTGTATCAACTGTGCACCATGTGCTCCAGGAATTTTAACAACTAATCCCCAGGAATATGTTTCTAAATTTACACCCTCTGTTGGCAACTGGACCCAATACATTAACAGATGGTTACCTTTTGAAAGTTGGATTTCTTTGATTTCCGGTTGGCCCAGTCTTCCATCCCTTGAAAGACAAATAGCATAATGTTAAGAACACACAATTGGTTAAAGAAAAAAAAGATTGCTAAGATTCTGCCTGTGATAGCCTGCTGTTAGGGTATGATGTAACATCTCATTATGCATCCTGAATAAAGCTTTTACTGCCCATCCATTAAGCACATTTTAATTCAGTGTGTGGGGGAGGGGTTGGGCCATCATTGAGATTCTTTCAGAAATCGTCTGCCTTTGGCGGTATCCTCGCTTTAACCCCTCTGATTGATGGAGGACAATTAAATTCCCCAGGTTCTTCGGCATCACACGAAGCGGCCCAGATAAAGAGGATGCCTTCCCTATTAATCGCTTAGGGGGAAAACCTTAAGGCACTCTAATCTATTTCGCAACTCTTCACATGAACTGCAAAGCTTTTAGCTTGGCTCTCTGCCTCCATCTGAGCTGCTGGGCAGGTCCCATTGTGCGGAATGTGCACGGCGCCTCGCCCTGGAACTCTGCTGCCATTTATTGTTTGTGGGGGGTTTGAACACTATGGGTGTAAGATATTTAGCCTCCTCCTCCCCCGCAGGTTTGCAGGAAGGCCGTCCAGCAGATGACGCAGGGCCTGATCCGCAAGCTGGCCGCACTGAGCCAGTACGAGGAGCTGCTGGTGAAGATCAGCGCGACGGCAGCAGACAGGCTGACCGTGCTGAAGACGAAGCCGCAGTCCATCCAGCGGGATGTCCTGACCGTCTGCAACGACCCCTTCAGTCTGGCCCAGCAGCTCACCCACATCGAGCTGGTGAGTGATGCTCACGCTTTTCTAAATGATACGCAAGTCCAATTTCACGCTATTGTCACTTTACACTTGTTTAGCTAGGTGGTTCCTCTACTGAGGGGTGAAAATTAACTCCATATGTTCCTGTGACATAAGCATATTTTCATTCTGTTCTGTTTAGGAGAGACTCAGTTACATTGGGCCGGAGGAATTTGTACAAGCCTTTGTTCAGAAAGACCCCTTGGATAATAATAAGGTAATATGTGTGTAATGTGGAATATGCATTTGTTTTTTAAAAGGAAGCTTTTTGCATATGCGGAATCAAGCACTCACTAGTGAGGGTGGGTCTCAGCTAATTTTGGAGAAGTTGCACCCTGAAAGTTTTGGAAATTTAACGAATTTGGTAACGAGTGCAGTTTTTAGTAACTTAGTCTTTAATTAGATCATTCAAAGAACTTAAATACTTAAAATTGTATATAAGATATTTGTTAATGATAGCTGTCGCCACTGAGCCACACGGCCAGGTTCCGGGCAGAGCATTCCGCCTGAATGCTGCCGGCTCTGCCCGCCTGCCTACCAGCGCTTTTGCCTTGTGACACGCTTCGCTTTTCACCGTCTGCAGTCTTACTTAATGGCCGGCTCAAACCCCCCCCCCCCCCTTTGAAGGGTACAGCTCTGGGTGTAAGCACGCCTGTGAAGCATGCGCCTTTGTTGCGTCGCGGGGACCGCACAGTGGCGGGAAAAGGCACGGCTGAAAGAAAGCCGGGGCCCCCAAAGAGCCGCGCTTCTCAGCCGGCCGGGCCTTTGGTCTCGGCGTGAACCTAAATACTCAGGCAGACGTGCTGCTGCCATCCGGGCAGGGAGACCAGCAGGGGCTCCCCAGTGGAGTGCTGCTGACTGCTTTTGTGGGGGAAACTGTGGAGAAGGAGGAGGGGGAGAAACTTGTTGAATATTCTTTGCGAAGATTTCTTGCATTAAATGCTAACGGGCAGTTGATGTCACATCTGTAACACTGACAAAAATGCTATGCATTTCTAGCAGGTAAATTAATAAATGAAATTTGACAGTTGTCTGTGTTCAGCCCAAAGGGGTTACCTGTAAAGATTATGCTAGCTGACTCATTGATACTAGGCTTCCCCATGCTCTGAGGCAGTTTGCCAGTATGAGTCTAAATGTGTCACACCCATGATGCTGGAATTGCCCTAAAAGTCTAAAAAGTAATTCTGTTGTCCTGTTTCTCCTTGTTTCCGTTCCTTGGTTTTCACAGAGCCGTTTCAGTGACCGCAAGAAGGCAAACAACCTAGAGATGTATGTGGAATGGTTTAACAGGCTCAGCTACCTGGTGGCCACAGAAATATGCCTGGTGAGCCTTTCGTCCTGTCCTTCGCTGTATGTCTTGCGGCTTTCCATCTTGTCATCTGACATGTTTCTTGGTCCTCACTCCGTCTAGCCCGTGAAGAAGAAGCAGAGAGCCAGAGTCATCGAGTTCTTCATTGATGTCGCCAGAGAGTGCTTCAACATCGGCAACTTCAACTCCCTCATGGCCATCATTTGTGAGTACGGCAGCGTGTCGGAGTCCGTGATGTGTCACGGTGGCTGTGCCGGCGGAGGGGGAGAGGGCGAGCCTTTGTTCTTGTGAAACCTGAGAAGACTGTGTTCTCCGTCTCAGATTTGTGACGATGGGGGTCTGTTTCTGCCATCACTGCTGTTCATGCTGCAGTGCGAAAACAGCCTTACGCCAGTTGTGGAGGCTGTTTATCTAGCTCTTAGCACTCGTCCAAATCAGCATATTTTCAGAAAAGAATAATAATATGACAGGTATTCGGTCTAATCTCGACCTAGACAAAAAAAAAACTGCAGTAATCTAAGTAATTTCAACTGCTCTGCACAATTGATCACTTTCAAACCAAGTGCTTAAGTTAAACCTAACCCGAACAAACCAAACACAATGATGTGATCATGGGTTGCAAGGAGACAGAGGGATGCTTGTAGCAAATGTTTCCCAGCCCTGCCATTAGCATTGAGGGGGTATTGGGTGTTGTTGACAGTGGACCTTTATGGGACTGGCGGAGGGGGTCGTGTGGCGATGGCGGGAGAGGCAGCTGGCTGGCCAGCAAAGAGCGTGGGGGGGGGGGGGGGGGGGGCGGAAGGTGCCGCTGGTAGGGGGGGGGGGGGGGGGGGGGGGGCAGCGGGGGGGGGGGTGGGGGGGGGGGGGGGGGGGGGGGGGGGGGGGGGGGGGGGGGGGGGGTGTGGGGGGGGG
>JAODKN010000114.1:12087226-12122475 GCA_026774425.1 Petrocephalus zakoni
ACGGGGGGGGTCAGGATGGCCAACGGCATCAGCTGGCCAAAAGGGGGAAGGACAGGCACAGATCCTGACAATTTTCAGATGTTTGGGCAGGAACCATGGTTCCCTGTGGTTTTCCTGCTTGGTAGAGTCCCAGAACCTAGGCCAAGGAGTGTGCAGGAATGGTTGGTGGGACATCAGGCTAGACTTGGTGGCTTCTTAAGGGGGCTAAAGCTGCATTCACAAAAAGTGACCAGAAGTCATTAATTCTCTATGGGAAGGCGCATTCGTAGGCGGTGAGCAGCGGCGCAGCGTGGTGCGATTTGGGGCGGCGAGAGAGTCAAAGTGACCGGAAGTCATTAATTCTCTATGGGAGGCGCTTCGGCAGACGGTGAGCAGCGGCGCAGCGTGGGGCGATTTGGGGCGGCGAGAGAGTCAAAGCGACCGGAAGTCATTAATGCTATGTTCACACCGCGAGCGTCAATGACGCCAGCCATAGCTCTCGCCGCCCTGAACACGACGCTACCCAACGCCACAGATGCTCTCTGATGTCATGGAGTGGGCGGGGACAAGGCCACTCAGAATGCAAGACTATGAGAACTTTTTAAAGAGGCTGCAAAGCAAACAAACGTGTAGCTTATATCTTTGTGCTGACAGCCGATGGGATTCGTCAAAGCACATGAAAGAATGTTAGGTGAAACACTACTGATATCAATAAATAACATAAAGTTACCGACGATTCACAGTTTTAAGTGCTATAGCACCAAAATCAGTATGCGATTTGCTTTCCTTTCACAAATACATATATATTTTTGTCTATGCCTCATTTTAATTTATGTCCCTCCACGCAAACAGCGACACGTCAAAAATAATTTAATAAAATACTATAGCTTTGTATTGAAAGCTCCTCGCCCGCCTGCCAACACGCCCTACCATAGAGAATGAATGACTTCCGGTCGCTTTGACGCTCTCGCCGCTCGCGATGTGAACGCAGCATCACGTTCTCGCTGCTCGCGGTGTGAACGCAGCATCACGCTCTCGCTGCTCGCGGTGTGAACGCAGCATCACGTGGTATGAGCACACGGTAAGTAGCAACTTAGGGCAAAGGCTGACCGTTATAAGGCAGTGCATGATTGTCATGTTAGAGACTTTGGTAGAAGGTCAGTTAATGTATCTGCGTGATTGTAGTGTTAGGGGCAGGCACAAAATGTAAGATTTGTGGAGCTTGAGGCTGTATAGGGTTAGGAGAGCCCCTAACAAAGGTACATCCGTATATTCCATTGCATCAGTAGAGAGAGTAATTAGGCAAAGGCAGGTCCATCAAAGCCTGTTGAAATCCACCTCCCTCCCTCAAGGGGGAACCAGAGGAGGGGAATTGGTGCATGCAGGTGGCTAAGGGCCCTTTAGCTCGCCCAGAGCTAGCATGGGCAAATGAAGTATGGCCTTCCTCTTTAGCTATTAGCCCTTCGGGAGGGTACGGAGTTTTTTTTTTCTCTTGTTATGGTTGCCCTGAAATCGAGGGTGCTTATTTATGTTGATTATTTTGTATTCGCATTTTTTGCTGTTGTGCCACAGAGGGAAGTGAGGGTGTTGGAAACGTAACGTGGTTTTTAACCCTTAGAACCCTTAAGTAATCTTTCCAGAATGAATCATAGGAAAATGTATATATGTTATGAAGTACTTTTGAAAAAAATGTGCTTGTACTCTGTTAAACGATTATGGAATGCTCTGTGTCTCTAGTTGTCTTCTGATGTCTGATATTTGATTTAATTTTTTTTAAATTTTCACTCATGATGTTTCCGGTTGGTCATGATGACAAACATGGACGGTGATAAGCTTTCATAAGAGACAGCTCGAAAGAAGCCCAGAAAACGAATTTTCATTTTACAGGTTCATTTGGGAAAACTCATTTATATTCATGTGAGAAACCACCTGATCGGTCAATGATTCAGGTGAACTTTTGACATTAGACTGCTCTTAATGTGTAAATGGGTCTGTGTCTGCTCCAAACTCATGCTCGTCTTCATCTGGACTGGATAAAGTGGTAATTGACTGGATAAATGCACTGGAAGTGTAGAATGGGGCTCTGCGTCATTATTTTACATGTTGCTCTCCGTAAATTCTGATTGTCCTGTTTTCTGCTAGTTCCTCAGGAACCTCACACACAGTTCATCCAAACATGTTTTATTTCTCCATCCATCTTCCAAGCACTTGTCAGGGTCACAGGGGGGCTGAAGTATATCCCAGGCAGCACAAGACTGGGGTTCCCCCTGAATGGGCCTGCAGGCGGAAGCCAACATGACACAGGGAGGAAATGTGAACTCCACACACACAGCGGGGTTAGGATTTGAACCCCCCCGTCCTGGAAGTATGAGGCAACATTGCTACCCACTGGGTGACCCTTTTCTTTCTCGCGTGCTTGTTTGCTTATATGTGACCTCATCACTAAGGAAACACATTTAATGGGTTGTGTCCAGCATGAAACTTTCCGTGGAAAACAAGATTAGCAAAAGACAGGATGAAAACAAAGCTATATTTTTTTCCTTTTTATGTAACTGTCAGCAAGCACCTGATGTGCAGAAGCCAGTGGAAGATCTAGTATAATCAATGACTTTTAAACACACCACTACAACACACTGCTGCCTCCACATGACATATTCCTTTGAATCCTCTGAATTAATGGCAATTTTGAAATGTTTAGATAAAAATATTTTGGACTTGCTTACTGTCCGGTGTGGAACCATTACCCCTTTCAGATCCAAGATGATGCAACCGCAAAACGAGCTCACGTCTTAAACACGTATTTTTCTTGAGGTGTAAACACGTCTTTCAGGAACGTGGTAACTACTCCGATGTCAGAGTGGTGTGTCCTGCTAACCCCCTGCCGCGTGGCAACCTGACCTTAGTACCTGATCCATCACTGCAATGCAATGCCAGAACATTGTGTGACACAGAGCGAATTCCTTGGTCAGCACACAACTATTATATCTGATTCATTATGGCCCAGGCTTGAAATGAATACATACACTGACTATAGAGACCTGAACTGACATCTATTCACCTTTGTCCTGCTGCACCTATGCAAACCTGATAAATCTACTGTTTGAGAACCATTATTTGTTCTCAACCCAAGCAATAAACCTGCCTACATATGCTCATCCTGTCCAGCTGTGTGTTAGTGCATTTTTTTCTTTTGTGGGACCCACAGGGTATACTGGCTCATATTCCTTTATTTTATTTCTTTATTGACCTTTCTTTTCATATACTTTACTTCATTAGACTATTGGAGCTCTACGTCTTATGGTTAAATGGTTAAAGTTTATAAACACCTTAAACAAAGTGTGAGAATTTTGTACTAATAAGAAATAATGCATTATTTCTATGTGCATTTTCAAGTGAAATAATATACATCAGTATTTAATTTCCCCTTTATTTATTTACTTCATTTTAAGGGGCCAGGAAATGTTAAATAAATCACAACTGGATCATACAGAAAATGATTGACGTTACGACTGAAACTAAGCATTTTCCAGACCCACCACACGCTCATGCCTTACCCTTCCAAGAACGTTACAAGGCAATCCAATTGCAAGGAGCAACACATTCCTGCCCCTACACATCAACCTGGGGAAACAGTTCAGAAATGACCTCATACTCGCTCCTTTTCAATTCAGGATCGTACTTTAAACAAACTTCATAAATGCTGATTTCTGTTTGGAGATTTCTGTCATCAAATAAATACCTCCCTGGGTGAGAGATGGAATTTGTAACCCAATCATAGCCCAGATGTTTCAACAGAATAGTCCGGATACCTTCGAGTTCAATCATTAAACAGAACGTAGAAAGGAATTCTGTGCGGAGGGTTGTTCTGAAAAATATGTTCCCGGGACTCAGATTTGTTTGAAATATTAGGGAGAGTGGACGATAATGAAATACTTGGAGAATTATTTGAAAGATAAATCCTTAAAAAGTCAGGCAAAGTCCTACACTGTATTTTTCTCTTTCAGAAGAGAAATTATGTGCAGTGCATATATAAACCAATTGAAGGTCCTTAACCGTAAATTCTCTATGTCAAATTCTATTTCTGGTGGTGTAACAATGCAAAAAAACTAGACCCATGCATCCATCCACCCATCTTCCAATTACTTAACCAAGTCAGGGTTGCAGATATAATGAGATTATTTCTTGAAATATTAAAGGCAGGAGACAAACCCAGTGACAAATACTGATAATATATGATAAATCTCTCACATAGTGACATACTTTATATGTCTGTGATACTTGTTCATGATTTGGTTTTGCTTCTGAGATATATTGATGTCACACAATGTTAAACAGTTATGGGAAACGTAAGGACGGTTGAATGGATGCATGATTTGTATGGATGGAGGTGTTTCCTTCGTAAGACTTTTTTTGGCCTACAAATGATACTGACAGCATTAGCTGCCAGTGCATTTAGGGCTAAACAAAATTGCACAACATTTCATTTGGTAAAAGGTGGCATATGTAGCTTTATTGTTTGCTTGAATGGTTCATAAGAAAGGTCTGTTCTCAAAGCAGGGGAGTCCTCACACAGAGGAGAATGTGTACATCAGTAGTAATGAGTGCCATTCACAGCTTGACAGGTCATGTGATGTTTCCCTCTTGGCATCGTCCCCACCCTTTCTTCCACACTCCCTGCCAATCAGCAATCACGTCTTAAAAATAGCCACTCAGGAGAGAGAGAGAGAAGATAATAAAATAATACACAGAATATAAATAAAACATCATTAAACATTAAGTTCCATATACAAACATAATATCATTAAGCTTATTGTGCAAGAATACCATTTTCTCTTACTGTTATATATTTACAGACTTTACAGAGTGGTATGAGGGAGCCCTGTTCATAGCATTATCTGACACACTGCAGTGACATAAGCAAACAAAAGTGATGTTCATTTCCATGCATGGAAGAAAAAAATAGCTATACAAAATATTAATTATGAAGAACTTTACCATTAACACCGTTACTACAGATACAAAAAATGTCTTATATCGGCATAGCACCCATACAATACATTCCATTGCAGTTACAATCGAAAATTATTGAATGCACTGAAAGTACTAATAGTTGTCTAGGAAGCCTATGGAATGTGAATCACTGTACATTTAAATTGATACATTTTTCTGAGATAAAGCTCTGATTGCTCTTATGAGACTAAATCGTTCAGATTCATCCCCACAAAAGAACACTCGCAAAAGTTAAACTTTGTATTAAATGCACAGCTAACTTCTCTACCGGCAGCATTCTATGAAAATAGCAACATTCCGTAAATGGTTTTGAATTCAGAATGATCCCATGCTTCATTTTAAATGATTTAAGCAATAAGCTGAATTGTTTTTAGCATCACATAAGCATTCCGTTATATCTCTTACCACCAGTGACATGCACTAAACTATCTCCTTTTCCCACCGAAATATTGCTCATAGTAAACAGTCATTGTCGACATTTTAACAAGGCAAGATTTGTGTTATCTAAGTTCTCTTTGCACATTGACACTTCATTTTTTGGTTTTTCTGGCAAAAAATAGAAAAATAACTGTATCTGATTGACAGATGTAAGCATTTCTTGGCATCATAATATTTGGGTACAACATTTATCCTACACATTCATATTTATGTGTCTGTAAATGTAGTAGGAGCTACAACATAACTGCTCGCCACCTATTACTGGCAGGTGGTATGTTTACATGTAAGACTGATCAGGTAACTAAAGCAACCAAGCCAACGGACACATGATGTCATTTTGCAGCTGCCTGAAACAGAATTATACCTGTCGACAGCATGTGTGCCTGCCCCACAGGCAGTTATCAACGGGTTCGAGTGCTTCTAGGAAGGGGCCGTCCAAACACCGAAAGCAGTCTGAGATGGTGTACCTGTGAAGTTCAGGTTGTCGATTCGCAAAGCAAGCCCAAGTCCACTCAAAGGCTGTTTTCAATGTGAGTCAATGTGAAAAAAAATAAAATGCATCTAAAACATTTATTGCTAATTATGAGAAAACTACCTCTACAGCCCAGCCAACTGCATCAAGATGTTAAAATACAGTACCTGTCATTCATTAAGTATTAAACAAACTATATATGTATAAAAGAAAAACATACTGATTAATATTTCATACAATAATAATCTATATTGAAATCTTTGCTCATTATTTCAGCATTGCTCCCTAGATGATGAAAAAAATCCCTTTTTACACGAGTTTAGCCTACTAAAAATACAAATATTAATTTAAAGTTACTCTTAGTGAGATAATTCTTCGTATCTAAACTGAGAGTGGATAAACTTCTGCTTTCAATTTGAAAGCAGAGAATTTTACTGTATAAAGCAGCATAAATGTTTGTTTCAGGCTAACAATCAGACAAACAGACTTCAGGCTAATGAATCCAATAATTTCCTGTTATCTTTAAAGCCACTTGCATCTGGATTCTAATATACAGAGATAGGAATTGGGACAATAAAAATACTGGTGCCTGTACACCTTTTGTAAGCATAAAATAATTACCTTATTAATGCATGAAAGTGTGTCTGGTCACTGTTTGAATAAGAGCTTCAAAGCATTCATAGATACAATTGTGTATATATAGTTGTGTAAAAGCATGGTACTGTCTTACTTCATTTAATAATTGCTAATATGTGACTAATATCTGTATATTTGAGAATGTTAACTACAAGTAGCAATAATCCTTTATGAAATAGTAATAAAAACTATTACTGATTTTCCAAAAGGCACTTGAAATATTTAGGCTTTTGAATCCATATATTATACGTATCTCGATATAGTGATCATATGAATTTTTAAACATCATCAATTTTAATATATGTTGAACATTTTATATTTTAAAAATGCACTGACGTATGGTGACCACAGAGACAAACATTAGGTCAAAAAGAGTAGTACGGGGGTTGGGTAAGAAACAGGACAGCCTGATCTCATTCAGGACAATTATGGAGAATAATTACCACAAAAAAAATACAGTATAAACTCCATAGTTCAACCAATTGTAAGAAATTAAAGCATATAATTATACAGGAAGGTAGCATTCTGTCGCATGCGCTGTGATCCCGCATACGTGTATCAGATGATGTCCTTTGCTGCAAGTGATTCAGTCTCTGACCTCTTGGGTGAAAAGGAAAATTATCCAATGGTTGTTCAAAGATAGACAGTGTTATATCGTAAAAACTTAATTTTTATTTCTGAGGCATATCAGAGCAAAACCTCCTTTGGTAGGGGCAGAGGAAAGACTACATTTCTTACAAAAATATATTATTTTAGGTTATGTTTCTTTCAAGCTTCCACAACAGAAAGATAAAGTCTTCAACAATTTGTTAAATGATGCGGGAACCAATTCTTAATTAGCTATATATCAGGGTTTAGTTTCTCTTTCAGTGCAAAATGCAATTTCGGCATCATCTGCAAACACATGAGTCCACGGTCATATTGGGGTAAACTTTCAGCACTACATTCTTGTCCTGATCGAAGAAGAGGATGCTGAGGGGTGACATCCTTTCAGGCACGCAGCAGGGCTCCGGAATGCCGGGCACCACGCCCACGGCCCGCACAATGCTTTGGATGGTAGCGTGGTTGGAGGGCTTCAGGGACTAAGCAGAGAGAGAGAGAGAGAGCAGGAAGTCAGACAGCTCTTTAAGCATACAGCTCTGTGATCAACCTGCTACGATGAAGACGGTGCCTCTCAATGACTCTGTGTCCAAAGACCCACAATAACCTAAGCTGTATTTACTTAACTATCAATCAGTAGATAAGCAGGCACTTGGGTTTGTTACAACTGACTCAGCAGGCAAATATGTGTTTACTCCAGCAATTCAACTCCAGTTTGCAGCTCAAAGGTATAAGAGGACCAGGCCCCTTCTGAGGTCTTAACCAGCATGCTTCACAAACCCAGTGCCATATCTACTCTTCAGATCACTGTCATCATAGATCTCTAATGTCTAAGCCAATAGCTAATTTGGATAAATTTTATTTCAATTCTTTGTGGTTAAAGTGTTCACTCAGAAACATTGTGCTGGCACCTGAATAATACCAAGAACTCTCAGTTAAACCCCAACCACGCACAATCAGCTTTATTTTTTTCATTTTCTTGTAATATCACACTAGTGTGCCGCTGCAGACTGGTTGCAAAACACTGCCTTATGTGCCACGGCTGAAAAAAGGTTGGGAAACACTGCCACATAATCCAAGAAAAAGCACATCAAAGCACTCTAGCAAGTTTTGCATAAGAAAATTTGTCAATTCTATTCCTTGATTCTTTGTGAGATGGACATAAAAAATTAGCTGCATCTCAGCTGGCTTGAGAATGTGTGTGAAATCCTTTAATTGATGAAGTGTGCAGACTGGTGATACATACAGAGACATAATTTAATTTATACTCATTATTAAAATTATAAGATGCCCAACAGCTAGCCAATAGCTTCAAATACAGGAAATAATGAGAGGAAGATTTTTTTAAAAGAAACATAAAATGATAACAATTTTAAATACTTTTCACAGCTATTAATAGCATCACACTGGCAGCAATGTAGCTGTTATTGTTATGCTGTGGAAGTATTATTTTGCTAAATTCTGTTCGACACCAGGTGTTCATGAGAATGACCACGTAGCAACAATGATTCTCTCATTGGAGAGTGACATAAATATATTAGACAAGGTTCTGGCACTGAATATTTGGAGGAATGTCTATCTTCCTAGTGATACTCCCAATTTTTTAATTAAAACGATACCCTGTGTGACATTAATTACTTGGCACAGCTTATGTTTTGCAGTTATACATTTTTAACCACATGAGGGGATCTCACATTGACCTTTAGTAAGCAAAACCAACAGTGTCCAAAATAGCATAAGAAATCCATATCAAGTGATGCTTTTTGCAATCGTTAAAAGAAAAAGTATAATATTGACTACTATTTTGTGCATGCTTCCCCGCTTCAAAGCAGCTTACATAACTCACAATACAACAACATAAACCGTTAGTTTATATTGTTAGGCCTACCTAACAAATTCTTGTGAGATCAGTCCAACTCGGACATCAGGTAAACAAACTGAATTTGACCACTGACCTAATTAAGCCAAATTTAAGGAAACTTAAAGATTCAAAACTTGAATCATTTCCCTTAAAATACGTAGATATATGATGGAGATGACATCCAGAAATGAAGTCAGCATAGCAAATAGCTAGGTTATATATGATCTCCAGGTCACTTTGCTAATCCAGGACCTCTTCCGTTCATTTCCTTATTGGATCCATTTTTGAGTATAAACCAGGAATGAACTTACCTTTGGCATCGGAAACTGGCAGGATCCTGAGCAGTAGTAGGCATCGAAGGATTTGGGGGAGATAATCCACTCACTCCAGCCAATGTCGGCGAAGTCCACCTTCAGGTAGCGCCGGGCGCAGCTGCGCGGTTCGCTCCATTGCTTCTTCTGCGCCCGCTCTATCGTCTGATCGTCAAACTGCAGCAGTGGCACCTTGTGCCGGTGGTTCTTCCGGGGCTTCTTCTTTGGCCGTTTCGCCGGCCTGTTGTCTATGGGGTTGTACGGGTCTGTCTCGTCCCAACGCGGCACCTCGTACGGGTACTCGCTCCCCGGCAGCTCGTTGTTCTGGAGCGGGAGGAGGGTGTCGGCCGAGCGCCTGGATCGGTGCGGCGAGGTGCTGCCACTCAGGTGTACTCCCATCCGGTGAAGGCCTGGACGTACGGGATCTTTGTGCCCCCCCTGCAGGGTGGACACCACATTTTCTGGACCAGAGATGTCGGAGTCATTGGCATACACCAGGATGTAAGGCGGAGGGCCGAGAAGAAGCTCATTCCACAGTTTGCGTCCATCTGAAGGCACTTCGATGCCAATGAGGAGCTCATTGTGACGCTTCGCCTTCTTCGCAAAGGATGTTATGTCTTTCCATTGCCAGGATGTCATGTCCCTGTGGGCTGTGGGGACCCTGATACGAACATGTCCCAGAGTCCTGGTTTCATTATCCAAAGAAGCAGAACTCCAGATCCCCAGCTGAATGTGGGTTTGCTTAGAACTCTGATGACTGCAACTGTGGGGCCTTGTACATCTGGAGGAGCTATTCTGCAAGCCACCAATGAAGTAGTGTAACGTGGCAGAAATGATGTCCTCTGATTTGGTTAATGAAGTTAGATTAAAGATCTGCATCTGGGTGCTGTTAACTGTACCTAAATGCAGAAGTAACAAATTCCACTTACAAACTAGTGCATAGCAATTGCATTTTGACTAACAATTAATAACTGAAAATATACTATTGAATAATAACGTTAAAATTACTACATACTTCGTTATTTCAGTGGCGATATTAAAATAACCATTTCAAAGACCAGAGAAGATGCACTTTTACTTAAATTAACTTACGTGACGCAGACCTGGAATTTCTAAAATATACCAGTAGGCGGAACCCGAGCCCCGGTGGAAATTCCAGTAGAACTTTCAAACTAAATTCCAGCATCATTTTTTCTTATACTGATTTCAAGACGGACAGTTTATTATTTTATCGGGCTACTTGATCTTGATTATAAACTTTTAAAGCTTTAATGTACTTAGATACATATACATACATATACTGGTGAGTTCCATAGAATATAGAGATTCCGCTGTCCCCAGACTTTTGGGTAAAACTGATTACTTTAAACTGGGATTTCCACCAACTTAACGCACACAAAGAACGCCAAAGACAGGGTCACGCAAATATTTGACAATTCAAGATATAAATAAATTCTAATAAGTACGCTTAGAAGTATTCAAAAATAGCGTCATAATTTAAATGCCATGCAAATATTTAGAAAATATGTGAAAAAAATTAACAGAATAATATTATTTTAAGAAAATGTATCGTAAGATTTCTCAGCAAAATACCACTATTTTACCATATACCTAAAGCACATGTAGCTCTGCTTTAATCGTACTTTTCTCAAATCCACTGTCATCCAACAGCTTACAGTAGCTATCCCAACAGGTGTCTCTGTGTTGCATGGCTGCCCTTAAACTCTGTGTTTGCGGTAAATTAGAAGTAGTTAGATACAGGAACGGTGACTATATTCACAAACAAGAGAGAGCGCTACATACCCCAGTGCGCTTTGAAGCTGCGAACCGTATTCCCATTCTTGAAATGAAATCCAGCACTATTGTATTTCTCATACAGCATCAGCATGTGCTCCGATACGGTCTCCTGCAAGGCAAGGTCGCCCTCGTCCTTGGCGAAGCCATCATCACCACGCTCCTCTTCAAACTCCCCCATCTCCGCCTTTCTTTTCAGCCCAGGGCGATGATCGTCCAACATGAAGCGATATCCACTGCAGATATAGATCCATCCCAAAAAAATGACAAGTAAATTTTGACAAGGTGCCATGTTAAATCCCAATACAGATCTCAACGTAATGCAATCAGTCAGGCTTGTACGCAAGCGTTCAGTTCTTATTTCTCCAATGATAAAATCACCTGGGGCGGCTGGTAATGCAGTGTATTTAGCCCCCTGCCTTCCTCTCTTTACTCGCAGCCGTCTCACTTCGGGAAGGAAGTTCCCTTGGTTTTGTACGTGGGAGCAGGGCTGATCTCCGCATTCAGCCAATGGCAGTGCTCCTCAGCTTACCGAGGTAAGAACCACGTTGCGCACGGTAACATGCGGACGCTGTACTCCGCTACACGCCGCACTTAGGGTAAGCAGTCAACAAGGGCATGGGAGGCTTCTGCGCTGCACCCACCTGCCTGGGATGGCAGTGCCGCGCATTTAGATGCAGATATGCTTTCAGAGCAATGTGCTCTTGCCAAAGAGCCGTCAGCGTATGTTGTGGAGGTGTCTGACTTTAGTTCACTGCTGAAATCCTTTGAACAATATGAAATGGTGAAAAGAGAGATAGAGAGAAAAAATCGAAAGACGTCCACATACCGATCATTCTTAATTAGTTTCCGATTTAATTGCGTTACATGCTTAATAATTTGTAAATGCTAACCTTCTCAATTCTTCTCAAGCTTCATCAATCTTCATCGTCATCCATCTTCAAACCGCTTATCGTCTATCGTCAAGGTCGAGGGATCATGAAATCACAAAATTTCCAAAGACAGGTCAATAATATCATGATGGCAACATGCACTGCTTTGCACATGCACAGGTCTGCTTTGTGATAATCCGAAGGCTACGTGGCAGTCGCTTTACACTTAAACAGCAAAAATCAATGAAATACAGTGCCAGTCAAAAGTTTGGACACTCCCACCCATAGAAAGGTTTACTCGTATGATTCGCTACATTTTAGAAAAAAATTAAAAGGACGGCAAAACTATAAAATAACGTATATGGAATTATACACTGAAAAAATATATATTAATTGTGGTGGGGCAGCTTTGTGGGTTGGGATTCTGAAGGTTGCCGGTTCAAATCCCCTGGTCAGTAGAGTGTTGCCGCTTTTGGGCCCTTGAGCATGGCCCTCAACCCCAATTGCCCCAGGGACTGGCTGACCCGACCTTCCTCTATGCCAGTTTTATAAGGTGGCCTCCCAGGATGCTTTTCCAGCTGTCCTGAAGGAGTTAGGCGGGTGCTCCTTACATCTCTGATGGAGTTCCCAAATATGCTGAGCATGAATTGGCCGCTTTTCCTTCACTCTCTGGTCAAACTCCTCCAAAACCATTACTACTGGGGTTAGGTCAGGTGGCCGGGTCATGTGATGCGGCAATATCACTCTCCTTCGTATGCGGCTTGAGGTATCCAAACTTTTGACTGGTACTGTATAAACGTAAAGCAGGTTTCATATTTGGTAATATATTCAGTTTATTTTGTCAAAATGTTTTCTGAAAACGTACATTAAATGCCCACTTTACGTCATTCTTGCTTATAATCTCTTGAGTAGATACTAGGCCTGGAATTTTTAGAATTTATGTTTCAGTATGTGTAATAATTAAGGAGGATATTAAGAGAAAAAAGGGATTTGCATTTCAAATCATTAAGGTTATTTAATTTTTGTGGTACTAGGTCTGTATTATGCATTTGATATTGATTTCCATTTCTCAGTGTCCTACACACATTTTATAAGCCTGGTGTTAAAAATGTAGAAGTAATGTGATTTCCTTTCTCGTCAAATGACCACACATTTTGCAAAAGAACTCAAAACAATTCAAATATTGAATACATCTCTACTAAATATAATCAGTATTCTACTCCAATTCAGAAATACTGCACAAGCAACATCATCTTGGATAAATGTTACATACATAAAATGGACCAGTGATTGTAGGGAGCAGATTAATGGAAAGTAGCATTTGAAAATTATAAATAATGAATGACCCATAGGTTTTATTATGTATTTTGGTGTATCTGCTTTGTACTACTTTTGTCCTTTTAAACCTTCTGCTAGGTCTTTTAAATACCAAGTTTATACTATAGCTAAACGTCTACACGTATACATCTATTTTCCTCAGGATTAGTATGCTAGTATCTATCTATGTCTGTCTGTCTCTTTTTTGGGTTCACTGAAAAAGTCACCATCAGTCAATGGTGAATTATTTTTGATTAGCAGTGATTAACAGTATTTTAAATAATCATATATAATATTTATGTTTTCTGTTTTTGTAGTATAGTATAAGACGGCTTTCACGCCTGCTTTTTGTCAGATGTAGTCGATATGTGTCTGTGCCTTTTCTGTATGAAGAGGAGCACATTTCATTAAACAACAAAACAGGGCTGTTTTTGATGCAGTTACTGCAGTTTTCAATATATATTTGGGGAATCTTAACACATTTAGCCTTTCCATTGTAAAACTTTGAGTTAGAGGGCTGTATTATCATTTGAGAACAGGGCTACCATACATGGAAATGTGTTCTAGTAGTTGGGTACAAGCTAAAGCAGCCTCATTTCAGAGCAAAGTTTGCTTAAGTATATTCAGATTTAATTAATCATGTTGCCCTCTTCCTCCTCTTTGATATGAACATCTGTTGTTTCATTTGTGGGTATCAGAGTAGATTTTGTTCCTCTCATAGAGCACAATTCATTCATGTGTGTAATGGGAAATTGCTGCCATAGACCACATGAATGTATTATGGGTCAAAAGGCGACTAAAGAAAAAACAATTTCAAATGTGGGTGAGAAGCTCTTTCGTCTCCTGCTTGTGTAGGACTTCCTTGTGAGCAAATGGTTATGTTGAAATAGACTGGGCCCAACTGAAGTTAGCATTTCAGACACTTGAGTTAAGAAATATTGATATAAAGGACTTAGATCAATGAAATGATCATATGGAAATGCTTTGAGAAACTATACAATTTATCTGCTCAGCATCCAGATTCAACCAGGCTATAATGTCAGCATATCCGAGTAAAGCAGATTCAACATCAGTCGATTTCCAAAGGAGTGAGAGAGACTAATTGGACTGGTGTGCTGATGACAGTGCTTTGTGCCTGTAATGAAAATGATCTGCGTAGATTGTTTTCATTTATACAGGATTGCAAAAAGTCATTGAGTGACTGATATGTAAATAGTCCAGTTCTTTGAAGTGAATATGCTTGACAGCTGTGTCTATGGCTTAACGTCTTCCTCCTTGTGAGACTGGCAGCAATCTTCCAGGTCGCTGAGAAACTTCTGCCCTCTCAGGAAAGTGACTGCAAGTGGAGTCTTTGACAAGTTAAAGAAGAAATAAGACTTATCAAATCACTCTGGAGAGGAGCTAATACTGAGCCCTGTGCCTAAGCTCAGCTAATCACCTTGGAAAATACTTTGCTGCATATGCAGATGAAGTGGAAGGTTCCATCAAGTCAAAGTCAAATGCTTCTGATCATGTAGATGGCCATTATTGTAATGCCTGGGGCTGTCCCTCTTGCTGGTAGTTGTCCTTGTCCTCTTTTAACCCTCAACTTTTGCAAGCATCGTGGTCTTTAAAAAAAAGAAAATACATCGTGGGATTGTCCTTCAAGTGAGAATTCAGTCATATTGATCAGTAATCTGCTTGTTTGTTTTCCTTGCGGTCTGTGGTATTCTTAAAACTCAAAAGGTTCAAAGGCATTAAAATTCCTCTGTCCTACTTCGTCGTTGCTTAACTTTTGAATCTGTAGAGAGATTCAGAAAAAATACAGCTAAATAGTCTAATTTTAGAATATCATGTCATTCAGCTCCTTGGTTCATCCATTTTCAGTACCTGCTTGTCCTGTTTATGGTCACGATGGGGGGGCGGGGCAGGAAACATCCCAGCTTGGGTCACATACACCATTCACACCTACAGGCAATTTGGCAACTTAAGTTCATATCAGCATGTTTTTGGACTGTGGGGGGAAACTGGAGTGCCCAGAGGAAAAATGTATTTATTCCTATTTAAATCACCCTAAAATGGCGTGGAAACCTGTTGTTACTTTAACCATGGTGAGGTGTGCATGTGGAGTTCACATGTTGTCTACTTTTTCTGTGCACTGGTTTCCAACTGCTGCCCAAAAAACATGTGGTTTAAGTTGGTACCTCTGAAATGCCCTTAGTGTGTGAGTGAACTGCAAAGTAGGAGATTATAATCTCAAATACATCCACCGATTTTAAATGGTGAAGGTCACGCTTCTGAATAAAATTTGTTCTTACTCGAATGTTTTCAGTCTTCACTTGTGTTCTGAAGCGTCCATTCACAGACTGCAGATGTTGGGATAGGAAGTTTATTCATACAAGAGTATCAATGCTAGTACAAGTGAATTCTGACAACATATAGAAACTCCATATCCACATATACAACAAAGTTATGCTCCTGGTTAAGTTAACTGAAGTGACCTGTTAAGTAAGGCAAAGCCCTTGTCATCTTCCATTTCTTTATATAGTTATGGACATTTTAGTATTATTCTTAAGTCATTTCATTCAAATATTAATAATAATAGTAATATACTGTAATTCTATATAAAAAAATAACTATTAAATTCTTATTTAAGCTAAACCATTTAGAGATGATGCACAGATGCACGCAATATTTTGCAACTTTTCATGCTGTGGCCACTTTAAAATTTCCATCAGAATCTTCTGGATTGCTTTTTTCTTCCTCATACTCCAAAATCCCCAATATCGTTAGTTCCCGGAACTATTTTTAATGGATAAAAAAATACTAAAACCAGGAATGAGAACTATGATCACTGATATAAATACATCTGCAAAACAACTACGAAAATTATCCACCTAATTCCCGTCAGCCTACAAAGTGCAGACAATACAATGGTTTTGGAAAGGACAACCAATAGCGTTATGTTGCATGGAATATGAAATGAAGTGGTATGTGGTTGTATAGGGAGAAAACTAATTATGTGTTATTGTGAATGACAGGGATGAGTTTTACAATGAAAAAAACACACACATGTATATATATATATATATATATATATGATTAATTTAGCTTATTTATATAGCATGGTGATAATTCTAAACAGCAGACAATAATGTTTATCACCATACCCAAACAAGCACATAAATCTAACTTTCTCCAAATGTATGAACTGCTCTATACAGAAATAACAACAGCCTTGACACCTGTTTTGTTTTTCATGACAGACAGACATGGCATGCAACTGAAGTGTTCAAGAAAAAAAAAACTTTACACATACGGCTGCCATCAACGTTTTTAACATCTGGAGCTCAGACACTGTAATGTTGTCCTTTTTGGTAACAGAGGAGCACTTGATGAATGAACAGGCTGGACGGAAGGGAATACCTTTCAGGACCATCGAGGAACGTGGGGGGAGCAGATTAAATAATATTTTCTCGCTTACAACCTTGTTATTCAATATGCCAACTCAAGTTATCATGATAGTTGGAAATTCTTCATTCTTCTGCTTGTAGACTTTTTTGATGTTTCGAAATAGACTGAAAATTAATTGTGGGCAGCCCATTATATCGCCGCAGTAGGCGAAATGAATGGGCGCTCAGGTATGATTAAAGTGGGAGCTGGCATCTTTCTTGCACGTGCTGGAGGTTAACCTTCCCCATCTGGTGTTTAATGGATAATCGTGTGCTTACCGCAGGCTGCATAAACCCACCTCATCAAAAAACCCTGGCAAGTTTTATGTGCTTTCTATAGATCCTGGTGTGTAAATGTACAGAAGAAACACCGCAGGCGGAGGAATCTCGGGGTCATATAAATGAGTATGATGGATCTCTCTGAAATTCTGAAAATGGCATTTTGCTCTCCGTGCCGCTAAAAGTTGTTAGCTCTGAAAGGGAGACAGAGTGTTGCCGCTGGTTATGACCTATAGGTACAAGGACACATTTAGGATGTGACAATTACCTGAGTCATTAGGGAATCAGTTAGGGAGATCTTTGTGAAATTACTGTAGGAAACATGCTCGTGAGATTTATGACAAAAGAGTATTCAATTTGAAACAATGGTGTAAAGTTTATTTTTAAGCACTGCTATGTGTAACACTAACTAGATCTTCAACCCACATTGCTACAATCATTCAAAAGGATTAGTGCTGTAGACTAAATTTCTAAGGCAGAGAAATAATCTACCATAACTCCAGAGCGTCTCATAATAGACACTAGCTATCGCTCAGTGAGTACCTTAATCCATATGTGATAATCAGACACATGTTAGCCCCTTGGGGGCCTGTGGTAGAGTACATTTTTACATCTCAGTGACATTTACATTCAAAAGAGCTGTGTTCCATACCCATATCACCCATTTACAGGGAATGAATGACGTTATGTGCTGATTCCTTTATACGCTTGTGCCCTGGAATGATGGACGGCCATGGGGATAGAGCCGGCTGGGGCTGACGTCGCCAGTGCCATTAGGAATCATCATAACTGTAAATTCATAACAGGCTTTCAAAACTTTTTTAAATGATTTTTTGCAGCCCACGTATTGTCACTGTTTGAGGTGACACATTTTTCCCTGGGAAGAGCCAACACAAGTAATTATTTAGACTCAAATGTTCATAGAATTTGGTGGAACGAGCCAGCCTTGTACCAGTGGGCACTGCTGAAGGATTCATATTGCAGAAGAGAAAAATTAAGACACAGCTGTCAAAGTCAAATACATTGCATTAAAGTAATGCAAAGGATTGCTGAACAGAAAAATCACGTTTTGTATAGTTTTGGATAGTATCTTTAGGCAGTGACAAAGTGAAATTATTTTCAAGACAAAAGAGAAAAACATTTTGTACAGTAAACAGTGCAAACCTTATTTAGGATAAGGCCTAGTAGTATTTTAAGTGCCCATTTGAAGCCAATTAGCATTTTTTGGCTAACCACTTTTATGTTATTGTAAGCCACAAACTACCAGACGTGAATAACTCAGCTGTGAGGTATTTCTTAAAAGGAAAAAAAATGGAAAAATATAAATTAATGTATTTTTGTCATTTAAAGTTAAAAAGTTATGCATTGTACTGTATAATTAATGGATTTCTTAGAATAAAATATAATTTGTAATAGTTAAGATAAAAATTATTTGTGCCCAAATTTGTATATTATCTACATAAATAGAGCTTGCTGAATTATATAAAACCAGTACACAGATGGTGTATTATTCTTCTATATCGGAATATTGTCTGCTTACCCTAGATAGGCTTATACCAGGTGCCTATACTATGTAACATAGGGCACAAGGCAGGGGTACACCCTAAATGGGATGCCAGTCTATGTAAGGAGCATAATCACACAGTATAGGCTATTTAGATATTTAGACATATGGCAGTATAGTACCAAGGCCAATGGTGGGATTTGAACCCTGAAACTGGAGGTGTAAGGCTATCATGCTGCTTTTGATTATCTTCAAAAAAGTTATTAAATGGTTTCTGTTACAAATTTTTGTAGCAAAGAAGTCTGATTTGCCACCTCATGTGCCTATTATATTAACTATTATTATTAACCATAATATAACTATTCATTATTATAATATAACTATTCATTATATTATAGTTATATTATTATTCATTACATTATCAATACAATGTATTCCACCCATCTACTAAGTGCTAATTGTGGTTAGGGGGCTGTATCCCAGATAGCATAGGATTGGAACCCACAAACTTCTGGACATAGTTACAGATCCTGACACATTTAGAGGCACATGTTAGCTGAGCAGTTTGTCTCTGTACTGCAGGCGGAAACTAGAGCACTCAGAGGAAACCCAGGAACAGGGGGAACATGCAAATACCGCACATACAGAACAGGGGTGGGATTCAAACCCCCCCCCAACCCTGGAGGTGTGAGGCAACAGTGCTGGCCACCATAATGCATTCTATTAAATGTGTGTCTCCTTCATGACTCAAAGCCCATAATTTACCACATATCCAAAACTTATTTTCCCAATAAGCAAAAAAAAAAAAGGAAATGGAATTTAAAAAAGTATGGTCACCATGTGTGAATATCTGCACGCAACACTGAATTTTTTAATGTTGCTACAATTATACAGCATGGCCATCAATTTGCTGTTTATTTAAGATAAGATATCATACAACCCCCCATATGAGCAGAGCTTCAGGGGACCCGCTAATCTACATCAGGGGCTGAAATAATTTCTTTTCATATTAAAAGTTAATAAAGTAAGTCAGTAAAGCAAATATTTTTACAGCAGGCTAAAGGAGCCAGAGACACAGGTGCATTGCAGGAGCCAAGCGCGGAGGCAATCTGATTTTGGCCAAAAGAAGCAACCTGTATTTTTCTTGAGAAGAAATCCTTCTAGCCACATTCTTCATGCGATCACAAGAACACAGCCTCACACACGCAACCCGAAGAAATTTCTTGCATTACAAATTCTTAGTGTAGTCAGCATCCTGTTCTACTTTCGTCAAGGAAACTCATTTGGAAATGGAATTTGGAAACGGAAAGCTTTTGTTTAAAATTTAAAAAAAAGTTTTTTATTATTTCTTCATTCTACTAAAATATTCCCAAACTATGCCTTATTTCTTAAAAACCATTTGATTTAGTGTTATTAGAGGGTCAACTGTCAATGGTATCTCCATTCCTACAAAATGTACTAGTTTTGGAAAGAGTCGGGTGTGACTGCATGTGCTGAAAGTACAATCAGAAACGCATAGAGCAGCTGAAGAATTGATTTTTGAAGAGTGACTGAAAGGCTCCTGTATACCTTTTCTTATCTGAAAGAGAACACAAATAATTACTCTTGGCCATGGCCATTTCAGCATTCAGCATTTTAAATCAACTTAATAAGATAAAGTTGTTTGTTTTTTAAATGAACATGCAACAAAGGTCTGCTCACCAAAAGGGGAAGGAACGGTGCTTTTCGGTGGCTTTCCTCCATGAAACTTCTTTATTTTACTTACATCTACAAGCAAATTGAGTGGTTTTTATTTTCTGAAATAGTCCTCTTATCAGTCCATCCATTCCTCCACTCATCTGTGCATCTATTTGTCCTTTCATCCATTCATCCTTGGGAGATAGAGCCTGGGGTACACCCTGGATGGGATGCCTGTCTATCCAAGGTGGGCACACACACACACACACACAGACTCGCATACCTAAATGGGGACTGTCGATTCATTTCTATGGGAAAAACCCTAATCCCAATCACGACACCCTTAACCCTGACTCAGCCCTAACCTTAACCACAAGTAACCAACCCAAATACAAGACTTTTG
Source organism: Petrocephalus zakoni (assembly GCA_026774425.1). Taxonomy (NCBI): domain Eukaryota; kingdom Metazoa; phylum Chordata; class Actinopteri; order Osteoglossiformes; family Mormyridae; genus Petrocephalus; species Petrocephalus zakoni. Next base: position 12,107,811 of record JAODKN010000114.1, read on the forward strand.
GCATTTTTAGTTTTTTGATTGTATTCACAGATTTTTATAAAATTGAGGTTATCCAAATGGGGACCTGAAAAGTAGGGAAATTTCAGGTTATACCACACTTTGGGGACATTTTGGTCCTTAAATGTGATTATGCAAGCCCACACACACAGAATAATACACTTGAATTGTGCAACGAGAGAAATGCCAAATAGTCTGACGCCTAAGACATGAGACGATATGGCTATCTACTAAACCACAGAGCCACCTGAAAGTCCTCATATTCATAACACTAAGAATGTGCTTGCATGGTCTCCCTGTGCCATGGAGATTTCCACCAGGTATCCTCCTGAAAATAGATAGCATTTCCTACCTGTCTTTATACTCACTTTTTTTGTAAAAAATAAAGGATCCACCTGGAATTTGAACTGGCGATTTTTTTTACTTACTAATAAAGATGAGACAATCTGCACATCAGAGTTCAAAGGGGGAGATTTCTTTATATTTGTTAAAACAGATGCTATCACTTTCACAGCTGGGCCAGGGCTGAGCCAGCCACAATACTTAAAAAAATACCAAGAAAAATAGCATTCATGTGGGCTTCATGTTTACTAAGCGTACTCTTGCGACCCCGCACCACACAGTGGTTAAAAGGTATCCTGGTCCACAGCTCTACTGTCACCTGCTTAATCTTCACGACAAGTTCAAAAGAAATGCTCACATCCTTAGCAGAGATACCCCTAGAACTGCAGACATCAGCCGCCCTCAAGTCACTAATCTTGCCAAGCCATAAAAAGACTCGAGTTTGTTGTTCAATGGTTAAGAAAAAGAAGAACGTCAGCATCCAGGGCCACAAAGCTGAAAGTACTGGCCAAAATTTATAATTGAGATGTGACGTATCTTTCAGTGTGAGTTACTTACATAAACAGGAAATGCATTTTACAGTGGGTGTCCTCTATAAGGAGATTATCCATATTCTATTGCTACTTATCCATTACCAGGTCAAGTTGTTAGACTAAAAACACATAGGGCAAAAAGCAGGGGAACACCCTGGATGGGTGAGACACATATGTTTATATTCCTATTATGATGAGGACCATCCATTCATTTATATGGGAGAAACCCTAATCCCAATCACGACACCCTTAACCCCCACCCAGCCCTAACCTTAACCATAAGTAACCAAACAAATTTTGGCATTTGGCATTTATTTTTTTGATTGCATTCACCAATTTGAAGTAGTAAGGACCGAAAAAAAATGACCTCACTAGTCGCATTTTTTGAGCATTTGCTATACTTGTGAGACTTATACTTTGGTCCTAAATACACACGCATACATGCATTCAACCAAATGCTAAGGGAAATTCAGAGATTAATCCACTTAAGCACGTGTCTTTGGACTGTGGGAGGAGACCTGTATGCACGCAGGGAGAACATGCAAAACACCCCACGCATAGAGCATGTTTTAAAGCCTGGAGGTGCGAGGTTACAGTGCTTCCTATTCAGCCATGGTGACACCCGATATGTAGATTAGGCAGGCCGGAAGGGAACAGTGGAGATCCAGTAAAAAGCTGCATCACTTGAGCAAATGAAGCATAGTGGAGGAAAGGGCTTGTTTCATTCTAGTGAAACCCCCCCCATGAGAGGAAAAGCATATTTTTACTGCTGGGTTTTCTAGACACTTATCTTTGAGTGAGCTCTCGGTGTCAGGGAGCCTGCAGGTGTCACTGGATGTCAGCTGGCCTGTGTTTGTTTTGGGCGAGCACTTCTATGGGAGGTATCCTGGCCCATCAGTAATAACTGTAAAACGTTTGGGCAATGAAAACACGGCCTGGTTGAAAGGAATGTTTGAGGGCCTTTTGTGGCACCCTAGGCTTCGTTCCTTTCGGAGTTTTTCTCGATGAAAAAGGGAGCTCGCTTGTTTGTCTTGGAAGTCACTTCACAAAGCCAAGCTTGTGTAGGAGATGCAGCAGTGGGAAACCAGATGTGTTGAGGTGTGCTGCTTGTTTGGGATCTACCAGTCTTACACTTCCTCTGGATATCTGATACACAGTTTGCTGACAGGAATGGCGTATGTGTACATAGTAGAATCAACAGAGAAACCTACATCAGAAGGGACGAGAGCTCCACAGCAGACCGTGAACTTAAGGTCTTAATAAAACTGTAACTAACTAAATTCATCAAAATGTCACCAAACACAAGCAATCTAAATTAAAGAAAAATGGAAGAAATGGACCCAAAAAAGCATTTTCCATCGTTTTCAAACATTATTCTCCATCAAGGCCATTTGTACACAAATCAATACATAAGTGGACTTATGGAAGAAGACATTTTATTACATATTTCTTCACTGAGTCATTCTGCAGTCAGGAGTCCCCCAGATGTTTTCATTGAATGTGTTAAGCATCTATTCAACACTCTTACTCTATACCTTTGGGAATGTACACAGATGGAGCTCTGTGGACCTATGAATGGATCTTGTTAAATGTTAACTTGCGTGATACAAATTTGTATGTATGACCATTTATCTAAAAAAAATAGGTATAATGATAGACTGATAGAAGCAGTGTTTGCTTGGGATGGGATTTTTAGGGCAATGAATTCGCAGAGCATCAGGTATGGTAGGAGTAGTTCACAGAAAGAACTTCCAAACAAAAGGACTTAGGGTAGACAATCAGTGCACTCCTATATACAATTCCATTTAATCTTCTTCCATTTTGACTGCACCTGAATACACTGTATCAATAGGCAGTATTTATACAGCAAATAGGAGGTGTAGTGAACTGTGATGCGAAACCTCTCAGAACATTCCGTAACTGTTGTGAACATTCCAACAACTGTGTATGCTTACACTGAAAAGGTCTATTATTACCTTAAATGTAACCAGTAAAAGACATTTAAGGTTACATTGTCATTGTTACTAAATTTATAACAGGTTTTGTAATGTTTAAAAGAGCTGATGGTGGCTTCATAACCTAGCGGAAAAGTACTGTATATTGAGCACTGGCACATTCCGACATAGTTATAACGTGGTTGAACAAACCAGGCTAGATCTGAATCTGCCTCAGAAACATGAAGGCATACATTAAGTATATGCTCCCTTTGCTTGTAATTGGAACTTGTGTTGCTAGGTATATTTTCAGGCAGAGGAATGGAAAATGAAATAACTATTTATTAACTGTAACTAAGTGGCACTTTCTGTAGTCTATCGTTATACCATCCTTCTGGGTATTAGTTATATGTGTTTATAAGCTGTAATAAACAAACAAACAAACACATAAAACAATGGAAGAAACATGGGACGTGGCTTAATATTTACTTTTCGTAAAATCATTGTCTGTTTTTTCAATATTATTCTTAACCATGCCGACATTTTATGCAAATATATTAAAAAGATCAAGAAAACAGTGAAATGGTGAATGGTTGCATACTTTTTTATATGGGTTCTGCATCTGCATCTTTATTTATAAACAGTGCTCTGGTGTTTATATATGGAAATAAATAAATGGAGGCCAGGTGCTTGGTGACCCCACATCCAAACACCAATAAGAGAGTTACACCCTGAGGTTAACCGTGAGGGCCAGACGACCACGGGCAGCAGAGTGCCAGTGAGCTGCCAAGCGATCTTGCTGAGAAGAGGAATGCTCTTGGAGTTGGGCTTTTCACAGACGCGACCAGCAAAACCAACACCAAATATAGGTGGCTACAACCCACATACTTCAAATTACAGTGAGCTTGACATCAGAAAAGGCTCGCCTCTGATTCGAGAGGCCTTTTAAAACTTCAGTAAATGATGATGTTTTCATCATATACATATATTTTTTTGCCAGTTTCCGGTTTGATAGTAAGTCTGTATGGTCTGTTGTACAGATGTGTGAAAGAATCAGGAGAAAAGTGAAACAGCTGCGTTCATATAAATGTTCAGATGGTTACAGAACATTACTATATTACTTTTCTATCTGAAATTGCAAATTAGAGGTTATATCACTGTCTCCAGATCCTATGAGGTAGACATTTACTGTACAGATAATAATGTATTCCCATACATATTCCCAAGTCTATGAAATATTTAATTACCCGCTATTATATTGATTTTGAAGATTGCCTGGAATAAATCTGGAAGCTTTAAGTTGAGGGTAATGGCAGGACAAGCTGGGAATGAGTCAAAGACACACGTATCAGACAGGGTTAGGGTGGGAGATGAAAGAAAGGGCAGCATTTGGCAGGTGTGGCATATGCACAAATCTAAGGAATCAAAGGTATATATTTCCGACTCTGGAGCGAACAAATACAGAGATATCTTTTCTTCAAGCTCCTCTCCTATGCTAATTTTCTACATTCTTTTGGTTTTAAATTACTTGCGGGAAGGAAAAGTTAAGTTTAGCAGTCAACATCTGTGCAGTGGTGTACCCGAAGGGACAGAGGAACTATAGTTATAAATTTACTAGAATCTGACCAAAGCAAGTAAACCATGGATTATGGGATAAATCAAAAAGTGGCAGATGCAATTACTTGTCACATGTTAAATTAGTCACTCATTCTGGAGTTACTTTAGAAATTCACAGCTCAAAAGGCATTTAGTGTCCAAAATACCACTAATTCATATTTATATTAATGGGGTGTGTTAAATTTAAATGTCATCAGTAGATTATCTCTGGTTGAATAGTTACATACTAATAACAGTATGAATTATTACAATAAAAAACAATTAATTGCATAAAACTGTGCTACGTTTCCTGGCACATGCAATTTTTCAGGAACGTTCCAGGCTTCTAATGACATCACAGCAAAAGAGTAAAATTTAAACTAAAGTATGGAATTAACCTACCTCCAGATGTTAATATGATAAACAACAAGTGCCTTTTATTTATATATACTTTTCAACGGGTGGTTCAGTGGGTAACATGTTTAGCTCACTCCTCCAGGGCTGGAGGCTGGAATCCTCCCCCCACCCTGTGTGTGGGGCGTGCATGTTCGCCGTGTAAGATGCTGGGTTTCCCCAGGTACTCCGGTTCACTCCCACAGTTCAAAGACATGCAGTTAGGCTAATTGGTGTCTCTGAATTACCCATAGGTGAGTGTGAGCCTTATGCAGCCTGGGACGGCCTCCCAGTCCCCCTGCAACCCTGGCTAGGATACGTTCTTAGAAGATCAGTGGATGTACCATATTTGTTGTGGTTTAGCCGTGTTAGCCATAATAAGGGTCTCCTTTGCATTTTTTCTCACATATAAAAATATGTGATATGACACAACTTCGCACCAGTCACTCGGTCAAAAAAGGCAAAAGAATTTATTTCCAAGGAAGAACTGAGTATTGTGTGTTCAGATGTTAGCGGAGGCCATTCCTCCAAATGATATGTCCTGTGGGAAGGATATCCATATTCAAAATAGAACTTCTTCCAAAGTCATATGTCTGAGGAGCAAAGTGAAGATCAGTGATGGTGTAAGAATGGAGAGCATTTAAAGCACAGAAAAAGGTTTGTGATGCTACGCTCTGATATGTACCAGGACAAAACAAGCCTGAATCACCGAGCGATTCAAGGCTGTCACACATGTGTTCTGAAGACAGGTGCCAAAAGCCTGCAGGAGGTTAATAGAGATTCTAATACCAGCAATTTTAACGTTGTGTTGTCTCTTGAAACTAGGCTAAGGAGCTTATGTATGCTTCATTACTTTAGCTAAAAGGGCACAAATACAGGAGTGTAACTGATAAAATGTTCAAGCATGACCTTGTAAGTGTACGTGCAACTGAACTGATTAATGAATGATAACTCTATGCAAAGCCGATAGCTACACCTGAAACAGCATCAGTGACGTAAATATATCTTGATTTTAGCTTGATTTTAAATATCAAAACAAGTACATCATGAAATCTTTTTGCCGTTTTTGCTGGAATCTGAGAAACCAATGTGTTAGTATATTAAAAAACATAAAACATAAAAATAATACTGCCTCTTAAACTTTAATTTATACACCATTATCTTAAAAGTCCTAAAAGCAGCTGGCAGACCGTAAACTGACTTATGATCTTGGCGAATTTCCATTAGTGGCTGAAGAGGAGATTTATATTTTATATACTTGACTGTTTTTTTCAGAGTAAAACCACAAAACCTGAATGTATTCCAAAGGTCTCGAGGACAGAGCTCTTTAAAGAATGCCTCTGTGGCCCAGGATTTATTTAGTAAACCATGAGCGGAGGCCTGCTCTCTGCAGTTTGCAATCAGATGAAGTCCTCTCCCCTAAGCCATCCAGGAAAACAATGTTGTGTTAGCAAAGCCTGCCATTATTAAAGGAGACCAACACCTGCAACATACAGAAGACCTACAAAGGCTTAGGACAACTGCACGTGACCCAACACGTACAAATAACAAGGCCATGATGATTCTTGTAAAATTTTCTGAATTCCACCCAAGTTGTACGGTATGGTTTTACCAAAACATTATTTTAAAATGGTCCGTATGTTAATGCGTAAAATGATTGGTAAAATAATAATGTAACATAAATATGTTAGTCATAAGTATACTGTAACTTAATTAAAAGGGGATATATAAAATCCACAAAGTAATTCTGTCCTGCAAAAAAGTATGCTATGCTACGAATAATATACAATGAATTGCTATATTGTTAAAATGGTCCCAGATTAAGAAGCAAAAATAAAGCTTAGTATTATTTCATTTTGTCTAATCTATTTATACCACAGAATTATAATGCACTGATATATATTAGGATTATGGTATTTTTATGGTATTGTAACACTTGTTATGCTTTTCAAATTGGCGTCATATGCTTTTGAAGTCTTAATAGAACATAAAATAACATTAGCAGGCACATTTTCAAAACATCATGAATTGTTTTTATTGTGATCACAATTCCACATAATTAAGAAAGGCCAAGTAAACTTTCGTAAATGCTGTTTCATCTTTCAGCTGCTTCATATTACACTTCGCATGTAAAACCTATGAAAATCCCTCTACGTTTAATTTGAAACAAACTTGTCTTTCCGTGCAGCCTTCCCACCACCTTCTTTACTTCCCCATGCCTGCCCTTCGTTTGCTGTCAGCTTTTGACAGCCAAGTCCCCCGTAGCCACTTTAGCCACAACTCTCTTGCTCACTCTCAGTCATTAGTAAAGTTGGCTGCTTTCTTGCTTTGTCGATCCAGCCTAATCCCACTCCTCTTCCACTCTCACTGCGGATATCTTGCTGTAACCTTCATTGATAACCAAGGTACAGTGGGCAGTGGTGGCCTGATAATTGGGGGTGTGCACTTGTGATCAAATGGTTGCTGGTTTGAATCCCTGATCAGCAAGGTGTCACTGAGGTACCCTGAGTAGGGTTCTGCTGCCTGGGTGCTATGTCACATATATGTTGAGTGTGTCAGCAATGACAATTAATCACGTTCTAACCATGAATCTCACTGCGTCATCACACTCCACCTTTCCTCGCATTCACAATGTTATCTATGTTACTTAACGCATGGTGCATGCACCAAATGCCTGCAGGACCTTGCACTAAAATCATACCATAAATTTCCCTCTTCAAAAATAGATTTCAAAGTCACGTTTTTGAAAAAAGTAGAATTCAGTTTGCCACTATAGGTGCACAAATCCCCCTGTTTTTCACCAAAGCAGTTGACATGGTCAGCCACTAAAAGTTAAAGAGCATAAAGAATTTGGCTGAGCAACACTCCCTAGAAATTGCCCTAAAAACTTAAATCCTCTTATTTTCATCTTCTGTTAAAGTTCGACCAGTATGTACTGATTTCACTGCTCTAGGTTTCTACTTCTCGCAATTCCAATTAACTTTGGACCTGAGTAGAAACTGAGCATTCAAAACTGGTAAAATGTTTGCATTCCTGTAATTAAAGAGCTTCAACTTTTATAATAACCCTCTGCAAAAATGATAGCTACGGGATTTGTATTTCTTTTAGTGTGAATGAAAGGTTGTCTGCCAATCGCACTACCTAAAATCTCTTGAAGATCCACTATAAAGCCGTGAATGCTTGGTAGCCATATTCCAGAGGCTGGAAGCAATGGCCCGACCCCACTGTAACTAACTCTACTATAATTAGCCTTCGTCTTTTTTAGAAGTCTTAACATGTTTTTTTCATAATCTCCCTCAATTAATCCAATTCAAAGGGCCTGCCAGCATTGCCAGGTGGTCTGACAAAGAGGAGGAGGCTGCATGGCCCCTTACGGCTGTGCACTCCGGGTGTTTATGCTGATGGCTTCCAACTGTTCTGCACGGGTTGAATAACAGCGGCCACTCATTGTTCCCGGCACAAATGGGAGAACAGACTGAGGGACATTGTTTTGGGATGAGGAAGAAAAAAAAGTAGCAAAAATCTGGACCCTCGGACAAAGGAAAGTGCTATCAAATGCCATGATAAGTGTCAGAGGAGCTGTACAGGTGCAGCCTGACTTCACCAAATGAAAATAGCTAGGGAAACACTATAGTGACAATGTTCAGGGAGGGTCCCATTTAATTAACTTTCTCAGAGCGTACATTAAAGGTTCTTGAGAGGCAGTTACTATGTGTCCCTTTTTCCTGGACATCAGGCCATTGTACCTTGTTTTCATGCTAACTGCAAACATTCGGCTTGATGCTGTCTGCTTATGTTTTCTTCCCATGTTCGCGGTCTGTGTTTCGGCTGATTAGCTGTGTGATTTCTGCTGATACTATGTCACCTTTATCATTACCTTTCTGTGTCTTTCCATTTATTCATTAGGAAATTATCCAAATTACTTATGATGAGGTATTTATGTACTTACTAAATTCTTATTCCACTGATCTTTTCGCATTGTGGGTCAAAAGCAATGCCGAAAGTTCAGAATTCAGGCAGCTGATGACATCTTTGGCATGTATATATGAATGCTATGAGCTCCCTGGCAAATCAAAGGTGTTTTTTAGGCGCTTCATATGCTCTATATATTAGTTCAAAATGTGTTGATGAACAGCGTATAATTTGAATGGTATTATTACCCCCTGATCCTCCTGTCTCCTCCTAAGTGTGACCCTGATGAACTATGCTTGTTGTTTGTTGCTTGTTGCTCCTCATTAGCCTTGGTATTTAAGTATCTGTCTGTCTCATCACCTCCAGGCTGGTCTTTAATGTCTCGTCTCATGTCTGCCCATTCTAACCTTCTTGTTTGACCCCTCACAGCTCATTCTGTTTTGCTGCTCACGTTTTATTAAAAAAAGCCCCTTGAGTTTTTCATCCCGTACATCATGATAGAATGATCAGACCAAAGTAACCCTGCTGCTGTTACCTGCAGACCAGATTCCCCTTGTTCTCCTGATCCAGAGATTAGCCAAGTCACCAGAGCCAGGGGACTTGCCAGAAACTCCTTGCCTGTGAACTGAGGACTTCGTCTTCCTCCTGGATGCCCACCTGCAGCAGCTACTTGTGCATGATGCCTCTCCTGCATGGCAGCCACTGGCATCTTTAGCTCAGTGATTGTTTCTTTAATAGTCAAGACATCTGTCACAGCATTCTGCAGTGTAGCATTTATCTTGCTAATTTCAAGAAACATCTTATCTAAACTCTCAGCTGACTTCACACTCGGCTTTTCCTGGGAGCCATACGACCAGTACCGGCAAAAAAACTTTGACATCAACATACTGCTTTAAATTACTTCTCACCACTTTAGGGCAATACGTAACTATAATTGAAGTAATCAAGCACCTATTACCACTAAATATGAACCACTTATTTACCAAATTAACACGTTTTAACCTGTGGATGAACCGCCGTTAACTGAAAGAGCCGCCATCTTGCTTGCTGTCCCCATGTGACTCGCGTGATCCCTCCCCAAAGGCTCTCCACAGCTCACTGAAGCTCGGCCCGCAAGCTCTCCGCAACCTACCACAGCTCCCTTCTCAGCAAACCCCAAGCAGCAAGTGCCGAAAAAGGGCTACCCCCCGTCCTGAGCCTCCAGAGCCCAGCCTGGAAGGGGCTACCCCCCATCCTGAGCCTCCAGAGCCCAGCCTGGATGGGGCTACCCCCCATCCTGAGCCTCCAGAGCCCAGCCTGGAAGGGGCTACCCCCCGTCCTGAGCCTCCAGAGCCCAGCCTGGAAGGGGCTACCCCCATCCTGAGCCTCCAGAGCCCAGCCTGGAAGGGGCAGTCGCCTGTCCCAAACCCCCGGGGCCTCCAGAGCCCGTCCTCACAGCGCTCATGAGCCACTACCCTCTTGAGCCATGCTTGTTTCTTGTTGCCCCTCGTTAGTTTCAGTATTTAAGTATCTATCTGGCTCGTCATCCAGGTCTAGTTTTTACTGTCTCTCCTTCCTTCTGCCTGTATCCTTCCCCATACTTCCCTTCCCATTTGACCCCTCTTTGTTTCCCTGCTTCTGTTTCATCACATAAAGCCCCATTTTGATTCGGCCAACACCTGCTCCTTGAATCCTCTATCTCGCACATTGTGACAACTACGGTATTTTGTTGATAAATTAGAATTTTTAAATATTAGTGCTGATAAAATATTTATTTCTCATGATCACTTTGTTTTGCTACCATTGAAACCATAACTGGATTTGATTTCCGGAATGAATTCATTTTTTTTTTTTTGGAATCTGTGCTGTTTTAACTTGTCTAAAAACAGTACAGAAGTAAAGACAATGAATGGTCATGCATACAAGAGCATTAAAAGCAATTGAGCAACTAAAATGAAAAGACAGATAAATTATAGCTGATATGATATAAATATAACATAAAAATGTAGATAAACATTTATAAAAGTTTATTATAGGTTCATACAAATAACACTAGATAGCTAACATCCATGCATGTATCCAACAAAGATCACTTTTCATATATATCACCTCATGGTCATTTTTTGTGGTCCAAAATTTAAATAATTTTTTGTTTTAACAATATCACTATGCCTTGAGTAATGTCACCTAACATAAAAAAGATTTGAATTCTAAATAAAAATTTTATATATTGCTAACTGTTACTGATAAATTTTTGAATACCATGCTGAAATGTATAAAACGGAAATGTGCGTAGATTTCACTGTTCACCAAATGCGGTGAAAATCTGAACAAATAAAGAACCCATATCACCTCTTCTATGTCCCAAGGCAGGTCCAGAATTTTCAGGCAGTTAAACCAGGGGGGAATCACTTCCATAAACACAGCAGGGCCACGTCTCTTCTGAAAGCATGCTTGGGCACAGCTCATCACCCGCATAAGCAAGCCAGCATATAGTATAATATCTGTTTGGCTAGTCATAAAGCGATCAGTACTCCGCCCACACCTCAGCACATCACATTTCATCATATCAGGTGAACACCGATTAATGCAATGGTGACATGCTTTGCGGGGTTAAAATAATGTCAATCAAGAATATATTAATTTCTGTTGTTCCCTTATTCCAAGGCATTTCGTAGACTGGTATTAACTTGACAAATTCTACTGATCGAGTATCATTTTTCATTCACTACATACATGACTTCTCTTTATCATTAACCACTTGTGTGTTTGAATTTACTTGCATCTCATACATGAACAATAAACCATTTCATTTTTCATTTAATTAAAAGTTACGCAAAAGTGTAAATATTCTGTAAACATTTAAGAGTCTTGTACCGCCTTTTTCATAAAATCCGGAAAAAAAGGTGTTGCTTTTCATATGACTAAATAACATCACTGCATCGCCAGGTAATGTATAACTTGCAGACTCTACATACAGATGAGGTCATCACTGCATAAGTGGGTAATGAATAATATACTGGCTCTACATGCAGATGAGGTAATTTATTCAGCACACATATCATTTAACCATTTTTTTAAGGTGAACCTTAATTTATGCATTCCGTTTTACTGTAGATATAAAATGCTATCTGCATAAGGAAATACTTTCAGTATTTGGCAATAACAGCTGGGCAATGGGTGAGTTTTCAGTCTTTCAGTGATGGCAGCGAGACATCCAGTAACCACTGACTAATTGGATTATGTCAACTTCCCGTTTCTCACTCAGACCAACAGGGGCCTCGAGTCGCCTTCACCAACCTGTGGGGAGCAACAGCTGGGGGTAAGACCTGGCCTCGTAATCTCGCCTTTCTTTCATTTACTTATCCTCTCCTCCATATAGGTCTTTAAATCTTTTCTAATCCCATGAGCCAGAACTGCAGCGTTTTAGCTGAGTTCTGCTACGACTTAACAATGCGACCATTTTGTCCCCAAGAGAGCGACAGCTAAAAAGAAAGGCCTATCATTTTTTTTCCTTTTCTTTTTTTCTTTCTTTCCCAGATTCGGGAGTTGCGGTCGCATGGCTTGCAAGCCTGCCACACCAAATTCAACTCTGATCCAGCATCTGCGGGTGGCCTGGACGTGAAAGTCCGCAGCGGGTCACAAACACGTTCCTGCTCAGAGGATGCTGAGCATCTTATCTTTCGCAGTTACGCCGATGCCGTTTCTGTTTGTTTTCAAATCGCCAACCAGAAACTAAACAAAGTGTGGATTACTCTGGAGGGTGGAGTTCAGTTTCTGGCGTAAAATATTTGCATGTATTCTGATCTTTCTAAGTCAACCAAAATGCCACTTCAATAAATAGAAATTATTATAATGTACTAGCCTGCACAATACTCTGAAATCACAGTTATTATATGATTTATTTGAAATTGTGTTATTTGATTAAAGTCAATGCTATATAAGCTTTCATCTTGGTCATTTTTTAGTTCATATGCATTTTTTTGCACCATGTACAAACACATGTAATGCTAAAACATTAAATGACTTCTTGGGTGAGCTGAGCCATCATCACCACAAACGCCTAAGAACTCCATTAATCAGATAGCTTTGTTATAGTCAGCTGTGAGGTCATCTGTCACTTCCACAAAATGAAATCTCCACCTAAAGATATTTTACCATGAATTGTCCTGCTAATTCACTTTTCGTGGATTTCGAGGTATTTTTAAAAAATAATCAATTTCTTAGTGTAAGTCTAATGGGAGATATAATGTTGTACCATTGAACTTGAATACTTGCAGTAAACTTGAATAAATGACTTCAATAAGTATTCAGCAATATAAATTAGTAAACTACTGAAATAAAATAAAAAATCAAATAAAATCATAGTAATAGTAATAAACAACTGGTATTATGTTCATGAAAGATTAATGGGTGATATGCCACCATTATGTACACAACAAGAAATAAATGCATTAAAATTTTGCAGTCCTGCTTGGCTAAATATCATTTCTATGGTGTCTTTAAGGAAAATCTAAAACAAAAATTCAATGATTAAAAAGCGACTTTGAAGTTTTCATTGCTGTCTTGGAATGGAAATGTTGTATGTTGGACTGAAATGAGGCATAATAGGCCAGCATTTTTATCAAAAGTCATCAAGATAAGTCCTCCTTTTTCATTTTTTTTTTAAATTGAATTGTTCCTTTAAACAGCCCTCGAGTCCTAGTGAAATGCTGCTTTAAGAAGTTTTGCTGTATTAAGACTTTTACCCATATCATTCCCAGAACACACAGCTCCTCAACACGCATGAACACGCAGATGAGTCTTTGCCAAACACACAAAATCCAGAGACTTCCTAAGCCACCACATAATGAAATGCAGTTCTGTGATGGATCGTTGCTAGCACAAATACCTTTTAAGTACATTATCAAGCTTTTATTGAGGTTTAACTAATCCACTCTAACAAATTAAATTAAAGATAGTGCTGTAAGCTTGGGAAAACGTATCACAGGCACCCATTTCGAAATCCAAACCATAGAATGGCTACTCTATATTTCTCATGAATTAGTTTAGCTTTGGGGGTGGCATGGTGGTGCGGTGGTTAGCACTGTCGCCTCGTATTCTGGCATCTTTAAATTGCCCTTAGGGTACAATGTATATATGACTATCTGGATGTGTGTTCCCAGTGATCGAAAAGCATCCCTTCCTGGGTGCACCCCAGCCCTGCACCCTGTGCTGCTTGGGATATTGACGGATAGGTTATAATTATTACTGTTTTTTAAAACACCCTTTTGACATCCATGATATTATTGCTGGCTACATATTACGTTAAATTGTACGGTAGAAAATGTAATGATTATCTTAAAATCTTAATGTGACCGTTTTCTTTCATGTTTCATTTCCCACAATAGTTAAGTCTACAACATTTCCGTGACAATCTATATAACAAACGAGGCAAAACAGAGTCTTTTTAGCTAAAGGGCCCCAGATGAGGTTCCTTCTGATAAAAGGAACATGGATTTTCTGTGACAAGAAATAACTTCTTTAGCGGACGGAGCCAGTGCTGTGGTGGATGTGGGCCTGGCTTGAGTGTGCGTTTGTGTGTTTTTCCAGCAGCTGTGTTTTTGAGGTAACTGTCTATAGGAAACTGCTATTTTTGGAGATGCTATTTTCCAAGCAAATGCATCTATATAACACAGTATGACTGTTCTTATGTCATCATAATATTTGTTATAACTTATCATCGCGATACTTAATCTGTTGTTTTGGATTAAATATCAAAGAAAAGCCCCCTTGATCAACTTTGTCTGCCATGACATTGCATTGACAGGGACAATTTTGCACGCAAATGCACACACACACACGCAGAAACACACACAGGGACCTATGCATGCACATATGCATGCAGATGCACACACACATGCACACACACACACACACACACACACACACACACAGAATGTGTGGCTGCTGAAGTCTCCCAGCGGATTTGAGGGAAGG
>JAODKN010000114.1:12140511-12159613 GCA_026774425.1 Petrocephalus zakoni
CAGATGTGTTTTTTTTATGTCTTTGTCTCAATTCGGTCTTGGCCACTCCAAAATCCCAGAGTCTTTTTCCTGACTTGGACCTGATATAGGTGCTGTTGTCTCTGTCCCTAGCTAAGTTCTTACAAGACCAGAGGGCTTTTCCCAAAGAGAATGCCAACAGTAAAGAAAATTAATGGAAATGAAAAATTAAACCTGGTAAATTATAGTGTTATATAAAGCCACTACAGGTCTTGATATGCAAGACTTTTCCTGTAGCATTGCTGTAAAATGATACTTATCATATGAGGGGAAAAGAAAAGTTAAAATGGCAAATTTTTTACCTACAGCCCACAGCTAAAACTGTCAAATACAGTCATAAGGAAATATTTTGACAGTATTCCAGCTGGTCTTCAATGAAACAAATTATATCTGGGGCACAGGAAATGTGGCATAGGTCAGAGGAAAAATTTAGCTGAGAGCCTGATTTACTCAGTGGACCATTTTACTGCATGTAAAGCACAGGTCGTATCTTTTAAGGACTGCAGAGTTTACTCAGATTTTCCCTGGGGATTTCAAAGTTTAACGTAATTTCAAGTAGTCATCTGCCAGCGTTGCTACCAGGATTACTAATGTAGATATTATAATGATAATCATTATTATTATTATTATTATTAGTATTATTATTATTATATGCCTCGTATACCTTCTGGATTATGGTTTCAATTCATGACCAAACTGCATATCGGGAGTTTACAGGTTCTGCTCTGGGTCTCGTCCTGTTTTCCTCCCATACTCACGTGATGTAGGTGACTTGGTGTTTCTCTAAATGGCCTGTATTGTGTATCTTTGTGTGGGTGTGCCCCTGCATCATGTAGGAGGCTCCCTGGGATGGGCTCAGGGTTCAGTGTAACCCACCACTGGATAAAAAGTTACCAAAAAATGGATGGGTGGATAATAGCAGTAATATTGCAGTCTGTCATCTGTGAGATTACATTAATACATTTTAATTTGTATTAAAGAATAAGCACCATTATCTTATTAATTTAACATTATAACCAAATCCATATGCATTTAAAGAGATCAGACTGTATAACATTATAACAAAAATACCTGTTCCTTTTCTTGGATGAAGGATGACAAGTAAAAGATGGGAGGGCTGGTCAAACAGAAGGTACGCAACGTGAGAGGCTGGCCCTGGAAGGCAGAACAGTGTGAAAAACAAAGATTCATTCACATTCACCACGAAAATAAAAAGAGGTGGCATTTAGACACTGCCTGATTCGTGGAGGTTCAGGTACATTGGCTTCTTTGAATATCTGTGTAAGGAACCAGCTGTGACCCTCTGGAACACCATGGATTTTGGAAGCCAGGAAGGACCTCAGTCAATATTCTTTGGTAGTATTTCTGGTCCACATGCCCTACCATACTCTTTCAATGTACCTTATAGGATTTTATAATTCCAAATCCCTATGGGGTAGTAGGAACATTCCATGGTATGTATTGCACCTCCTTTTTCTCCTCTGTTTCCATAAAAAATACATCAGCACAAGAAAGGTACTAACACCATTTTTCTCTCTTATTGATTTTTACCAAACAAATCGTATTCTACACCTAGAATTTATACCCAAGTTGTCTTTAACACAATGTGGGTCATCACAAAATAGCTCATAGTTTGATTATTTAAACAGTTGGGATCATATAATTCAGTGACATGAGCAGTGACAACATCCTACGTTGACTAATGCAGAACCTTCAGCTTTGCATTTAATGAAGCATATTTCAGAAAATGTAGATGGTGGTCACCAGCCTTGAACTTCCAAAAAGACTAGAGCTTGCGAAGCACCTGATCAATTCATTACAATTGGATAAGCAATTATATACAAAGAACCTCCAGGAACTCATAAAAAAGCTAATTGGAGGACAGGCCAACAGACATTTTTGAGTAGGACTATAATTTGGTTTCCTGATTTATCCTCCATTTAGCTATTCAGGAAGGAGTAATGCAATACAGAAAGAGCACAAATCTGATTTATGATGTGTTTTACCCCATATACAAAAAAATTTGCTTTGGCTTCAAGTTCTGCTTGCCTTCACCCACACTTTTGCCAATAGCTCACCTAGTTCACAGAGTACCAACGCTCTCAAACCTATAAAAGGTGCGGTCACAGAACCGAGGAGCTTATAGCAAACTACACAGCAAGTATCTGTACTTAACGTCAAAAGATTAAGCGGCATAAAGATTAAGGAGATGAGGGTTACATTGCTGCGTTACACTCTAGAAATATTTGGGTAGTGGTTAATAGCTCCTCAAGCTCTTGAGGAGCTAATCCTTTAGAAAATGCTTACGCTAATAACTAAGGAATGCTTTTGTAACATATAGGCCAAAATTATGTCTACATGAAGAATACAGGGCATGGAGCAGCTGCCAGACTCGGCTCGCTCCGGCAACCATGCAGTTTGTTGGAGAACAGAGTGTAGCTAAACCAATCCCACAGGTCTCCACCCTGAACCACAGACAATGAAATGTTGTCTCTAATGGCCATTTAAACAAAGCAACTTGCATAGCATACACTTTGGTGATTTATAAAATGACTTATTATATACATGCATGTAATTAAATATACAACTCTTGGAACTTACCAGCAATCTATTGGTCAGAGGCGAATCTACATCCACACATAGCAACTATGCTACCTGTAGCAATTCTGGCACCACCCCATCCCCTCAAGCACATGTCCCTCAGCCACACGTAGCTACCGACAGTGCCTTGCCCTGACTTTTTAAGCTCGTAAGCCAAAAATCAACTCATCCTGGAATTTCCCGTATTGGCACATACAAGCAATGTCAAAATTATAACTGAAACGGCAAACAATAATGAATCCCTGGTTTAGGCCAAACACAGAGGCACAGTGTCTCTGCTCAGGCCGTTCTTTCTAAAAAGTCATAATAATTATTTGCACCTGAGAATGGCTGCATTGATGAGCCACAGTGCCAGCGGCCGCTCAGGGCCAGCTGGTGGGGGAGGGGGGAGGGGGGTTCAGGGGGCTCCTCCTCAGGTTGCCTGCTGCACACATGTTGCTTAAAACCAACCAAATATCGTGCCTCTCATGTTTCTACTGATTTCTTTCTGTTTTCAAGCCTGAAAACACTGGCTGTATGAAAGTGGCAAAATACAGGATGGCCGCATGTCTAAAATGGCTAAAATTAATTATTGCATCAAACGATTATCATTTACATCTTTCATAAACGAAAAGTCAGATTTTTCATGATTATGTCATAATCACTGTGATATTTATGTTAACTCTCCATCCTTTCTTCCCCTTTCTGTACCCGCTGTACCCGGGGCCTATCCCGGAAGCCATAGATGCCCGGCTTCATGTTTACCGATAAACCTTTAAATGTTTTGTCTTCATGTTTTATCTCTTAAGTCTCCTTATTGTCATAATATACATAGACAAGTTCTATTTCTTGGCAAGTTAGATTAGTATTAGTTCTTGATTTTCACCTAAAACAGCAGCTGATGTAACTTATTGTCTAAGTCATGTCATTACTGGAAGCTGAGATTAAGCACAAACCAGGGCACCGTTGCTAGGAGCCAAGGCACCCACAGCCTCTCCTCAACAGCAAAACAGTCTTACGACATAAATTACCCTTGCTGATATTGCATTTTAAGATGGCAAAGCATTTCCTTGTGCGGACATTTAAGTGTGCTTTATTAATAATAGTTTGTATGTAGTCAAAATAGATTAAACTTTTAGTAAAAAATATTAAACAGTACCGGCCTCGTTAATTTATTATGCTTTGAAATGGGCAATTTTTTTGCATATATATCCAGTACAATCATTTAGACATACAAAAATTTAGTCATAATGAGACTGCAAAATATTAATGAAGTGCATTAATATAAGATCAGAACAAGTGAATTCAAATCCAATTATACAAATGCAAGGTTTCACTTAGCGTTCAAGACGCTGTTTTTAATGATAGCAATAATAGTAATACAAGACTAGTTCAAGTGATATATAACTGTCTGCATTTATGCCGACATGTATTCTATTCTCTTTAAAGCAGAATATTGTGTCACATTTTTTCACAATTAAAAGCAGAAAACATTCCTGTGTTATAAAACAAATCTGTGTTCTTCAGTTAAAATACATAAAAGTCACTGAGTCTTATTAAACAAAGCAATGCGGATATTTTCTAGTTGACTGAACAAATAAATGGGAAAAG
Organism: Petrocephalus zakoni; assembly: GCA_026774425.1. Lineage (NCBI taxonomy): Eukaryota > Metazoa > Chordata > Actinopteri > Osteoglossiformes > Mormyridae > Petrocephalus > Petrocephalus zakoni. The sequence continues at coordinate 12,144,721 of JAODKN010000114.1, forward strand.
CTGAACTTCGATCTGAAAATGAATAAGTCAAAGTAAATCTGCGAATAATAAAAAAGAATTAAAGTACTTATATGCTTAAATGCTACTTTTATGCTAGCGATCTAGAGCCACTGTACAAATATAGTATTAAAATCACAGAAAGTGGAATGTTAATTTTTAAATAAAACAAGATATAACAGATGAATTGTTTTCTTCCCCAGTACACCAATTACAGTCAAATTGTCAGCAGATGGCATTTTTGGTACTTTAATCATTTTTTCGACTTATTATTACATGTTATTATTGTTATATGTTATTATTCTTTTTTTCTCAGGGAATAAATTAAGTAAAAACTCCAAAAGAAAATGCTTTATTGTTTCAATGTGATCACAGCCCATATTACTAAGTAAAATGCAGGAGAAAGCAGTGATCACAATTATTATTTTTTTTGCTGTGTACATTTTAGCATCTATGTGGAGACAATTAGGGAAACCCCCCAAAAAGAGTGACATGGGGATGGTCTCCTGGAAAAACAAGAAAATCCCCCAAGAAAGGGGAGTCAAGGTAAGAGCAGGACCTTTAACATAAAAGCCATTCTGGAATTTCAAGGATAAAGTAATCGAGCGTCTTCGTACCACGCTGGGAATAAACTGGTGACATGCTTCCAGAAACAAAGAGCTGTGTGTGGGAAAAAAGGCTAAGGAGATAGAATCATATAGGACTGAAAGTGTGGCTGGACCAGAAACCAGAGTCTGCAAGGTACAAGGAAATGTAGAAGGCTAGAAACAGCTGGAGCATATCATTGGAAACAGATGAATGAACTGGGACACCCCTGGAGGAAGCTGGAGAAACCTGCCTAAAATGGGGTCCAGCCCTCCAGTGAAGAGGTAATATGGACAGGCATGCAAAATGCATGCAGAGGTAGAAGATGAAAGAACACACTTATTATGTGAAGTCCTCAGCGTTTTCTGTCCAAAGCGGTTTATGTGGTGGTCAGCCAAAGTGGCACAACAAAATTACTTCTGCACCCATCACCAGTGTCCATGTCACAGTTAAATGCAGCCTGTGGAGATCATTTCAAATAGACACCTATTGATCGGTGTTGATCTTTGCAGTAAAATATACTGTCTAATACAGCTGTTAATGAAGTTATTATCTTTTTATGAATGTAAACACATTTTAAAGAATTTCCATAATACTCCTGCTTCAATGAAACATCACTCTATTTTCAGTAATTGCTGAAATTAAATCCCTTACCCGATTCTCCATCCCCGCATCACAATAGATATTTTATTACAATATACATTCTAGAGGTAGCCGGATAAACGTTTAAGATTCAATAAATAAATGCAATTTGAAAAACAAACAATCAATAAGCACTTCATATTAAACTAATATGAAAATATTCAAGCAATGGTATATAGTGAGTGCTGGTATAATCATAACACCCCGCTGACAAATTAACCTTTCCTCATTTTAATGGACCATTAAAACTTGCTTGCACTGAACCTTACTTGGCTGTCGCAAGCATAATTTGACTCAAGATTACTTGTTACGCTTAAATTCCAATAATGGGGAACAGCGTGCACACCTTTTAATGTGGAATACACTAGAATTTCCAGCTGGAATGCAATTTACGCTACACTCTTGCCAGCTCCCGTAATGAAAGGCTGCGAGGAGTCACATGTTTGTGAAAGTGCTCGGGCAGCACATATTTGGAAGCTGAGCGAGTGAGGGATGGCCGCGGAGGTTATGGAAGCCGCGGCCTCAGTGTAAACACAGGTGTGGAGGAAGCCAGCGAAAGGGCCAGCCTGACCAGTGGCCGCTGCGACATAAATCGTCACATTTGTCAGCAAAAAAATAATACCCTGGTACACCAAAGAAAAATAAAATGCTTTATTTCCTTCTACAAGTTAAAACAACGTCCATTTATATAGTTAACAAAGGCTTAGCCAATAAATATTTATTATAGTGTACAGATAGACGTCTTTAGCATTATAATTCCACTTGACAGCTATTTGAAATAATCTGATGATGACTGTATTGAAATGTAATGTTCATGGCTGAGAAGGCTTGGTTTAGAGTTTTCAGTTGTGTGTTTTTCCATTTCAAGTTTTTAGACATATAAAAAAAAATCAAAATTAATTGTTGGTCAGATTCAAAATCTCCTTTGTATGTAGATGGTGTTTTTAATTCACCATTTTAAAAATGGAGTGCATAATTATCTGAAAGGAAATAGAGAGCCAGCCATGTTTTTATATATTCTGTTTGTCATGATGTAATATGTCTTTTGTAACAATTGAGGCGATCAGAGTTTCTTGTCCGATTTTTACCCCTTTCAAAGGAACAGGAAACAGATGACCACTGGCAGAGTCGGAGAAGTTCCTGTTGTAAAACCTTGATGCAGAAAGCAGATGCATCAGGATAATTCTTTAAGCAAAAAGTGGCCATGCATCACACAAATGCAAGAAAAAAGGAAGGGAAGCAAGCGCTCTCTAGCTTGCCAGGGCTATAATCTGAGGAGCGTTTGATTTGTAATGTGCAGCCTATGATATTTCTAATATACATATGAGTACTCAGGCTGAAAATGAATACACAGGACATGAAATACCAATTCCCATGCAGTAATTAAAGTAAAGCAAATAACTCCAAATAAGCTGGTATATGACTTGATAAATGATACATGGCACATCAATGTGAGAAATTGGGATATATTTCTGAAATTATTTTTGTAATGTTTTATTTTCCTTACTACTGCTTAGATTTACTTAAGGTAAAGTGCACCTATCAGGCAAAGCTAAACAATACATTGAAAATGTACTGATATTCAGTAAGAGTAAAATGTGTGCCTGTTTAAGTAAAGGGTTGTGAACCTCATAATTATTCACAGGCACATCATAATGAAGAAACAACCGATGAAGTAGAAACTACTCAGAAATCCTGGGCACCTGAATTTAGAAATCCTACTTAGTGCAAACATCCGACTGTGGCAAAATTGCAGCTGCATATTGATTTTATGTATTAAACTTCGCAATGTGAAAAAATCTCTTTTTTCTCTTACTTTTGGTAACAAGAGACTTATACTTTAATTAAACTTAGGAACAATCAGAGCTCACACACACCACCTGGTGGTTGGCCTAATTATCTTAAGAACATAGTTACAATATGAACAACACAGCCTTGCGACTGGAGGAATAGTTAGTCCCACCAATAGGGGTGCTTAGCCAACATTTTTCTTTTTGTTCTTAAGTGCCACTGAACACTTTGAAAAAGAAAAGTCCATGTGCAACGCATCCGAAAAATATCTGTTGTTGCAAAATGCTTATTTTACTTAGGCTGTGTTGCTGTGAGATAAACTGAAATAATTTCTATAGCATATTCTTCTTAATCTTTGATCTTAATGTTTCTTTGCAAAGTCTAGTTTAACAAAACACGACTTTCATTTTGTCATTTTTCTGCCTCTGTGCCAATTTTATAAATACCACAAAGTTCATACCACAACATCTTAACGGCACCATCAAACGTTAATGGTGTATTTGACTGTGATATAGCTGTGCCTACAACCCCCATCACTGCCAAGAGATTCATGAATCATTGATGTTTCGGTTTCTTTGGCCTGTGAACCGATGTCCGTAACCGTGTGTGTCCGTAACCGATCACCAGCATAAATAAAAAGCACTCTCAGCATCAGTGTAAATCGAAGTGCCCTGCAAAATAATGGTCATCCTTTTCATGTCATAAATATATGGATAAATATAAGTGTCGCAGTTTGCATTTACTCTCTCATCTCTTGAAAGTGTTGCTGACAACTGAGTTCAAAGCAAACCTGAAACCCACTTAAGTGGGGTGAAAACTACAAGAAATCATACAAGTAGAGCAGTTTCTGCCCCCAAGTTTAGGATTACAGCTTGGGTGTGCCGAGCAGAGAAGCTTTGACCCTGAATCTGACTTGTAGAATGGCGAAATCCAGGCTCAAATCCTTGCTATTCCACAAAATAAGAAAATCCCGCACCCTCAAGCAACGGCATAAAATTAGCCTTTCGCTCTGGGCTGGGATGTGGTTGCTGGCAGGAAACAGAAAGGATTTGTGTCTCTCGATGGCGGGTAGGAAAAGCACCACCCTTTCTGCTTTTAAGTTCTCAGAGGCAATTGGCTTGACATGACATGAATTGAAGACCACCAAAGCTTAACTGTTTTAGCTCACTGCCACAGTTTCATAGGGCTTGGGTGATTTGTAAAAGTACAGAAGGACGGACAAAGAGTAAAACCGTGGTTAAAGAGGAAATCCGCTCACATTTGATCTGTTCATATGGTGTCCCTTATATTTGCTGCGGTAGGACTCAACACCAAACATCGCACATTTTGTTTTTGTAAGTAATAAACCAAGCGTTCCGGCTTTGGTCATTCTGGCATGGGGGTAAGAGGTTTCTCGTTTGTAGACCCCTAATTTTTAGTAAGCCTGCCATAATAATTTAAGTCTCCACTACTACAGAGCTGGTAATGGTACACCAAAAATTATTAAATCAAAGATTAGGAAAGGGGGTTAAGTAAATGTCGCATTTTTGAGACACGCCTAATATACTAATTTGTGTGACAGATGTTGGTGCTAAATGAGTCTAAATTCTGTATAGAATAAGCAGAAAATGCTACCGGATGATGTGAGTTTGCTTTAGGTGCACATAAAATTATGTGGTGATGACAGAAAACGCATTTATATTCCATTTGGTGGAAGTCCCCTAAAATCAAAGCGCGGTGGCGGTGAAGCAGACCCTGTAAGCCGTTTTATTGGGGGCATGACCTTGTTTTTTTCCTTTACTTTATGTCACATTTTAACAACCCTGTACTTTCTTAATATTAGTTACACTGTACTACTACAATCCTATATTTAAAAACTAACCTTAAAGTTCTTTCTGAAAACAAACTCACAAAAGGCCACAGCCCTCAGCATGCTTTTAATAAACCTAAAACCTTTTAAAATAAATATCACATTAGAAACAATAGTAGAACAACTGAACATTTTCACTGACCCTTTACAAAATAAAATTTAAAAAAGTAAAAAATGAAAGTGGAAAAAAGCTTCCTAATTTTAACACTGCATTATGTGTGGGTCACCCAAAATCTACTAAGACTACATAAAAAGTTTAATACCCATATCACTTCCTGTCTTATTCCGTTTTTTTTTTTTCCCAAAAATAAGTTCTAAGGGCACAATCCTTCCCTTGTCTGTTAGGCTAGCAACACTGTTTCACAGCTAAACTGTGTGGAAGGGCATGTTTCCCTACAGAGTAACAACACGGCCAGGGCTGATTCGCATTCACTGCACTGTCTTGGTTCCCTTGGTATTTTATTACCACAGGTGCAGGGGTATTCACCGATCAGATGCCCGCTAGAGGCAAGGTCAGCACTAATTGAAAACAGCTCTATTTATACACCTGCGTGCATGAAAGGTCTCGGAGAGTGGGGAGTCTGCAAGGGAGTGAAGACCTCGCTGAGCAATGACAATCCACTGGAGAAGACTGACCTTAGGAAAGGAAAGGGCAAAGTCATTCCCAGGACTGGCGCGGTCAGTCCGTCTCGCAGGTGCACCGCATAATTCATTGGAAGTTTATAGCCCAGGCTGTAACTGTAGCCTTCACGCTACGAGGTGAAAACATAGATGTGTACAGACGGGGTGTGACACATTGGGGCAGCACAGTATGTACTAATCTGACATTATTTACCACACTTTTAAAGATGTGTACATCAGCGCTATAACCTGTATTTACTCATGATAACAATCACTCAATGCTATCGTCTGTCGGTGAATGCAGTGTGGCCTGCAGTGTGGCCTGCAGTGGAGCGCATGGCAGCCGGGGAATGCAGCTCACAGTAATGAGGGATAGGTTTATGAAGGCAAAAAGGTGCCCTTACAGCATTTAAACTCATTTTTAGAGTAAAAGGTCACAGCCCATATAATATAGTTTTATAATAATAACTATATAATAATTAGATAAAAAACAACATTATTTTCAGGTTCAAAAACATTCAAATGCCCATCCAGGGGTCAGATTGCATTGGCTCTGATACTGTTATGGCTCTAGACTTGTAGCTGTTATTGACATAAATGACCCTTTCATTAAAACACTTTTGTTTTGGGTTATTACTACTTCACCCTAGCACCAAAACACCTCCGGGAGTGAAGGGCAGTGACTTAACTTTTCACTGAGACAAACAAGGGGAAGTGTAAGTTATTTCAACTGTATTCAATTGTGGGAAAGCCTGAATCATGTGACCTGGGGGCGAGGGGGGGGTTGGAGTGGAAGAGAGCCTATTCGGGGGCTGGGGGGGAATAGTGACAGAATGTGGCTACAAAATAAATTAAAAGTGCAAATGAAAAACTGCTGTTTCATTAAGAGAAGAACAGGTTCATGCTGTACTGCATGCATCATCGTGTAGGATGGCCTTTCTGGGGTATGCACTGACCCGTGACCCGGGCCCCAGGTTGCTGTAAAAGTAACAGCAACAAATGCTAATGTATAGGGACAATAAAAACAAGGAACAGGTGGAATGAATCAAAACAATGTTAGTCACCCTACGCACTCTCCTGAGTCCACCTGACTCACATCCCCCCACCACTGGATCCGGGGCCAGTGATGGCAAGGCTTGTTCTGACCCCCCCGCTGCATCCTTAGAGAGTAAGACAGACCAGAGCATATCCGCATCTGGCCGCCGGACCACCCGGAAGCAGAATATGTACAAAGCAAAACACTGAAAAGTGGTCCAGGATTGGCTGTTTTTCACGCACTGGAGTCACCCGAGAGGCACACAATCCAAACAAAGGCTGATGCACTGCCACAGGAAGCAATAGTGGTGTGTGAGCTCCGCCCACTTAATGGTGCTATATTTCAGCTCATGGCCCGTGAGATTTTGGATAATGTGTAAAGCTGGGTGTTTCCCTCTGTGCACCTCTCGGGACAGGTCAGCCCCTAACTCACTGTCTGACGTATTTGTCTGTAAAATAAATGACTGTGAAAAGTCAGGTGACACACGGAGTGGGCCCCCACAAAACACTGACTTAATGGCCAGGAATGCTGCCGGACTCGCCTCTGGACTGGATTAGGGGCCCTCTTTTGGGTTGGGATGGTCAGGGGGCTGGCCAAGGTAGAAGTGACAATAATAATTATCCAGTCTCGAAAACCTCAGCTGTTTATTTTTTTTATTTGTGGACATGCCACAATAGCAGCTGTCTTCAGCATTACCAACATTACAGATTCTACAGCCAGGCATTGTAGTCCAGATAAGTTTCAGCACATGCAACATGAGGACAACCAATGTGGCCTGTCAATCACTGCCCGGAAATTGTAAATTACAGACTCAACTGGAGAGTGTAAACAAAGTGCAAACCAAACGTGTGTATGATGTAAAAAGAACAAAACATAGCTTGGTTTCTTTTTTTCTTTGAAGGAATCAGAATGAATGAAATGAAACGTAATTTAACCCAACCCATTAGAAATCTCATTGATTCAGGCATGAAGTTAAGACATCTCTCTACCATACTACAGCCTATGAAGACTGAAACTCTGCCATCAACATAACATAGCTGTGACAATCCCCACGTGGCTCTTCTATTACTCCCATGTGGAACATTCCTCCCAAAGTATATTTTTCATGCATTTGGGTATGGTCAGGGTCTGTGTAGGCTATGCTATGAGATCCATACGACATGGACTAGGGGAACACATGTCTCCAAACTCCAACTGGACAGAGTTGTCCCATTATGTATGTTCTGGGGCTGGTTGCTGGAAACAGCTTCAATCTCACCTCCTTGCTGATGATCTCAGGCATGAGTAACATATGCTACACCCTCTCTAACTTTCAGAAGGTTTTTTTACATTCGCTTTGACCCCCAGTTTTGCTTGAAGATATCAAAGCTGACTCTTATCTAAGACCATATAACAATGCGAATTTGGAAAACCTGATCAGGATCTGGGGAACCTACTGAATGCAGAATAATAGGTTTAAATATAACAATTAGTGAAAACAAACATACTTCAAACTTCAAAGAAATGAAATATTATTATTATATTTATTAATTATTATATCTCACTAATCTGTTTGGGTGGTATAATTTAGGCAAATTGCTTTAATATTTAATAACTGAATACGTTTTACTGTTTAAGATTTTGACTCAGGGATAAACGGACTACAGCAATAGCCAAAGGTGGAGTACTGCATAGAATTACTGCCTCCGAGGGTTTGGTTGTGTACTTGGTGTAACAGCCTCCAAGGATTTGGTTGTGTACTTTACGACTTGGTGTAACAGCTCAATAGGTTCTGTCCCAGTTTTAGCAAAAGGCCTCTCTATCAGCAAGAAGTCCCAGGTGTACTCGCTAAGAGCTATAGCTAACTGTGGTTCCCAACAGCTTTTGCACCACTGACAATGTCTACATGAATACCTAGCTAATCAAATCGAGCCGTCATTTTTTCTAACCCCCCTAAATGGCCAGTCAGGCAACAACCAGTAACACCCTTTATTTCACCACAGTATTGTTCCAGCACAGTATAATCTGTCATTAAGCACAGCAATGGGGGGCAGGGCCCAGAATGAAAGAGACATCCATGCCGTTTGATGAACTGAACCAGTTTTTAATTACATGAAATGTTTAGTCTGATGCCTGCTCACATTACCATGATGGTCCACTTCATGAATAGGTATTCAAACACATATACACCTTTCTTCATCAATGCATGTTGACCCATCATCAGCCATACATTGATGGATGTGAGACTCTTCACTACATTTGATATAGCTAACCAATATCTCAACCATTTTCATATAACAAATGTACAAAATTCAGAATGGTTTATAATTTGAAGTATTTTATCTTAGTATCAGGTCCATTATTTGTACTGGCAGTGCGCTTAATTCAGCAATGATCTCAGAATTTTAAGAAGCACAATTTGTTGTTACTTGGTTTTTAATCACTTTGGAAATAATATAGTATATTGCGAAGAGCTAGCTATGTTCCATCAACTGTCGTTGATTTACTGTTTGGCATAAAAAGCGAGCCCTGCACACCTGTGCCATTTGAATAAAGACAGCGGGATAAAATTGCGAGAACACCCTGCGGCAGTAAATGTTTGGATACCTTTCTAAGACTGTATGTTACTTTGGGGAAGGGTTTAAGTGTTATCAGGCTCAGGTCCCTATCAGCTTGTCATCAAACAAGGCTTGACAACAGGTTTTCATTTGACCCATTAGATTCATAATAATTTATCAGGAGTATTTTTTTCACATTATCAGATATTTACTCTTGTACAGTTGGCACATTACCAGCTCTAGAAACAAGGAACCTCAAATCTGTTTGAATGATTCTTTTATTATGCACAGCCAAGACTGTCGTGACCCTTGAGAGATTATAAAATTAAAATAATGCTAAGTTTTATAATCTGCACTTACATAGAAGATATTTCTGGTCCAGTTATTTACAATCTGCTTTATATTTGCAGTCAAAAAAATCCCCTCTGGTGTTTCTGCTCCTGTCTTTAGGAGTCAAATTACTCGATAATCATTTAAAGCATGATTATATGTAGGTTTCCTAAAAATAAGGGCCTCCCTAAGCTGTAGCTGTAGGCCTTATTTTTAACCTTGTGCACTTTTAGGACCGACAGCTCCTCACCTCCAGCTGGTAGGTCGGGTCCTTAAGCTGGAAAATGGACGAAAGTAATACGGTGGTCTTGGGAGACACTGACGAAACCAATACGCAAAAACGTAAAGTGAGATAATTATGAGCACAAGAATGGCATTCATTTGCCTACAAAGGGCCCATTGTGCTTCAGCAGAGATTCGTGTATCAGTGCAAATGCGCACCAGGGAGATGGAACAAAGTACCAGTCCTGTGTTTATTTGTATTTGAGAGCCATGTGTGTGACATAATAATCCAAACAGAGCCAGCGCATGGGTGGATCAACAGCTGTTGTACTTGTCATCGGACAGCTCAGTCCTTATGCATCTTAACTTTACAGACCACCCTATATGCCAAAAACCTTTTTTCTTTTCCAGACGACCAAAGACCAACTTTTTTTCTAATCCAATGGCATTCGTCTGCACTATTCACTTCACAATATTTGCCTCTGTGACTGGGCAAATACAGAAAATATATGACTAAAATATAATGTAGATAAATGGAATGTAGACTATTGTTCCTTTTATTAATAGCAGTAGTAGAGGTAGTATTTAGGGCACATAATATATAACACTGAATAAATATTTTTGGTCAACAATGTATCATGTTAAAATTTACTTGTAATTTAATTCATATGAAATTTTTGTATTTTTTCAAGATTAAGTGCATACAAATCTTTCAGGCTTTACTTTCTACAGTAATTATACTTTAGGTTCACAGGCTTCAGCGTTTGTTTTGAAATGCACTTCACGAGCATTTTTTTTTAAACTTTGGGCAACAGTTCCATCTAGTGGACCTATGGCACTTTTCAAATAAGACATTTTGCTTCACGTTTGCCTTTAACAAACAATTTAATATGAACTTTATGGAAACCATCAGCACATTCTGTGGACCTTTCAGAAATGATGCACTGTGTTAAAAGTGTTACCCAATTATAACTGAGTATGCGATAATATAGAATTTAAACTAGTAAAATTTTCAAGCAGAACTATAGCACTTTGGTGTCGCAGACTAAAACATTGCCTGGAATTATTTTGCACATTATGGTGGTAAAACTGGTAATGCTGCAATCTTGACTTGACATGAGGGGGGTGGATGAACAGTAATGGGTCTCTTTAGTTTTGACTGACAGTGAGATACAACATTAAGCCCACCTGCCTAATATTATTTATATGCCCCTCATGTCACCAAAACAGCTTTGACGTACCTTCTGAGAACATTCTGGTCATGGTTAATATTTCTTAGTTTCAGTTAAAATTCCCTAGTTCTGTGCTCTTTTAGATTAAGTTACTTCACCTGATGATTGTTGCCCTGTGCCTCTGTTGATTGGTTGTTTCGGTCATATTCCAGACCTGCCACCTTGTTAACCCGGTTGTTGTCATGTATTTAAGCACCTGCACCACTCTGTTCTGTAGTCTGTCATTGTCTAGAATGTTATGTTACTATGGGATTCTTACTCTGTTTCTTTGCCTTGTCCTGCTCCCCATATTGTGTTATTGTATGGTTTCTTGAAGTTAGTTCTTGCTCTCCTTGATCGCTTTCTGACCCCATGCACATTTCCCATTGTGTTCTGTTTTCTTAATAAATCTCTTTTGTCTTGGAGTTGTCAGTGTTGTCATTGTCACCCTTTTCCTGGCTGTGCCATGCTTTGCCATAACACAAACCATTGCTGATGCTTTTTCAGTGTGGCAAGGTGCATTATTCCGCTGAAAGAGGCCACTACTATAAGGGAATACCACTGCCATGTAGTTGGTCTGTAACAATGTTTAGGTAGGGGAAATGCCAGGGACCAAGGTTTCTCAGCAGAACACTGCCCAGAGCATCACATTGCCTCTGCTGGCTGATCTTGGCAAATAGGAACTCAGCAGGTAGGATATAAAACCTGCTGGGCACTGGCACGCCAGAATCAGGGATGTCTAATCCTTATCTAAAATATACAATAATCACCTGCAAGGTAAAAAACAAAAAATCTTGCCTGCCTTTTGCCCGGTAATAAAAGTTGCATTTTATCTAACTCAGCAGCAGGTGTCACTAAAGTACATGTAAAGCACAGATCTTACCCGCTTTTACGTTTAGCTGTTATAATGCTTCCCAAACAGCAACTTTCTGTATGCCGTGTGACTGTGTGCGGTATGTATTCAGTATTCAGTTACATTTATTTTAATCGCTGTGTGTGCTAACTGAACCTTTTGACATTTAACATTAATATAAAAAGGAAATCCACATTCACAATTAGACGTTTACATTTCGACAGTAAACATACAAGAAAATAAGAACGTTTTTACTTCTGTCTTTTTTTCTCTCAACTATTCACGCCAATTGAGCAAGTGAGTTGAAAACTAGATCAGTGCATGGCCAATTTAGATGAAATTGTATGGTTTAATTTTAAATTAGTTAACTAGTGGAATGATAATGAAATGCCTCTTGTATTTTGTGCTGTATTTATGAATTTACCATCAGCTTGCAGAAGTCACGTGATTGTTTCAGTCTTAAATGACAGTTATGCTTCTCTGCTAATGAAACAACATCTAATGTGTTGGAAGTCAGTTGTAATGTCAGTTGTAATGTGGTTTGTAGATGTTGCTTTCATGCTAAAAGCCCATCATAGGTAATGCTTTCCAAGGGCATGAATTCACCCTTCACCTTTGACGCTCTTTCATACCAAATGAAGTTTTGTTAATGCAGTAGTTGAGACTATAGCTGTGCAAGAACGGAGTGGCATCCTTTTTAAAGCCATGGCAACATTGCAGCTGAAGAACAATATTTTCAAACCTCAAATGGGTGGAGTGGTGGCGCTGAGGCTAAGGACTCGTGGCAGCAATTGCTCTGCTCTGTTGGGCCCTTGAGCAAAGCCCGTAACCTGCAACTGCTTCATCCTAGGTCCTCCAACTTCAGGTAAAACTTGGGGGTTAGTGGCAGGATTGGCACTCCAGCCACTGGAAAAACACTGTTCAAATACACCTGAACAGTGTGGTGCTGAGGTATCACCCATTGCTCTCGTCCCTGAGATGGTGTGTCCTTTGGTGGTGTGTGGCAGTGTGGACCTGATACTAAGATAAAATCAGTGCATGCCCCCTTATCGCTACCTCAAATGGAGCCATCAGTGAAACAGCACAGTTCATCATGAAAGAGGACATTGTGAACCTGGGTACATTTCCATTTGATATTTATATTACGTCGCCCCTGACCCTGAAAATAAGAGAACTGCTAAATTTATCCCAATCTTCTGAAGTGGTTAGAGTTGAAAAGATCCTGGTAGCCACTCTGATCATTTTAATAAGGCTCAGAAGAAGTGGAAGGTCTCAAATTCTGCACCCAATATAAGTTGGATTATGAGCCAAATTGTAGGCATTATCAGTAAAGGATTAATCTTGAAAAACTATTAGAGTAAATTGTGAAGGCAGAAGAATCCTTGCTAGCCAAAGAACTTTCGGTTTCACGGCTGGAGAGCTTTGAAAAGATTAGCACAGATTGTGCTGAGGATGAAGCTGCCTGACGGAGGTGCTAAGTGGAGGGAGTCATTACTGCTAAACACTAATTTCAGATGGGTCCCTCCTGCGAGGCCGTGACCACAGTCTCCAATAAGCGACACCGCACCTCCAGTGATGGCATAATGCAGACCGAAGATGACTCAGTCAGCGCTCTCTCCATAGACACCATTCACCTTTTGTCCAAAAAAATTAGCTGAAAATGTTGGAAAACTGTCATGTTGGAACCCTGCATCCCCTCCAGGTTTTATCTGCAGGCAGCAGGACCTGTTTACGGAGGTAAACATCTGAAGCCCTTAAAGAACACCATCCTACTCTGATCTTATTCTGAGCTTTGCTGAAGAGACTGTAAAGAAGAGTGGTTTGTGCTTGGATCTCTGGCCTTGGGGAGCCGGCTGATTAAGTTCACACTTTGCCGGCTTCAGCCTGGATCCCCACAGCACAGCCCGTGGGGACGGCTGAAGTCAAAGCAATTCTTGTTTTTTTTTCTTTCTCCCAGCTGGTATCCAGGAAAGTAGAAGCTCCATGTTTGACCTCAAAATCAGAAATGGGGTTTAAAAATGGAGCAAAGGTAAAACCATTTATCACAGTCTTCCATGGCTATGGTATTACTATTTTATTACTAATTAAATTAAATGAACACTAGCTCCTTGTCCTTATATTCAGTCCTTATAGCAGACCTTGCCCTCTAATATATTCAGACATCATCTCTCTCCAAATATAAATAAATAATATACATGCATACTGTATGTTTTGTGTAAAGTGTACCAAGATACTAACACAAATTAATGTCCGGTCCGAGGTTTTGAATTTGACACTATTTCCACACTTTCACAAGAGATCTTTTACAACTAGTTCATTCATTCATTCATTCATTCATTCATTCATTCTTTAGTAAGGTGTTCACTCTTTTTCCTGTACTCTTTATTTGCATGCCCCCCCCCCCTTTTGATGAGGTGATGGTTTCCTTCATCTGTTTTGATCTTCTTACAAAGTCCAAAACAGCAGTGATGCCTCTTAATTGCTGATAATCTGTCCCCCACTGTGTGCCCTGTCCTTCCTGGGTGTCCCCCACCGTGTGCCTTGTCCTTCCTGGGTGTCCCCCACCGTGTATTCTGTCCTTCCTGGGTGTCCCCCACCGTGTGCCCTGTCTTTCCTGGGTGTCGCGCACCTTGTGCCCTGTCTTTCCTGGCTGTACCCCGCCATGTGCCCTGTCCTTCCTGGGTGTCCCCTGCCGTGTGCCCTGTCCTTCCTGGGTGTCCCCCACCGTGTGCCCTGTCTTTCCTGGGTGTACCCCGCCGTGTGCCCTGTCTTTCCTGGGTGTCCCCCGCCGTGTGCCCTGTCTTTCCTGGGTGTACCCCACCGTGTGCCCTGTCCTTCCTGAGTGTCCCCCGCTGTGTGCCCTGTCCTTCCTGGGTGTCCCCCGCCATGTGTCCTGTCCTTCCTGGGTGTACCCCGCCGTGTGTCCTGTCTTTCTTGGGTGTCCCCCACCGTGTGCCCTGTCCTTCCTGGGTGTTCCCCGCCGTTTGCCCTGTCCTGCCTGGGTGTACCCCGCCGTGTGCCCTGTCCTTCCTGGGTGTCCCCCACCGTGTGCCCTGTCTTTCCTGGGTGTCCCCCACCGTGTGCCCTGTCCTTTTTTTAATTAGTTACATTAGTTTGACCTCTCCTGGAGCTGACACCTTATCGTGGTGGAGGGGTTTGCGTGTTCCAATGATCCCAGGAGCTAAGTTGTCTGGGGCTTTATGCCCCTGGTAGGGTCAC
>JAODKN010000114.1:12159643-12180505 GCA_026774425.1 Petrocephalus zakoni
GGGATTTATCAACAGTTGATTACTTACAAACATGCGTATGACTGGCCTCCGCACGTTTGATAAATCCGGATTTTTTTGTACTTATTGACATTCTAAATTTTGTTCGTAGGATAGAATTTAGGACAGTTTCTACGAATGGTTGATAAATGAGGGCCCTGGAGAGGAGGGCCTGTCGGATTGTCGAACCTTGGATTCAGGAGGAGCAGTGTGGTTTTCGCCCTGGCCGTGGAACAGTAAACCAGCTCTGTACTCTCAGAATGGTCCTGGAAGGTACGTGTGAGTTTGCCCAACCAGTCTACATGTGCTTTGTGGACTTAGACGGCATTAGACCGAGTCCCTCAGGGAGTCCTGTGAGTATGGGGTGCTGGGCTGTTCGGTCCCGGTGTCAGAGCTTGGCTCGCATTGTCGGCAGCAAGTTGGACTCATTTCCGGTGAGGGTTGGACTACACCAAGGCTGCCCTTTGTCACCGATTCTGTTCATAACTTTGATTGAGGGTGTCCGGTTTGGTGACCTCAGGATTGGGTCTCTGCTTTTTGCAGATGATGTGGTTCTGTTGGCTTCATCAGGCCGTGACCTTCAGCTCTCACTGGAGCAGTTTGCAGCCGAGTGTGAAGCGGCTGGGATGTCCTCAGCCGGGAAAGGGTAGAGTGCTCTCTCCAGGTTGGGGAGGGGGTCCTTCCCCAAGTAGAGGAGTTTAAGTATCTTGGGGTCTTGTTCACTAGTGAGGGAAGGGTAGAGCAGGAGATAAACAGGCGGATCAGTGCAGCATCAGCAGTGATGCGGGCGCTGCATCGGTCTGTCATGGTGAAGAAGGAGCTGAGCCAAAGGGCAAAGCTCTCGATTTACCAGTTGATCTACATTCCTACCCTCACCTTTGGTCATGAGCTGTGGGTAGTGATCGAAAGAACGAATACAAGCGGCCGAAATGAGTTTCCTCTGTAGGGTGGCTGGGCTCTCCCTTAGCGATAGGGTGAGAAGCTCAGTCATTCGGGGGGACTTAGAGTAGAGCCACTGCTCCTCCGCATTTAGAGGAGCCAGATGAGGTGGCTTGGGCATCTGGTCAGGATGCCTCCTGGATACCTCCCCGATGAGGTGTTCCGGGCTTGTCCCACTGGGAGGAGGCCCCGGGGACGACCCAGGACATGCTGGAAAGACTATGACTCTCAGCTGGCCTGGGAACTCCTCGGGATTGCCCCGGAAGAGCTGGATTAGGTGGCTGGGGAGAGGGAAGTCTGGGTTTCCCTGCTTAGGCCGTTGCCCTGCAACCCGACCCAGAGAAGTGGTAGATAATGGATGGATGGATGGATGGATGGGACATTAGTTTGGCTGACATACGAGTAATATAGAAAACCAAAAACATGCAAAACACATCTATATGATATAACTAGGAGTCATACTTTTGAAGCTCATTTGGTTTACAGTGCAGTTGATGTAAGCGGAATGTCACCATTTCTGTTCGTCTGGATGTTATTTTCCATCTTCTAGGCCGCTTAAATTGTGGTATTCTATGCAATGGACCAGAATTTTATATTTATATTTTTACTCATTATTCTAGAAGGTTGTTAGACATTTCATTCTTCTGGTTCTTATGAATTTTCTTCCCCAGTGCAGGCCCTGAAGCCATTAGGATTAGCGCTTTCACAATGTTTCTCTTTTTTTAATTGCTACGTGTGGTAGTCAGAAGTGGTTACTTGATGTATTATACAATTATATTGTTGCTCTGTTCACTTGGGTTTACACTGGGTACCCCAGCTTGCTCCCACAGTTTAGGTGAATTGCTGTCCCTGACTTGGCAGCAGTGTCTTTAAGTGTGTTCTGTAGTTCCCAGCTTTTTGTTACCATGCTGTGAGGGAGTGTCAGTTACAGCACTACGAACATGTGGTGTGATTCCCTGAGGGTGATCCGGCTCGCAGGATCCTCACTGCAGAGGACCCGAGCGGCTGGACCAGGCCACATAACACCTGGCTGTGGCAGACAGACGGCCATTTCCGGTGGGTGGGACTGGACTGTGCATCAGCCTGGGGGGTCACCAACCAGGATCCCAAGGTGTTTCGCCATATGGTGGGTGCGGCAGCACACTGTACCAGTGCATGCTCCCCAACCTGCCCTGACCTTGCTTTGGATAAGCTGGAAACAGATGGAGTAGCGCTAATACAACTAGCCAAGAACAATTAGGTAATGCTAACTTCAACATTTCAGTAAGTTTAATGGATTAAATTTATACTAATAAAATACTAGAAAAAAAAATAATTTTCTCTAAGGCATAATACTTTCTTTTCAGCTTCACTTGAGAAATCACACTTGAGAGAAATAAAAAAACTAATAGAAAAAAGTAATCTAATGTTAATGAGGTGTCAGTCTAATTCAGCAAGGTATCCTTGCTTATGCTGCATCTTATGTGACTAGCTATCAGCTTGGGAATCTTTATTTTATTATTATTACTTCCACACATTCCTCTCTTCCCGAGAAAAACACTGAATAGGCCTTTGGTGTGTTATGATTTACCTAAAGGTTCTGACGCATTCCAGCAGCTTTAAACTGCACACCTGAATTTCCAGTCCACATGCATGGAGTTTGGATTAACCTTTGACTGAAGTGCAAATATCTCATGTGCACAGTTCTGGCATGAATCCTTGAGGTGGCTATCTATGTGAATAATGTAATGTGGCCCGACAGCTTAAACCTTCTGAAGGTGCTTAATGCCTTGTGCTTAATCTTCACGCACAAACTCAGAACAAATGCGTGTTACCTGCTCTTTGTGGGTTTTCAGATTTACAGCGCAAAGCATCTTCATTACTTTATTCAAAATAAAGATACGATCCACCAATCATGTCAATTCATTCCTGAGCACAGTGGTATACCTACCGTCTACCATTTCTACAACAGTACACTGCTACAACTGTCTTGATGGTTTAACTTCTGAAAAAAGGTTTGTGGGGCTTGACATCTTCAAGTTTAAATTCCTATGACCCCTTGAAGCTGCTTTACTGCCAGCCCTGGTGGAAACTGAACCCACACACAGTGCCTCTGATGTAGGCACTATGCGGTCTCAGCAACACGATGGGCTCCGGAACTTATTTACCTTTGACTCCAACGCTGCTGGTCCTGCTGGACACAAGGACTCAATGGGAGAGCAGGAGGTTCTGGCCAGCACCTGGCCTTGTGTGCAGTGGCACACATATCTTTGCTTCCACTCTTCAAACAGACTTCTAATCATGCTGTTGGCCACTTCTAAAACTGGCTACAAATCACCATATATTCACCACCAAAATGATAGCCTTTGTAGAAATTTATGCCTGAAGTTCACTCCAGAGGCCAGTGGTAGGCCGTCATATCCCTCCAGGACCTTCAGCCCAACTTTCCAGGACCCCACCCTCTGTAAGCTGGTCACTTTCATCACGCAGGGGTGGTCAGTGCATATGCCTGATGACTTCACCCTATATCTTTCAGTCAAGGGCGAGCTGTCCTTTTGGAACAGCAAATGTGTGGCGTGTGGCCTCTCTACTGTAAATCCTTGTGCTCTGCAGGCCAAGGACCTTGCCATAGCTCATAATGGCCATCTGGACATAATGAAAGGCAAGCAGCTTGATGAAGAGGTCTAGCATTGACACAGACATTGAGTCTCTGGTGAGGGACAGCCCAGCCATCATGTCAATAGAAATTCTGCAGCCCTTACAACTCTCTCTTGTGACCATTAAACTGAGTTTGCCTCAGGAACAGCTGGAACTTTATGTGTGCAGCGAGCTCCATGGGCCTTCCTATCGTCAGCGGCGTCTGGTGGAGGTCTGATACTCTAAAGAGTTAGAGGTTGGTCCCATTGCCCCTGTAACTATCCGGATGATTGTAATTCCTAAAACTTTAGTTTACTCGCTAGTGGCAGCCTAGGGTGTTTGCCACTGGACAGGAGCAATGGAGGGGCATAGGTACCCTTGCCCCAAAATCTACCCTGGGGACCCCGTGCCAGCTCAGCAAATTCTTTTGTGGGGGCAATGAAATCTGCAAGCTGTGTTGGATTCTGGCCCTCCAGGACTGTAACTGGGGAACGCTGCTTTACAGTAAATGGACTCATTCCACTTGAATAGCACTGTACCACTGTACATTAAATTGGAATGACTCACCTATTGCAAGGCTACTCATCTGTAACCAGCTCCAAAATCCCATGCACTTTTACACAGACAAATGTAACTCCAGACACTGCTGTTTAAGCCACAGTTGCTACAAATCAGCACGGAATGAAGCACTTCGCCACATCATACTTGGCTAAAGGGCCAGACGTCACAGGCTAGGACTGGGTTAGTGTCCATTGACCCAGATGAAATAGCAAGCTACCATCCTTCCTGCTTTTACAGTAAAATACATACATTCCACTCTATGCCTGTTAATACCTGCAGGCCCCTTAAGCATGACCTCAGTGGAACATTTGCAAAAAGGAAAGCAAGTAGCTGGTCTCTTGTAGACCTCTTAAAGTGTTACAGAGATCGGCATATTAAAGTCTTCTGAATAGGAGGGGGGTGTACAATGTTCCTGGTCGATCTTCTTATCATTTAGTCCTCCTGAAGACTGTATGTTGAGCTGATCTGCACACGCTTGTGATTGGCTTTCAGGATAAGGAGGTCTTTATTGAAATGAGTTTATTCTGGAAGTTGTATGTTGTTAGAATAACGGAGAGAACACCGTACTGACATACATAAGTAATAAAATTTTTCTAATCACATAAATATGTCACTGACAACATTTTTCTTTTTAGGACCTCATACGACAACGCATTCTAACTTTCCCCACAAAATCATCCAGTTTTTTGTTTTTAAACATGCATGTCAAGGATTTTTTTTTATGAGCAGTGCATTATTGTCCATCAGAAATCCTGAAAATGGAATTAATTTTATGTTGTGTTGGTCTTAATGTTCTTACATGTTTAGAATTGCTTTAAATGGACAATCACTCCATAGATAATCTCTGATAATATCGGTAAAAAGGATGGAAATTGTCTTTACTTAGAGTGCTAGTCTGTAATGCTATAATTTAATAAATAATAATATTTAGAATAATATTTACGTCAACAATATAATAATGTTCTTATTATTATTAAAGTTCGAAATTCGGGATGGTTATTGTCTTAAATTGTGTCATCGTTAGTAATAACAATAACAATAACAATTAATGACAATAATAATAATAATTCACGGCGTATTCGAAATAAAACACGTAATCGGTGAAACAGACACTGAAAATTACTTGCGCAATAGTAGGGGAAACAAATTTATCATAAAAGTTGTACAAAAACCTACACAAGGAGACGTCCCGATTGCAGACTGAGTGTTACTACAGTATTTTAATTTAACTGGCCATGTGTAATATGTTTGGTTGCTTAGACCGCATTTTTGCTTTACCACTGATTAAGATGTTTGTTTTCACTTGATGTAACCATGCAAACACAGCCTAAGCATTTTTATTCGTGGCAGAAAATCTCTTGCGGCTTACTTAAATATGTTTAATTACTAGCACATCAATGTCTTTGTTATTAAAAGGAAAGACGGGAGTCGCAGTGGTCGGTCGCCCTCTTGCCGTGGGGGTCCGATCTGTGTGCATATTCAGGTTGTATATTCTCCCCGTGTTGTTAGGGTTTGCTCCGTGTACTCCCAGACATGCAAACTTGTGTCTGCAATATTGCGGAGAGTATGTGAGAGTGTCCCGCTACGCCTGCTGTAGCGCCCCGCAGGGAGCGTACCCCAGCCTCTTACCGAAGCCCCGAGACCCTGACCGAGATAAGCGCTTGGAGGGTGGAAAAGAAGCAGTTCGTCGGACCATGGTAAGTCGAACAGCATCTTCCGGTTTTTTATAGGCCGATATAAACGCAACTGTGATTTAAAAAGTAAAGGAATCTCCGTTAAGTTGTTATGGGGACACCGTGAACATCTCTACAAATCACCATTTACTCTTTTATAGATTTTCTCCACAATCTCTACTATTAACTTTTGTATAGGTAACTTTGGGCACAAAAGAGTGCCAGTCAATCATAATGCACATACAGACACACTCTCAAAAACTGGCCGTAGTTTAGAGACCCCAGTTCTGCCATTGGCTTGTGGCTGTAAACAGAAGGACATTCTGCATATATGAGGAATGTGTGCTGCTCGCTGAGCCATCGTACCACCCTGATCATTTCCTTAGGCTCCCATAAACACTTACTCAATGCAGGGAACCTATCCTAAGAAGCACAGTTAAAGCTCCAGGCAGGAGACACCCACCCAGGACTGGGTACCCGTCCATCACACTGGCTAGATCATAAATAGATTAAGGAAGCTGCTTGGAAATTTGAAAATAATAAACCATAACATAATTAGCTGGCATTATTAATGTAAACAATACACTTCAGTAATGATGAATTACTGTGCAAATAATATTTCTATTATAGTAGTCGCCAAAATCTTGCAAACATCACTGACTACACAAACATTTCTTGAGACGCCGAAGAGCCTGGAGCGTAACCCCAGAAGGGTTAGGGTGCCAGGCTTTGTCAGGATGCACACACAAACAATGATTAAAAGACCCACACCACTTTGTCAGGCTCAGCAAGCAAACCTGAATAAATGGATGAGCCCCATATAAACATGGAGACAATATGCTAACTTGACAGAGAGGCCTATGACAGGAAGCCCACCCCCAGCCCGAGAGGTTAAATGTAAAGTGTATTAGTGTTATCAATACAGCAGTGTTCTAGTGCAGGGACGTGTTGCAGTACAGGTACTAGCTAAGGGGCTACTACTAACCATCATCAAATAACGTTAGCAGCTTTATCTTGACCCGTATGCCCAGCTTTTAGTTTAGCAATTCCATGAAAAGAATAGTTTGATTGAAAGTAGTTATACCAAGGCATAATATATGTAACATACGTATGCATATGCAACTTTTTTTGTCCAACTCCTATATTAAAATTCAGGGTTGCAAATGACAGCACTGTTGCTTCTTGCATAATATCTGTATTCCACGCACCCACCCATGGATATTGTGGTTCAGTTAAATATATTTGATTAAATATATTGATCCAATTGTGGCAATACTTATGTTTAACTTTGTCGTTTAAGTTAGTTGTTTAGATATTTAGTTTGTGGTTGTTATGATTTTAAATTAATAAGCCACAAATTCCATTGGCTTGAAATATACTAGAAATATTACATACAAGTGGTGTTTATTCAAGGCTGTTTTCATTCCCGATTCCTTTAGTATGGAACTGGTTTCAAATTTGATCAAATTAATTAGCTTTGGAGTGTCATATTCTCATTTATATATAGAATTTTAAATTCAAAAACATTTTTACAGTTCGATATATATTATGCCCTGATCCTGCCATACAAACGTAGTTTGGCGTTAGTTAAAAAACCTTTCAATGGTCAAACTTAAAAACTGCCACTACTGAATGAAGCAGCAATGCAGTATTAAAACACACATTTGGATGAAAATAAAGCTATTTTATTGTCAAAGCATTCACCACATTAGATAAACCCTCAGGTAAAGTAATTTCAGAAAAAAAGTAACTAAATTATTCCTCACTGACACAAAATATTACACAGTTCAGTCAAAGCAGTAATTTACACTGAAGACTGCAATTTAAATTCATATCTATTAAATAAATTACATGCACTTTCAAATATAGATTGACGTAAGAATCCCATTTGACTTAAATATGTATAACCATTTTGTATAAGCCTGAAAAATAATAAAAGCATCGTAACGTAATTCCATGTTTGTTTATTTTCTGTATAGTAAAACAAGTGTAATAATTTGTTTCCCCTTTTTTTAACCAAATTATAAGTGCTCTATACAATAAATAGATATCTTTTGTCAAAATGCAATTTGCATACCTTAAAACATGACATCTGGTAAGGAAAGGTTCTTTTTTTTAAAGTGAAAGCATGTGCATCAAGGATATACTTCCAGTTTGATCATATTCCCGAAACAAAACACAGAAAACCCGCTAACCCCTGTCCACAGCGGTAAACGAGCTGTCAGTTATGGGACGTCATATGGCGTGAGAGATGGTGTCGCTCCCGGAAGGATTCATTGCAGATGGGGCATTTCAGCTTCTCCTCCCTCCGCCGCTTGACCAGGGGCTCCATGGAGAACTCCTTCTTGTGGTGCGACCTCATGTGGTACACCAGGTCGGACGTCATGCGGAAAGAGGCGTTGCATTTGGCGCACCAGTTCTGAGCAGGTAGACAGAGTGAGGTGAAGGTGGGGGGGAGGAGGGTGAGCGCTGAGGGCATCTGCATCTGAATCGGTCCCGACGTCTTAGGCCAGAAGGCCGTGGCATAAATAAAGGGGCTGTGCTTGGGCAGGCCACTTTGTAGCAGTTCTGAGCTCTGCAGCTTAGCCGCAAGTGGGTCGGATTGGTACATTCGGCTGGGGGACATGGTGTCCCCAACGCCGGGGTGGCAGTCTACCGTGGGGAGGAGCTTGGGGGTCATCATCAGAGGGGAGAGATGGGAGAAGGAGCGAGCCGGCTGGCTGAAGGCGCTTTTCCTTTCCGAACTGGTGATCTGCTGGGTGACGGACATGAACGCGCTGCCCGTGGAAGAGCCCTCCATGCGAGACTGCGGCTGGGTCTCCGTCAGAACGGGCCGGATGTGCGCGTGCTTCTCCGAGGGGCTGCCACTGGGCCTGCTGCCATCTTTGTTCTCGGTGTTGAAGCTCAGGTTCTTGGTGGCCTGCTTCTGGCCCTGCATCTGGCTCTTCTTCACTTCCGTGAAGGCACTCCTCTTGCCCTCAGTGGGCTCAGGACTCGGCGAGGAAAAAGCCTGCCTGTTCTCCCCCAGAGTGTACGCCGGGATGTACTGTGGAGCCATGATCTCGGAGTCTTCCTTCGACATGTGGCACCGAGACAGAGCAGCAGCTCTGCTCTCCTCCATGTCTGAGGCTTTCCTCTTATTGACGCTTTTGCTCCGCACCTCGGCTTCCTTGTCGCTGGGTGGGCATGTCCGGTTATTCTCCAGGTCCCTGGCTAAATTGTGAAAGTCTGTGGCAGGCTTGCTATCCTGTACATTGGAATGGCCCTCTAGTCCTCGCCTGCTCATCCTGGGGCTCGAGGGCGTGGACACGGGACTCGCACTGCCACCATTGTCTTTGCAAAGCTCGTCTGCGCCGTTGATTTGCGGCTTGCGAACGCAGCGAAAGCGCACATGTGCCAAGAAGGGGAACTCAAACTGGAAGCGCTGGTTGCAGTCTGGACATAGATAAGGTGGGGACCCTAAAAATGAAAAGAAATAAAGAAAAAGATACCTCTGAATAAAAACATAATATAGTAATACATTATTGCTAAAAATACATAAAAGGTCATTTATGTCAACTATAAAGAAATTAAGCCTGACTAAACAATTTATTTTTACTATCATTTTTAAATGCCTTTCTTGCCAATATCATAATAATATGGAATGCTTTTCTTTATATAAAATGATTATGTTCCATGACAAGAAGTCTATATTTGAGACGGAATTTATGCAAGGTTGATTTTTTTTTATGATAAGCTTAAGAAGGCCTAAATTTCTGAAAACTAACAGGTGCATAATAAGACCTCACAGATGCAGTACAGCAAAACAAACATGTTGCCTAAGAGATAAAAGTAATACTAAAGTCATTTAATTAGATGTAAATCAACTATTCTGCTACTTAGGCAATAGGATTCCATATAAGCACAGGCACAAAAGATTTTTTTATATAGCCTGATATATGTATATATATATATATATACTATATATATACAAAAATGTGTGTGTGTGTGTGTGTGTGCGTGTGTGTGTATATGTATATATATATATATATATATATATAATAGTACAAAATATTCAGAGCTAAGCTAGTTTTAGCACTCCTGTGATAATAAAAGTTGATTTGAAAATTTAACCAGTTAAAGCGTTCGCCTTAAATTTTAATTCTAAAGGCGGTTAATATTGATCTTCGACTTTTTGAATGTAATATTATTTCTTTCTGTTAAGGAACATATCTATTTAAACGTTTACAATGGGAAACTGGATATATGGACATTTATAATGGTGCGGCGTGAACGCTACTGTGTAGCCTATATAGGCTAGGGTATGGATAGACGATCATGTTGACAAAGATTACATCGCATTAGGACAATGTTACTATCGCATCCACGTTAGTATTGATCAGTGGCCGTGAGAAAGCCGTAGGTAATTGGCTTGCTTAGCTGAGCAATGCGAAGAGGCACATTCACAGCGCTAATTAATGCTCCCACTCCGAACGCACCTTTGTGTTTCACCTCCGCTTTGCCGGAGCTGAGGAGCAACAGCTCAACCAGATCTTTGCCGTACCACACCAGCAGCTCCTCGTCCTTCTCGATCCTCCGCAGAGAGCGATAGAAGAGCTGCCCGTTCTTCACATAGGCCTCCAGGTTCTGCTCCTCGCCGCTCCTCGCCGACTGGACCAGCCGTAGCCACATTAAGCTGTCGGAGGAGCCGCTGGCAGTGGAGGTGTCAACCTGCACGAGCGGCGACGAGGGAGGCAATAGGGATGGCTGTCATCTCCGCGGCGGTACGGCCAAATGCAGACATTACCTACGCCCTGCGACTTTCTCTATGTTTAGCGGAATAACATTACATGAAAAATATCACATTTTATAAAATAGAGGCCTTTAATATGACATGTTTAAGTACAATTTTTCTCCTGTTAGATCGACAGTTGCTTTTTAGAAAAAGTTGAGAATACCTTTATTAATGATTCATAATTTAATAATATAATAAAAAGCCAAACGTCGTTTTAAATTAATAAATAGATTTAAAAATAGTCTTCTCAGTCATGACTGATATTAATGTCTTGAAAGCCTAGTAGGAATCTAGCCTAATATGTATATTTTTAGAGAGTATCAGGATATTCAATGTTCTCGTTCATAAATAAAATTCTACAACTACAGTTCAATCAAAAAAGTTAGAAATCGCATTTACTTACCCTGAATATGTAGGGTGCTGTTCGCTTGTCCGTGGATTTCAGAGCAATAAAAGCAATGCTGTCAAACAGTGACGTGTGACTCAAAACACAAGGTCCAAAAATGGCATTTTCGGGGATGTCGCAGGTTGTATAGACACTAGTGAATATATCCGTTAAGCACTGTTGCACAGCTTTGGCGCTGCCCTCACAGCCCAGCTTCTCGGAACTGGATTCCTCCATAATCTGCTGGATAGGATCAAACGAAGCAATTGAGATTTCCATACATATAGTTGGAAATCCATACATATAGTTTCCTATAGTTGTTATACTTCTCCTTATATCGTTATATTGTTATACTTAAATCCCGTGCTGTATTTTCACAAAGAAAAAAATTCTGTACTACCTTACGGCAGATAGAAAGCTGTTATAATATATAGTAATAAGTGTGTTGTTTATTTATTTTAATTTTGTTTAATTACCTTCATTGCTACCGCGAAATGCTCATTTTGTTCTTAAGTATGTTAATTCAAATAAAATGTTACAGGGTAATTTTTGCAAAATCATGGTTGTTTGATTCTATGATAACACATGGCATCGTATGTGGTATTTAAACATGCATTTACAGACGTGTAAAATAAGGCGGCATGTTGTGCGTGATAGGAATGGGAATATCTGATGCGTATTAAGTGGACAGTCAATGTCACTGTGCAATGTCATTGTTTTGTGTCAGCTACGCCTTAGCATCACTCCGCTGCGAGGAACCAAAACTTTCTGGTTTGTGTGATGCGCTTTCCCACGTTCCAGATGACTACAAGGAATCAAACTCATCAAACTAAATACGGCTTCATTACTTTTAAAGTTATTTTTTTCTTGGTAGAGCCAATGGATTTTTAGCAAAATAATAATAATAATAATAATAATAATAATAATAATGTGTTTCTCCCAAAAATTACTCGCATGTTAAACTTTGCACTTGGCTTTAATTTAGTAGTGAGGTAACACCACATAATTTGTAGCTAATTTAAAGCATTCTCCTATAGGCCTGAGTAGTAACCACATTCCATTAAATGGCCTTTAAATAATGGGTTATGCATATTTCGTTAGAATGCTTGGCACTATATTTAATTATTACATACCCGCAAACAAACACACTCCCTGGCTTTGCGCGTCGCACTATGAAAAGACAGGAGAAAACTGCATTGTGCAGACTTCTCTGCTACCCCGGCCGAAACGTAAATGTTTAAGTATGCAACGTCTTTCAGAAAAGTAATCTCATCTCCCTAGCAGGGCCCCCGCATTGTGTAAAGGTCACACTCACACTTGGGAAAGCAACACAAAAGCCTCAATGAATATGCATTTCAATTAATTGTGATAAAATAGTCTGAATTCAACGAACGCTTAAAACTGGAAAAATTAGTCATTTTTACCTTTAATTCCATTATGCTAGTACATTGACGCTAAGATTCAGTTCAATTTCAAGTTTCATTCATGTATATCTCTTAAAATAGCTGTTAAATTGCATGTCATGACCGCGCGCATTTCCTCTTTTGCGGACTGTTTCCACCGGTTCGGTTTTCGTACATCACCGATTGCATAGATGCGAACTTCTAATTGCAATAAAAGAGGAAAGGAACACTTACCTTATTTTTTTGCAAAATATAATCCACCACGATCAGTTGATTCTATGTGTAAACTGGCTGCAAAACGCGACTATTATTTTCAGCGCTTTGAGTCTAGTCAGTGCATGTCCCTGTCATGTGAAAGTGACAGTGTTCACAAGCTCCGCCGTGTTTCTCCCGCAGATATAGCCGTGCAGATGGGCCCGATGCACTGGCTGAATTGCACACAGACACACACTTTTTGTTTGCTGCCATAATCTGCCCAATGAGGCGTGTCACTTTTCGTCTCCTCCCTTTAACTCTTAAATCACCGGCATTTGTTTTGCGAAATTGACCCAAACGTTGCAGAATATCACTATCTGACGTTACGCTGCACTTTCTCAAAGGTTAAGCGACTATTTGTCTTATTTATAGTGAAACTGAGTTATCCTCTATGATATGCCGGGCGTATGAGAAATTACTGGTAAGTGTCTGTTTTTTCCATTTTAACTATGTAGCCTCTGTACTGGGAAACGGTTAATTGTTGCTTGTTGTTAATTATAACAACTCGATTTTGATATAGGCCTAAATAACACGTTAGTATGTTTAAATGTGCGTGATATTACTACAGTTCATTTGAAAGTTGTTTACAAAAGTTAGTCGTTTTAAAAAAGTTTTTCCAGGATGCTTTAATTTTTAATCCACGCGATATTTTTACATTTTGTAAATGCGTTTTGAATAGTAACTGCTCTTTTCTAAATTAAATCCCCATTTAATTGTATTCTAGGGGTATGAAATAATAAACTATCCCAATAATAATCTCGGTATTTACTTAAAATGTCGGTGTTTGTGAACTTGGTCAGTGCATGTGAGAACCCGAAAGCGTGTAAAAGT
This sequence comes from Petrocephalus zakoni, assembly GCA_026774425.1. NCBI lineage: Eukaryota > Metazoa > Chordata > Actinopteri > Osteoglossiformes > Mormyridae > Petrocephalus > Petrocephalus zakoni. Next base: position 12,173,078 of record JAODKN010000114.1, read on the forward strand.
CAAAGTGCATTTCACTGAATATGTTGCGCTCACCCTGTGTATGTACGCATGGAATCAATAGGTGAATGCACGAGAAAAAGGCTGAAAATGTAGCATTTCATCAGATTTTATAATTATTGTGCGTTGTAATAAAACAAAATTGTGTAATATATATCGACGAATACAACGGTCTGTCAACACTGAAAAAATGACTTGATTACAGTATATTTTTGTGAATATCTGTTTGTTGGCGTGTGTGAGTGTCTGTCTGTTCCTCTGTGTATGTGTGTGTGTGTGTGTGTGTCTGTGTGTGTTCTTCAAAACTAGGCTGAGCCCGACAGATGACATGACAGGTCATAAACAGCGCCAGGCAGTTAGCCTTCTGAGGCCCCGGACCTCGGTAATTAAAAAGTGCTCATTAATCCCATCAGAATAGGTCTGGGTGTGTAACCTTTAACAGAGTACCTACAGTCCTGTCCAAGCCAATTTCTAAGCTGGAGGGCTCTGTTTGACTCAATTATTGCAAATGGAAATATGTTACTGTTTTTAGTGTAATGTTTCATAATCACTGACTAGAAGCAAACATACAAAAATGTCGATGGTTATATGGAGAATTTGTTTAAATATATTTCCATTTTATTTTAGCAAGCATAATTATGCACAAAACAACATTAGAGGTATGTAGTGTTTTTTTGTGATGAAATAATACATTTGGGGAAAATTAGAAAATCTCTCTCATTATTATTATTATCATTATTATTATTATTATTATTATTAGAATATTATTAATGTTGTTGGTTGTGGTGGTGCTATTATTTAATAATAACATTTTATTATGCAAAAAGGCTTTAAAACAATAGTGAATATGGTTCTTCAGTTTTCAAAAACCGTTAAAAAATTCTAGTGTATGATATTATGCATTGGACTGTTACTGTACCCACATGTAAAAAGCCATTGCTAGTTTGAACACTTTAAGTTTGCTGTGGTATGATTTTTTTTAATGGCATATTATAGCAAAGTTTAATATTTTACCAAATTGCTGAATAGAATGTAAATATAACTAAAAGTTGTTTTACATGATTTCATCAGCAGTTCAGCTGAATTTAAATTATTAACTCAAATGTCTCAGCAAATAGTTATGTGGTTTCACTTATCCTATATAGCTGGTTATATAAATGTCTCAGAGTCATATTTATACAGACAAAGAAAGCACTTTATAGCATCTTTGTAACAGGTTGTCAATTGTTTGTTCGGGTTAGATTGCCCAGAACTGACAAAAGATACGTGTAGCACTGACTGCAGGTTTGAAACATCCTGCACATATTTAGACAAGAACTGAGTATTTCAGGTTAAATTTTCAAAGAATTGCTGTCTGTCTCAACCTGGTACAACCTGGTGGATGAAACTGCACAATTGTATTTTATGTGTGTGTGTGTGTGTGTGTGTGTGTGTGTGTGTGTGAGAGAGAGAGAGAGAGAGAGAGAGCAGCCACAGGTTGACAGAGAGAATAAAGGTTTCAAACTTATTGTTTCCTAACAAATGGCCAAGTGCAAATACCCTCTGCTGGTTCTTTGTACATATGCAGAGCGGATGTCAGAAAAAGGGGGAGAAGCAGCGAACACTGAGGTTAACTCATACAGTTATTCACTTACCATATGAGATGATTTCCCACTGCAGGTTTTACATATAGGCTGAGGTTTTATATTTTATATATACTAATCTATTTTAACAATGTTATTTTCTATTTTAAAAAGTAAGAATGCATCTAGGTTATATGTAGTTGAGAGAAATTAATTTAATACGGTGTTTGGAAATACCGGGTGCTCACCTCGGAGAAGAAGACAAAATAATGACACTATAGGGATTTATATTTTTTATCTGATTAAAAAATATTAGATAAAAATCTAGTCTTTATAACATGTATTTATTAAATATGCAATTTATATACTGTATGTATTTTTTCTTGTGTTCCTTCTGAACATGAATTCGTCCTGTAAACCTCCAACAGAGGTTCAAAACCCTTCCTGTTAGGAGTCGTCTTGCATTTTCATGAGAGTTAGTCTATTAAAATCTGCATTATTTACAATTAGTGCACAGTGAACATATTCTATTGATTGACATATTTTAATGTAAAGACAACTGCGGGCTGTTTTCAGGTATCATTCGTGTATGGCGGTCACTTTCATGGCGTAAATCAGGAAGTCTGTCATGAATTCACTTCAGGAATTTCGCCACATTCAGTAACGAAAGCACCAATACCTCAGATTCAATAGCGAAAACACAGCAGGAGATGATGCGGATATTAAAATAGGGCTGTCAGTATCTGCTCACACTGCATGCAGAACTGCTACTTTTTATTGACATGCATACCTAACTTTAACTTTTAAATGGAAAAATGACTCATGGAAGTTAAGGAAGGTGGCAGTCGTTATTTATTAATTTCTTTTGGAATAATTACTGTTACAATTAGAATACATTTGTGACTAGGCTCATCCACAGTGTGCCATGTAAAATTGCTGTTTAGTATTTCTTTACATTAGTCTGTTAAACTGGTAATGGATGTGTTCCAGTCTTTGACACAGTAGTACCTATTTCTGCATTTAATTGAATACAAAATGCACATGAAGCCTTGGGCAACTTATTGTGTGTTTAACACTGAAAAAAATCAAATGACTTTTAAAATGTGGAATCATATGTAATGGTGTTTCATAGTTACGTTTAATGTGTACTCTGCTCTTCTCCTGCTCCTAAGCACATCATAATCCAGCCAATTCCGACACTCCAGCGTCTGTGTGATGTATGTATTCCTCGAGGCTGAAATCATCTGAATTAATTCTTTGTAAGAGTGCCTACATAGATGGGAGTAGAGAATGCGTGTGTGTATTTGGTAAATTAATAAAAGTATCCCACCCCGCTGCCACTTGTAGCTAGCTCACAGATAACGATGAAACCTGTCTGTACCTTTAAGGACACATTTAACAATGAGTTAAATCTCCAGTTCCGTGAGTTGAGAGGGTGGCGATCCTGGCTGCCGGAGACACTCGAAACTGCACTTTGCTTGTTCTTTCCAATGGAGGGCAGAAGAGGAAAGAGAGAAGTAGGCAGCAGGAAGAGTGTGTTTCGGGGAGGGACCCACAGGCCGCCTTAGGCCCTGCCCCTTCCCCTTGTAATTGGTCCCTGCGCTTGTTCACTCCTGACCTTGTTTATGTAACATTCATGTGTCCTGCTTAAAAGCCCATCTCCGCAGCTGACTCCTTCTCATTCACGTCGCACCGGCAGGAAACAGCTTGCGCTGCACTTTATTTAAAGTCGCCTTAGGTTATCATCAGGGAAAATAAAGAGCAAAAGATTTTGAAAATCACTACAAATTGAAACAGTTCTGGCATCCCATTCCTTGCATCTCGTCACAGATCACTTGTCAATCTCCCTTAAATTGACCGTGGGCTTTAAAATTAAGTTTAAAACATCAGTCAGAATTAGAGTATTTTAGTTAAGAGTTACAGTATTTTAGTTAAGAGGACAAACATGGGTCCCCTTTAAGTGATTTTCCTGTAGGGGAAAAAATTAGAAAATGAATTCATAATGAGGCACTTTAATATGGGTTCAGTGATTATGTGACTGGAAGCCACCGCCAGGAAAAAGTCTGGGTGGCATATGGCATTTCAACAGCCATATGTGCCATTTTTTACAAGAGCTAGCACCATGGCTCATGTTGGCGAGATGTTATAACCTCTAAAAAAACACACAGCAAGTTTAGTAGAAAAAAGATACTTTCACTATTATTTCACTTGTGTCCTTCTACACAAGTCCCGTTGTGCATCTCTCACAAATGTGGGAATTCTAAACCAAATATTTTGGTGTGGACTATGCAGAATGCATTCCTCAGTAAGTATGGCGTGTTTCGGTCTGCTGGGACGGCAGCCCGGCCGTGTTTTATTTCCTGGTTCACAAGAGGAAGTTCACGTCAGTGCTCCCGAAATCCACCTGGCAGTCAAACGTTAAGCTTTTCGACATCGGCACCCCAAGAGTTCTGACCCCCCTCTAGTTAAAATTACCATCTGAAGAAAATATAGCATTCCATTTGTCGCATTTTCCTGTAGTATTAGTATAATTAGTATTAATTAGCTTTTTATTATTTGGAAAAATAATGTAAACTGACGAGAACTGCAGTTAATTAGTTTTTATAAAAAAAATAAAATATTTTTTTTGCTTCTGGCAGTATTTGCACACATTGAGATTAATAAGTGAATAATTTGTATTATTCTCCACACACCTCTACATCGAGGAAAGACATCTGTACTCAAAGGCAATTGTTGTTTCTATTATCTATGCTAGAATTGCTGCTAAAGGTTAGCTGGGTGGACCAGCAAACCAGCATCTCCCTGGCATGGTTCCATCGATGGAGCTCCAGAGCGGGGTCGCCTTCCGCCGACAGTGCCTCTCATGATCTGCTGCCGAGCTTCAGCCTCCACGGCAACACGTAACGTTCCAGGTCTCCAGGCCCCCGGGGCATCTGCTCGACTTGTCGCCGAAGAAGAGTCACGTCTGGCAGGACTGGGCCCTGGCGAGGCGGGAGCTTCTCTCGTGGGCCCGGCTGTCTCCAGCTGACAGGTGGAGGGGGCCTATGGGCGGCTGGTGCGCGGGGCCGGAGTGTTTCACACACTCCGCCGAACCGCCGGCTCCTCTATCGGCCGCAGCGCCGCTCCTGATTCCTGCGATTACTCCTGCCGTAGTAAGGCTCGAGAGCGAGATGCCACGTTGGCCCAGCTCAGCGTTTGAAGTAGAAGGTCCTCAAAGGCTCTCTCTGCAAGATTTAAGAAGGGCACCCAGTTTCGTTAATGTTTGGACTTAAGCAGTAAAAATAAATAGAGACCAGCAAATGTCTGCCAGTAGTATAATAAGGGAGTTTCATTTTTCAAGCAATAGTTTCATTCTTATTTCTTGGCCAATATGTTGTAAATTAAGTAGCACAGCTGTTTCAATATGTTTTAAATTAAGCAGTACATCTGTTTTGATTATGCAGAAAATAAAATGTTTATGCATTTATGCATACACACATAGAGTACATGTATGAGAATTATGTGCCATGCTTCCAAATATTTCAGCTGTAGGATATTGAAATGTAGAGATATTGCTTCACTTTTTTGTGTGCAGTTCTGAAATGGTCACCATTGCCATCCGAATTTATTCAAAAGAAGAAATACATAAGGATTCTTATTATGACTTGAATTTATGTTTTTCGAGCCATGATCATTGAGAGAATACCCAATTCTCCCACCTGTATTGAGTTCAGCTCGTCAATAGGGGATGGACATATCAGGATGATGCGCAGTGAAGGTTGAACTGCGTTTGGATGTAAACAACATGAATAGAATTTGTCACACATCATGCAAATTTTACAATTCCTTTTATTTGGGGGAAAAAAGCAATTTGGAAGACATGAGAATACATTTTAGGTGTATTTATTTTGAAACCACGGATAAAGGGTAATATGCTTTTTTTCAAATATTATGCATCTAAATATAACATTTTCTCACAACATTTATATATTCTTTATATGTTTTGTTATTATATAAAATTCAGTGGTGTATCTGTGACCTGCTGCGTTTTTTATTTTATTTTATTTTGGCTTAATTTGGCTAAAACATCTTCACCATGATGCTGTTCTTCTCACATTACTCCTGTCCTCTGTGATTTTGGTTGCCACATTGGTTGCCAGTCTTTTCAAGAATCAAATATAAAATTATCCTCATCACCTTCAAAACCCTCCATGGTTTAGCCCCTCATTATCTGTCTCAGTTACTCTTTCCTTACTCCTGCCCATGCATTACAATCATCCGATGCAGACTTACTCACTGTACCTAAGCACAGGTTATCAACGATGGGTGGCAGAGCATTTAATGTAACAGCCCCTAAAATTTGGAATGGAATGCTCTTCCTCAGTCTCCATCAGGAAAAATCTATTATCTATTTCAAGCTCCTTTATAAACACATCTCTTCGATGAATATTATTCGTCTTTTTGTATGTAACTTGTCCTGCTTTGTTAAATGTGTTTTTTGTTGAATTGCAAAGTGTCATTGAGTGCACGAAATGCACTATACAAATAAAACATTATTATTATCATTATTATTATGTATCCTTTAAAGCTGATGTCCCATTAAACAGCAACAATAACATTTATTTTTGTATGTAAATTAATTTGTGCAACCTTAGTTTTTGATATTCAGGCAATCATAATTAGAACTTAGTTATAGTCTGAATACACAGCTGTAGTGAAAATGCAAATTATTAGTTAAAAAACCGCAGTGCCGAGCAGCAATACCAAGCGGAAGTAACACTTCTCAAAAGAAGCCCTAAAACAGTGTACTACACATAACAAGAACAGCGCAGTAACATTGAGGGGGAAATCTTGTAAGCAACAGAATAACATCACATGCCCAATCACATCACATACCCAAAGCACAGTTTACAGCAGTGTGTGGTCTTTGGTGTGCGGTATTATACCTCTCCTCGGCCACGGTTTGTGGATTCAACACTGGAATCGGCAGAGTATTTGCTAAGAGGATACCTGTTGTCTCCCAATAACCAGCCACCAGCAAATGCACCATCCTTTGCCATATGACTCACTCCAAAGCTGGAGCAGATATAAGCATCATGTGTACTCCCCGGCCACTTGGTAACAATGTCTGTAAAATGTCCTTGATGGTTGCATATCACCTGGACATTTAGGGCTAGTGCCAAAAATCCTTTTCAACAGGTGCAAGTGGGATTCAAGGGGCTACAAGTATGAATTGGGTTGAGGGTTCCATCCACTGCACCTACAATGACAGGTATGCCTGCAAAGGCTTGAAAACCAATTTTAGAGTCATGCAGGGCACCCCTCCCCCTCCCGTAGGACATTGCATGTAGTTGTGCATACTGTGCAACAGAAACGTGGTCAATGCATGCAGATGCAGAACACAGCAGCCTTGCTGAGGTCTGCAGGAATCTGCAGTGGTATAGAAGCAGAGAGCTGGCAAAAGCTGCATGGTGCACTGAGGGCAAAGTTCTGATATGCTCCTCTTCTCAATTTATCCTGCACCAGGAGGCTCATTATTTCACCCTAGGCTAGCCGGTATTTCTCTAATAATTGTTCATTACTTAGATGTTCTAAGGGGTTCATGGCCACCCAGAAAAATTTAGCATATAGGAACTTGGCTTCCTGGACTGCTCTTCCTTAAACGCTTAAATGCTGTCTTCAGTTGACTTGCACAATTGCTTTTGCTGGTTGTGAGGGGTAATTCACATTTCTGATTCAAAAGATGACTGAACACATAGCAATATTGATTGGTTAGCTCATCATGTAGCCTACCATGTTCAGAATTCATGAATTGTGTCATGCCCTGCCGTCCGATCCTCCCGTGTGCCACGCCCCCTCGTTCCCCTCGTGCGAATCCGTCCCGTTCTCA
>JAODKN010000114.1:12201955-12216907 GCA_026774425.1 Petrocephalus zakoni
AGGTTCCTTTAAATTAGAGCTAGATAAGATTTTAACAACTCTGAGCTATTAGTTAAGTTCTCCCCAAGCGAGCTTGAAGGGCCGAATGGCCTCCTCTCGTTTGTATAGTTCTTAAGGATTTATCATGTGAATGCAATTTGAATACGCGGTAATGTGGTTATTTAGAATGTGAATAGCAATCTTCAAAGTGAGGGCGGTACTACGCGGTAAAACAAAGAAAGGTGACATGGTTTACTTTTTTGCCGATTAAACCTAATTTTTAAAACGTTAATACTTCCAACAGTGGACATTTGCAAAGAAGACAGATCACAGATTTAGTCAGTGTTTTTTTTCATGATTCTACATGAAGATTTCAGCAAGATATAACCTGAAATAGACGCGAAAAGTGCGATGCATCGCGGGTCCCGTTGGCAGCTTCCCCTACATTTTAATAACATTTTTAGACATTGAGGGCTTGGGGGACATGTGATGTGGACCACGACTTCTGCTGGTGGTGGTTCCACTACATACACATGCAGAAGCTGCGGGCACAATCAGGTTAAGTTCGAGTGGTAGTCCACACACTGTGTGCAGGATTGAGCGCCTGGCATGTGCCATCGTGGGTGACCTGGGAGACCACAACATCGTTCTGCTGTGTGCTCTCAAAGGGGGGGTACCAGTTCTGCTCGTACCTGGTGGAATTCAAGCCCTGAACCGCACCTCTGATAAGTCACTGCCTATGAGGGTAGCTTTCATCCGCCTGCATAGCTTCCTGAACGACCAGTCCACACAGGACTTGCACATAGTGGATGAAAAAGATCTTTCCACGCTACGCGGGAAGAACATCCTCATCGTGGAGGGCATCGTTGACACAGAAGACTGCAGGCGACCCAGGAAGTATTTAGCCCTGTTCTGTTTCAGGGAGGCGGGAAGCTGTACAACCTCTTTGGTGCTGAAGCCGCCTTATCCTGTCACAACACCAACTCGACCAGAACCAGATCTCATAACATAAAACGTCAAAACGAAACCAGAGTAGCTTAAATACTGCTCTCCCAAATGTGCATAAAAATTGAAATAGTCTTTATGCACACACATACATAGACAGGTATTCACCCACAGCCATCCCTACACCATGCACATAGACACACACTTAATCTGTAGTGTTTGCTTTTCTTGCGTGTTAGTTTGTTTGGTCCTTTCTCTGTTTCTTCTCCCCCCCCCCCCCAACCTGTCCCTGTTCCCCCCTTTATATTCGCTATCATCACTGATGCAGCCTGGGTGCCTTAATAAAGCTGGTAAATGCAATAGGAGGACAATATCATGCACATCCTACACAGAGCAAATGTGCCCCATTAATATAGGCAACCGGGTTTCAAACACCGTCTGCCTTGGCTACTGGGGACAGGACAAAAAAATAAAAATAAATAAAGAAAAGAGTTTGACAGGCCTATTTTGTGTGTACCTGACGGCTACATATTTGTCCAAGAATGCGGAAAAAAGGCCAACCTGAACAGATCTGTGCATTTTTATGAATTGGCCCTGTGGAAAGTCTTTCCCTTTCACATTCTGCCTTCTGAAAGCAGGCCCGTTGTCATGTCCGTGCCTTGGCAGGCTGACAATGAAGTCATTGCCGGCCTCGGACATCAGCAGTCGAGTCCTGAAAGAGACGGGTTGTTTATTGGGAGCTAGCTATGGAGACTTTGAGAAGCAAATTTGCAGAACCTCCACGGCCTTTTCCCCCTCTTTCTGTAGCCCTTTTTTAAAATTCTTAGGACAAAGCTTGTTGTCTTTGCAAAGTGGATGGGTCTTAAATTCTAATATAGTAGGCGGGCTTTATTAGATGATGACTTCCTGTTATTTTCCACATTTTGTATTTGTGTTGTATGATTGATTCTTTGTGTTTTTTTTTTAAGCTTATGAATAGTGTTCAATAAAAACGGAAGAACAATTTTTGCACTTTTGCTTAGATAAAGGGTAAAATAGAACATGGCATCTTCTTCAACATCAAGAATGAAGAATATTTACATTAGACCCATAGTGTGTTCTTTGATTTCTGGGTAGGTGCCTCCCCAGTTGCATGATCTGGTAGGCACAAATTAAACGAGGGGTGCAGCATCTAACACATGTAAACAACCGACAACAATTAGTGTTAAGATCAGTAAGGTCAGTTAACAGAAATATCAGTTTTCTCATAACTGAGAGTATTTCCAGCTTACTGTTTACACAATCTTTGGGGTGGTTGCACCACACCCTGTCTTTTCTACGGCTCTGCTTCAAAACTAACGCACATTTAATTTAGATTTTTTTGATGTGGGGTGGCGACCTATTTACTAGGTATGAGTGTGGCCACCCCTGGCCACCCCTTCTATCCGCCTCTGGCAAAGAGCATTCTCTCTCCGATGATAGTTGACTGATGTCTGTTTCTTTTGCAGATTTTGAAGCGGTCCTGTATAGAAGTGCTTTCAGTGGAACCGACCAGTGTCTGCGTGAATGGTGTGCATTAAAGCTCTTCATTTCTGCTCGGGGCATGACTGGTCTATGCCAGGGCTCTGCTCACTGTCCTGTGTTTAACATCCTATAGAATCCTTCACTGTTGTGGTGAGAGGAAATGGATTTGGGCTGGGAAAAGGCACGGAAGGAGTACTCTGCAGATACAAAATCAACGGCCAGGTCTACGGTGAGCGCTATGCACGGCAAGACAAAGTTGTAGGTGATAAGCACTGTAGGACACTTTGATGAATTAACTACTGTGAAGTCTCTCGTATCCAGTATTCAAGTAACCAGCATGCACAAGTACCCGTCACAAAATTCTAAAATACCAGTATGAAACTAATAAATCATAATAATAGTAACACTATTAAAAATGTATGTTAAAATGTGTGGTACATATAATTAATTATTAATTTAATAATGAATAATTAATAAATATCAGCTGGAAATAATCATTAGTCTGTGTGTAAAAATAATAAGGTATAAAATTTCCCAATTCTATTATGTTTAAAATATCCTGAATAACATTTAACTATTTGAAAAATTATGTGGCAACTATCTGGCAGTGCCTCAGTTTCAACCATGCCCGGATACTTTTAATGTATTTACTGTATAGTATACATTATATGAGCTAAGGTTTGTCTAAATTAATAGTTAGTATTACATATATCCATGTTACTTTTAATACCATAAATAATTATTATAGTATATGCTATTACACTACAATTCTAGGATGTGCAATGCTGTTAGAAGTTGCAATGTGGTCATAACCTTAAAGACATGGTACTGTTACAAGTAAGTTATGTGCAGACAAATATGGACAGATTTACGTAAAATGTGGGTAATTTTACTTTATAGTCATATCTTAAAGTGCATTATAGGCTTCATGTTTTTCTTGTGCCAGTGCTGGTGGTTTGCTTAACTTCACTTTTTAAATGCCATGGCAAATCTTGATGCATATATCTGAAATATAAGCATTTCAACTGTAATGTGCATTGTCCTGGCAGGTACCAGTCATGTTATATTACTTGCAAACTTCTGAGTATGACTTGGTCAACCGTCTTACCAACTGGTACTAGTAAGCTATTTTGTTAGTATTTAATTTCCTTTTACTTAATCTCATTTAATGGAGACAGCTTGCCCCATTTAAGTACAGAGTGTAATATTTAGAACTTAACCAGCCCACAGGCTTTAACTTATTTATATTTACCAGTATTGATTCCTGTGCTTTGAAGCAGAAACAGTTGGATGCCTGTCCATAATGCCACTTCCTGGTCGTGCCAGATGGGGTGGAAACTTCCGCCCTGTGCCTCTGTGGGAAAGGGCACCGTGTAATTATGGATGCCCATAATCACCGCTTTAAAACATCTTCACAGATGGGCGACACATGCCTTTACGGCCTAACCAGCATGTTTGGGGTCCCGGACGGCTGTTGAAGCAGAGTGACCTGCAAAAGTCCCGGTGCCCAAAAATAGACGGGGTTGACCAGTTCTCCAAGCAGGCTTGGTGTGGGGGTAGCTCATGCAGTGTCTCCTTTTCCAGATGAGAAGCCAACCGAAGTGTACGACTATTATATCCTTTGTCCCGCATGCGAGCTGCACGAAGTGGGACAGTAAGTATCTGACGAGAGCTTTATCAGCCTTTATCCCAACATGCTTGTCTCAGTACTTACGGGGCCGTGGTTCAGCAAGGTCCCCCCGTGTCATCTGGCTGCTTTCTTTGCTTTCCATGTGTTCAGCTTCCAGGCCTGAATCTTGAGCGACGGAAACTAGTTGTACTCAAATGTTCCAGAAATCCCCCCTTTTCATTTTTTTTCCCATCCTCAGAAACACTTGGGTTTTTTTTTTAATTTAAATTTTATTTTGTGTTCATCGGATACTTAGAATCCGGAATCTGTCACAGTGGTGGAATAAAGTTGCCCTTTCACACTCATCTTTTTAAAGTGGCACCGATTCAGCAGCGAAAGATGGAAGGCTATAGAGATGTTATTTAGAAGCCTTCCCTGTGATCCTCTCGGTCTGCAGCATGGCTGTTTGCATAGCATACAGTATTTCCCTAAGCTTTGAAATCTTTGCCAAAAAGACAATTATTTTGAAGCTGACCCACTTAAAGGCTGTCCTTTTGAAATTGGTATTATTCAAGATTCTTTTGTTTGTGACCTAATGGTAGAAGAGTGGGACTTAATGGCTTATGGTGACAAATTGCTTAGGATAATTTAAATATTTTATTTCACACTGTCCTTCAGTGACCCACAGCTGCATTTTTAGGAAATGAACCTGACATCTTTATTTGAAAGTTTTTCTGCACGCATGTTTATAGTACTGTTTACTATACAATATTTTCCTAATATGCCTTACACATTTTTATGAACATATTATAAAAATGTATTCTGTAGTATTGTAAAAAGACTGCATTGCTGCATATGTTGAATACGTTTGTGAATATTATGTTTGCTTTCTAATTACGATTTACTGTTTTTTTACTGCTTCTCTCCGATTGTAATATTCACTTTTTGTCATTTATGCTATCGAAAGTTTAAGTTAAATTAATCCATAGTGCTAGGTAAAGTAGGAAAAAAAATCTGCCCTTCCTTTAATAAAGTAGAGCAGACTGAGGGTGCTGGGGTTGTGCTCTTGAATCTTTGCGGCATTAGTAGGTGTGACGAAAGCTTCCATAAAAAGGATCAAGTGTACATGGAGAGAGCCGCTGCTCTTAGTGGGTTTAACTCCGAATTACTCAGAATAAATTACTACCAAAGTTTTAAGGGTGCTACAAAATTACTTGTCAAGTTTTAGCTACCTATTTACATTAACATTTGTGTAACAGTGGCAGATCTTATAAAAATGTATGTATTGCGTTACACTCTTTCCAGTTTTATTTTCCCGTGTCATGTATGACATTCCCCCTTTTTTCTTACTGCTAAGACAAACTGTTACTGGTTGCACTTACTATGATAACACACCGGAGTGTTTATTTTTATTTTGGCTGTCCAAACTTAGCAAACACAAATTGAATCATATGTTTCTTGTGGTATTGTTTGAAGGTCCCGGGAACGATGTTGTCCCTCACAGTTCGTATCCCGTGAACCTAAAACTACACCTAACATTGCAATTTCGACGTTGAGATCTGCGTTTCATTATTTATGTAACCTCTGGCTTATCAGTGCTTGTTTGGTCATAATCGGGGGAGTCTCTGTTGCCAAGTCTCCCATCCAGCATTAGGGTTTTGAAGACAGGCCAGCCTCAGTATTCTGAGGCACAATTTGCAACCACAACGTCGCACATTGCACGGACTCCACGCGCGCTGAACTGTGCGCTGACTTTTCTAGCCTTCACGTAACAGATTTTTATTGTTTCCAACTGACGGCAATGTTGTACAATAAGGCATAAATGAAATAAGGCACATTTTTTGATTTCGTTAAAAATGCTTTTACAGAACCTGGCATCCTAGATTGTGAAGAATGTCTGGCAGGAGCTAAATGCAAGCCTGTGTTTGACAGCATAACTAACTGAGAGATTCTCGTCCAGCTGGACAACCCTATCTTGATTAACAATCGGCCCTCTGTAGTGGTCCGCACAAGATGTCCACTAAATTAGCTGCTCCTCTCAACCATTCAGAGGGATCTTTTACTTTGTGTATGGGAATCAATGGTTGGCTAGAGGAGATAACCAGGGGCACTGCACAGATAGAGTACTGTTTTCAGCTCTGACAATTGTTATGACTGTATCTGTGATGAAGGAAATTAGCTGAAAGCCTCATCTGTTCCTTTTTTTTTTATTATGAAGCATACCATAGTATTCTGTTTTTTTTTTAACATAGCACCATAGATATACGTATACAAAACTGTTCTACTTTACGTGACACTACACAGCACATATAGAGTAGTGATTTAAAAATATAGTCTTTCAGCCAGGTAAAGTGTTTCGAATAAGTTTATCTCAGTTTCTCCAGCAAAGCATTCAGTTGTCCGAACAAGTGAAGGTTGTTAGTGTTTTTAAGCATTGGCTAAGCGATTGAATGTCAGCGTCATGTAACACAAACGATTTTAAGCAGATGCTCGCCATGTGATTTGAACACAGGTCGTCAGCTTGGTAAGGCACAGTCTTGTTGTGGCAAGTTGCATTCCTTCAGTAAAATACTCCATGTAACATTGTTAGGCTCTTGAGATTATAGCATTAGCTAAGCAACAACAAAAAATATATAGTAAAGGACAGATTGAACTTGAGTGTGTCACAATTATTTTCTGACATTTCATGGCTTAAAAAAATCCCAAGGTGGGTGCCGTGAGCAGTGGTGATCAGGAGATCAGTTTGCATTAAACGAGCAATTGCTATTCTGCGTTTGACCCGCCGAAGTACGCCTGGCCCAAGGCAAAGCCTAGGGCTAAAACCAAGACGGCTACCTTTGCAGTTGTCATTTCAAGAATACACTGATTTCTGCTGCAGCATTTGATAGAATGATCAAGTACCGGACAAGAATATCTTTCTTGTTTTTTATTGTTGACTTTGCTGAAGAATTATATGTAAATTAATTCCCAGTAAGCCACCAATAATTATTAGGATTCCAGTTTAATGTGGAGAGTATGCGTCAAATGGAGTAACCCAAAACATTTTACAGTAATGATGATGATGATGATGATGTATATTAGTAGTGGCAGTATTTCAGATTTGAAGCAACAGCAGATAATTTATGTATGTTTGTTCATAGTGTGTGTGCATATAATATTAATAATAGCAATAACAATAATAATCATAATTCATAATAACAATTGTGTGTGTATATATATATGTATGTGTGTATATGTATGTATGTATATATATGTATATATATAAAATGATTTTTTCCCCTCTTGGCAGAGAGATTACCGTTCAAATCAGTCTGAACAGGGGCCAGTCTTTCATTGCACATGAAACCATCTCTGCCACAGCGTGTGTAAGTGTGATTGGAGTTGCCTGTGTTTCCTTCTCCTTCTGTATTTCTGGTGGATATTCATGGTGGGTGACTGCAGCCTCTGTTTCGCTGCCCTAGTCCAGCGGCATAGGGGTGCTCATCTTCTTCCTGGTGCTGCTCCTGCTCGTGGCCTTGGCTGCCATGTGGTGGTTCTGGCCACTCTGCTGCACTGTGGTAAGTAATACACTTATACAGCAGAGTACTCTTACATGTTGTTTATGTATTTGTATTTTCCCCAATTTTACATTGATTTTACTATTTTTTTTTTAAATCTGCTCTTTTCTGACCATTTTAAAACTAAGTTCTTATTTTTCCTTCATTAGAATTTCTGAGTTACATTGTCCCTTAGTGTCTAGGCAATGAACAGACAATATAAAGGTATCTTTAGGGCTGGGCGATATCGTATCGCGATTATATCGTGCATAATCACCAGGGCTTCAGATGATGGGCACAACATATGGCCGGATGCCAGCTGTTCGGCACTATACAGCCATTTATTTACGCCCACAAGTAGATCAGTAATACGGCTAAAATATTAATTACTCATTTTATGACGCCCAAAGTTAGTAATCAGTATAAACTCTCCATATCCTTATGTTTAATAAGTGTCTGTCTTTAAACTGCAAAAAGTACCACCACACCTCCGATATCTTTTTACCTTGTTTATCCTCAAAATCGCCTCTTTTTAAATAGCTGCTGAGCTATTTCTTTGTTCACCGCCACTGTAGTTTACCAAACCATAGTATAACAAAACGGTATTATGTGATGTGCGCCACTAGCCGGATTTAATAAACATACACCAAGTTTATACAGATTACTTTCTTTTGGGTGTCACAAAACACATCTCATTAATATTTTACCCGTACTAGTAATCTGCTTAACAAATTGTGGGCGTAAATACACGCCTGTATAGTACCGAATAGCTAGCGTTCGGCCAAATGTTTCACCAGTCATCTGAAGCACTGGTGATTATTGCGCTTGCACAATATAATCGCAATGCGATATCACCCAGCCCTAAGTGTCTGTCGACTCTGTGTTCACATTTGGGACCGGGACTACCGGATGCAAATCAATTTGAGCATATCTCAGTAGTTATAGGGGAGAGGCGAGATATTATGTATGGTACTGTAACAGACACAGTACTCTGCAGCAAGTAATTATATATTCATAACACTACAATTACAAGAGATTGCACTTAGATTTCACAAAAAATAAGGCACGAATTGCACTATGAAATCAAAAGATGCACGCAATAACGAACAGTGGGAGCTGAGAAAAAAGGTGCCTGAAACTGCGGTAAAATATTTTATTGCACAGTTTCTTTTTATGTGACAAAATATGACAGGACAGGTACTGTATCTGTATCGTAGCTGCTTATTGTTGCCGTCTATCACATATACTTTACTGTATGCGTACTTTATTAAGTTAGATATGGACAGTGGGCTATTCTATGGCTGGCAGCACTGCACATTCCCCTGCACCTGTCACACTAAGCAATGTACCCGCTAATGTCCTACTATGTCCACTTTCAGGTACCTCTCGATCATTGTATATTATTTACTATGGACTTTGGACATGACTGCAATCAGATGTTTCTCAATAAGACATAAGTCAATGGATATCAGTATTGTGTTTTACAATTTATAAATGAGCCGTTTTTAGTAAGTAATGTTTTTAGATGCTGAAGTATTCTTTACTTCTATGCGACTATGTTTTTGGTTTTAACTGTCGTGGCACCGTCATGTGTAGATGTCATTGTGTCCGCCTTTAATGGTTTCTGTGCTTACACAGGAACAGGAAGGTACTCTAGAAAAGACAGAAATGCCTAACTGCAATCTCATTGTTTTATGATATATAATCTCTACAAAGTCTTTTTTAGTTTATGTATGTATATGAAGATTTGTAAAATATACTGTCTATTGATGCAAGCACCTGTCTTTACAGGATACTATTTAGGTTAACATAGTTGTCATTGTCTACTGTTCTGAAAATGTCATCAGAAAATAAGTGTAAAATTTAACTGCCTGTAGAATGTGAGTGATGAATCAAAAAGGGACATAGAGTTCAGTAGTGCAGCAAAAGTTTGTTTCATACTGAGAGTGCTTTATTTTGAACAAGGATGCATTAACATGTGATGTCAACATTTTAGTTGGTTGTGGTTTTCTTTAGTTTGCTTGGTGTGATAATTCAGATGCTAGGCCCAGCTGTGCTATGTGCAATTAAACAGACATGCATGGACTGCCTGCTGAATCAGTAAAATATGTTTCCTGTCAGATATATAATCAAGGATCAGATGAAGTGTATTTATGAACCTGAATAAACTGGGGAAATGGTAACCTCTTGCAGGGTAACCACATACATAAGTGTAATTTTTATTGTTCTGTAAAAAAGATTAAAATGAAAATTTAACATGCAGGCAAACATGTTGTCAGCATTCATAGCATGGGTGGATGATTTTGGCAGTTATGTGCTACCATTGTGCCATAGAAGTGCCTCAGATAACAACAGACATGGTAATGTTATTTGTAAAATACAGTATTTTTAAGTTTACAGGCATGTTTAATTTGTCAGGTATCAAACGTGTGCGTGTGTGTCTGTATACTGTGCTCATAGCAAATATTGTATGTTCTTTTACAAAGTTAAAATCTTATATTGCATTTATTCATCTTTATAAATAAAAATGAGTGTGTGTGTAGACATAAAGTTGAGTCTGCTGTACCATCAGCCTAGATGCATGTATCAGGATCCTGATGGATGATATGATGCACAAAAGCAAACGGAAATCCGTTTAGTTTCTGTTGAAGAGTGATAGTCTAGAGGGCAATTAGGGCAATTATGTCCTATTACCGTGTGTCAGAATCTATACTAACGGTCACTTAATTTTTGCAATAATTTACATGTCATGCAATATGTCTGGAAGATTTGCAGTTAAATTATGTCACAAATGGGGGAAATCTTTTAGTATGAAATCTGCCAAAAATTTGCCATTCATTTCTTTCATACAGTGCTCCAATTTGCCTTGAGTCAAAAGGGCAGAATAATTCTTTGGCTCAAAGTGTTTTTTTGCATTGCAGTAACTGTCACTGTTTTTAATATCAACAAAACAGCTTTTCACTCGATTAGTTTTTTTTTTCTCTTCTGAAGCTAAATTGATAAATGAAAAGTCTGTATTATGGAGTATTTTGAAAATCAACAAACAAGGAAAAGTAAATTCCCCACAGGGCTTCTCTGTGACTGAATTGTCACTAATCCATTTTTTTTTTTTTGAGACAACACCTGTCTCATTATCAAGTGCTCCCCCTGAAACTTGTACTGAAAACATTAGGGCAGATTTATGCCTGAGGTAACTGTGTAAAAATTTAAATCTATTCCTGGAACTAAAATGTATTTCTTTTCTCCTCCAGAATTTAAAAGTGGCATAGTCTTGCTCCCTCCCCATTACCCTATAGTAGATAAGCATCCCCTCCATCCCTCCCCAGACTTATCTCTTATATGGTCATGGGTAGGGATTTATGGATGGATGGATGGATGGATGGAAGCATGGATGGATGTTTTCCACTGAGTTTGTGTCTCAATGAACATTCATCCCCCTCCAGTTCCCTTTCAAAGAGGGAATTAGCCAGCAGTGGGGTTGTAGTGATCTATAGAGTTGGCCCTTGGTATCCATGGGGATTGGTTTCAGGACCCCCTGCGGATACCAAAACCCATGGATTCTCAAGTTGCTTATATAAAATGGCACAGTATTTGCTCTGTTCAGTAAAAAAATGTATAAATTCCTTCTGTCTCTCACTGGCATCATTTGCGTGGGTCCAGCGTAGTGCTCAACACGTGGCCAATTCAAGGTTTGCTTTCTGCAACTTTCGGATTTTTTTTTTTTCCCGCTCCGCTGACTGTACTTAAAAGAACAGAAGTTCTCAGATCTTAGTGCTTCTATTTGAGAACCTATTTTTAATGCCATCGTCTGTCATTTTCCGGTTTATTTTTAAAAAAGTCTTGCATAGTTAAGTTTAGGCTATATGTCATGAAACCATCCCTTAATAGTAGTTCTTGGCATCATTTGCCTTTTAAAATATGTGCGTGTGTGTGTATAACAATAAAATAATGTGTGCGTGTTGGCTATTTTTTTTTTTTTATGACAGGTCATCAAGGACCCACCTCCGCCCCCACACCCCCCTGCCCGAGAACCTGTGAGTAGATTATAGCCCTGATCTCCAAACACAACACAAAACCTTTTTTTCTTCTGCTTTGATTTGAGAGATACGCTTTAGGAGTCTCCTCACCAGAAAGGCGTCGTAGATCATTTATGTTTGCTGATGAGGACAGGCAGTAATTTGTTTCTCAGCTCGGGCGTTACTTTTAGTCTTTAGAGGAAATTCTGATGAGACATTGTGGTGTTGCAGATCTAGTTTACCTCCTTTTCCTGAAATACAAATTCCAATATTCGACCCGTCTGTTTTTATCATTTTCCTGTAGTGCACCCGAATAGAAGGAAACAAGTGCAATTATACCAAACTTAATTAAGGTACTTGTCTGAAAATGACGCGTAATTCCATTTGCCTTCGTTCCTCAAGGAGCCTGAGCCAGATCCACTTCCGAAGAAAAAATGGCCCACTGTAGATGCATCTTACTATGGGGGACGAGGAGCTGGAGGAATCAAACGCATGGAGGTCAGCAGACCGACGATGGCTCTTTACAGTAACACCGACTTGCAGAAAAGTAACACCGACTTGTAGGGCTGTAGCACAGAAGTTTAGGTGTTGAGGTTAGTGGTTAAACTCGGCATTTCCTTGCTTGAAATGTGTGTTAGTTATCTGATGGTTGCTCCTAGTGAAAAAATAAACTGAGTTTAAACATTAACTTCAGGTCCTTCACTCTAGTGATCTGCTGAAGTTTGAAGTCCTGATGAAAATTCTCAACATGTTTGTTCTGGGATAGACAGCCTCAGTGTTTTCCCAGTTGCAGTGTAATTATGTACAGTGTAATATGCTTTTTTTCATTTTATGTCAGGCATTTCCATATTTAATAATGTTATCCTGAATCTTGCAGTACGTTTTTTTTATAACTATACTTGTGTGCATGTATGGGAAAAATAAGCAAAACCATCCATGCTGATTAAAAGCACCCTTCGAGTAAACAAGTAAAAATAGCATTAGTATGTTAAACTGGTATGAACTCGGTGGCCCCTTGTGACTACTGCAGGTTCGTTGGGGGGAAAAAGGCTCCACAGAAGAGGGGGCAAGACTTGAGAAAGCCAGAAATGCTGTGGTGTCCGTCCCAGAGGAAGTGGAGTATCCCGTGATAAGGAAACCCCCTACGAGACCTGCCGCCACCTACCAGCACCACGAATCTAAGTGGTATACTCCTATTAAGGTATGCATACATTTGGCAGTCGTGTGATGTGTCCTGTATTTCACTGGGTGTCACATGCCAAAGTTCTGCCTTAGGCCCTCCTCTTTCTGTAACCTTGTGGTTGCTTTATAACTTCCACCCCCCCCACCCCCTTTTCAGGGGCGCCTTGATGCCCTGTGGGCTCTGCTGCGGAGGCAATATGACCGAGTTTCCCTAATGAGACCAACGGGAGAAGACAAGGTAAGCCGCAGGCGGCAAGTCGAGCTTCCTTCCAGACCAGATTCACGCAGACAGAACAAGTAACAGAGCACAGGCCTGCTACTGATATGTACTGCGATCTGCAGGCAAAGGCCTCTCTGAATCTCAGGCTAAACGAGTGCTCTGGGATGTCAGACACAAATTCCGGAACACAGTGCCATTTACAAAGAGCAAGGTGTTTTTCTGACGCACGTTTGATACTTGCAGTGAAGTCTCATTTCCCTTTAGCGCACTTAGTTGCGGGGGTTTCGCAAATAGCATGTGGCAAGGCCTAATGTGGAAGTTAAAATTCAACTCCTGTCCTTCGTCTTTTCACTGCCCCAAAGAGACAACTGAGAATCTGCACTCGGTGTAAATTAAATGGTAGCTTTTGATTTGTTTTCATGGTTTGCCTCATTAGCTAAATACATTGTGCTATGTGTGTTATATATATTTCTTTGAATGCGTTAAAGGTAAATTTGAAAAGGGCGTGCGGGTGTTAAATGAAGCCTGCTTGATGCTCACCTGAAGTGCTGGCCAGGCCGACTGCAGGGCTTCCCGTTGCCTGCAAGCCGTGCACGGGGCAGGAGAAGTGCACACTTACGCACGCACGCGGCCTTTGATGTCGGGCGGAAATCCTCCGGGGTCATGAATTTTTCAGCTGCGGCAGCCGCGGCACCGCGAGGACTCGTACAGGTGCAGAGAGGCAGGTTGTCACGGACATCTGTTCCTCGCGAGGGGCCCGCCGTCCCCGTCGGCCGGCCCGCCACACTGCCGGATCGTCAGAAGATGCGGTCTAGGGGAGCGTGGCGGCCCCCGCTCTCCCCCTTTTTCGCCCGAGGGGGCTCCGACACCAAAGGTAGCGTGGGGGTGGACACAGCTGCACTCCTAAACTTGCCCGAGGCACAAATACAGAGATCCAAAGTAGCCCGGCTGTGTTGTTGGGGAGACGGGGGAGCAACAGAGGCACTTCAGAGCCAACTTAGCGGAGCAACATCTGCCACCGAGTTTCTGTGGAGCGCCGGGGGACGGCAGGTAGGGAAGGTGGCGGCAAGTTGACAGGCCTTATTAAAGGGGCTGGAGCTCTTTTGAATGGCCCCTCATTGCAAGCCGGAGATGCGCTCAGCAGGATTTGTGTATTTTGTTACAAAGCAGCAGGCTGCAAAGTGTACTAAAAAGCTCATTTATAAGTGGCACATAAATTAGCATAATGAGCAGGCACTGCCTCGTCGGGGCACGTGTACAGAGGTGCAGTGAGAGAGAGCAGCGCATTAGCACCCTTCTCAGCACACAGGTGGCTTCACGCGAGGCTCAGTGTCCATTTCTGCGTGTGGCTGCCGTGATCCCACATAGGGCCGCCGTGACTCGTCAGCCTGGTCGATGACGATGACAGTGAAAATGCGCCGGCATCAATATTTTAAATCACCAATTTATTATTATTATTTTTTTTATGAAATTACAGTTTTTGGTTTCAATAACACATCAGCCTTCCTTCAACATCGCTATGTAGCTATGGACGTATTTCAGATTATCACAAAACTAAAAGGTTTTGATGGCAAACCAGCACTAGTGCTACGTATGAGCATTGGTGGACTGTCTGTTCATGTTTATTAAATTACCATTGTCATGGAGAGCTTTTTAATATCCTTTGTCCTTGTAGCTGCTAAGTACACTCATTCTTAAAGCCATGACGTTGTCTGCCTATCACCTTAGAATTCCCATAGAATAAGTGTTTGTGGAAATGTTCAGGCTAGACTCTGTGCTTATTTTACATTGATTGATGGTGTCAGTGTGCATTAATGTGCGTCGGCCTTGTTGGGACCAGTACGTGTTATTACTGTAAACTAAAACTGAATCAAAACCGGAAAATAAAAAATATATATATATATATGTGTGTGTGTGTATGTGTATATATATATATATATTACTCTATGTAATGAAAATTAA
>JAODKN010000114.1:12225521-12241303 GCA_026774425.1 Petrocephalus zakoni
TCCTTGTGTCGTGGCCGCCCCGGCTCGCCCCGTGCCGGGGGCGGGGGGGCGCCCCCCGCCGCGGGGTGCTCTGCGGGAAGCAGCTGCGGCTGTATACATCTGCGCCGAGCTATTGGCAGCCCATGCATATTTTTAGCCCATGTGTCACAAATAAACGATGGCTAAATCAGTGTGTGTGTGTGTGTGTGTGTGTGTGTGTGTGTGTGTGTGAGAGAGAGAGGAGGACGCTACCGAACGCACAGGAGAAATAACTAATTTGGTGGCCTTCTCATATTCTGTAGGACATAAGGTTTATTTTGGTTACATTTAAAATGAGAAAATAATTACTATCTGACGTATGGAGGTGCTGTTTGTTCATCCCCAGACAGGTTCTGTCTTGGTGCTGTGGGGATTTCGCTATATGCATTGCAGACCAGAAATTCGGTCCATGATACAAATCTGAGGCAAAATATATAATGTTTGACACGTCTTAAACCAAGTTGTTAGGTGTTAGTTCTAAGTTTCTTAAAGACTGCTAGTCACCATATTGGAATTTGATTTCAGGTTTTGGTAATATACTCTGCATTTTCTGCAGTCTCCAATAATGCATCCTACCTCTCACAAACGTGTTCCACTAACCCCCTTTTGAAGAATACAAGCTCCAGCGTATCGGTTAAGCTCACAGACTCTGATACGCTGTCAAGCGAAGCAGATGGCACGGGTGTAGGGGTCATATGCCGGCCGCGGACTGCGGCTATGAATTGCTTGTGCGTGAGCGTCGACCTGCTTGCAAACACATGTTGACATGTTCTGCATGTTTCGCTTGTTGTGTTTTTTTCCTCTTTCCCCGATTGGTTACAATTTATAATTTGGTTAGGATGTCTGGGAGGATAAGCAGAGAGATGCCTGCAGATGCCCTTGGTTGATTTAATCCTTGGGTTCTATTCAAACTTTGGTGTTGTTATAAATTGGTTTCAGTATCCTTTGTGTCCAGCTTCATCAAATTATTTTTCATTAAAGCTTTGTAAAAAGATAAGAGTGTATAGGTAAAATTGTTTAGGCTGAAGTTGGTTTCTAATTTAGCAGTTTCTTATTCAAAAAATCCATTCCACCTTAAGTAAGATTTGGACCATCTTAAGTAATCTGCCATATTTACAGCAATTTATCTGGTCAAAATCAAAACATTGATACCATCTGAAAGAGCAACTATTGCACTTTGAAATTCTTAGTTTGAAGATCTTGTACTGTAAACATTTTAAAATGTCATTTGGCATTGTTTCCCATTAAGACCCATTGAAAATATGGGATCTACCATATTTACAGCAATTTATCTGGTTAACATTAAAATGTCCATTCAAAATCTTAATACCATGTGATAGAGCAACTGATTTTTGCACACGGATTGGTACTGTAATTACATGTAAACAATGTTACATTGAATCCAAAAACTGCACATTTACTCATTTTAAATAAGGAGTTTCTGGTTGGTTTCTGTCATGTGAACTGTTAGATGAACTTAATATGAACTTGGCTTCTTCCCAAATCTATATCATCCATCCATCCCACTTATTTCCAGTACAGGGTTGTGGGGAGCCTGGTGTCTATCCTAGGAATTAGAGGACACAAGGCAAGGAATCACCCTGGATGGGATACTGAATGTAGCTGTGCTGGTTAATTAATGAACTTGTAAATTCTGGTTGCTGTAAAGTCTTTACTGCTGATTGAGTTTCTGCCTACAGAAGACCCTGTATTTAGACCCAAATGCATGGCTCTGAAGTACCACAAAGAATATTCGGGTTTGAGCTCAAAAGGCTTACAGCCTGACTTGCCGAAGCCTGAGAATCTCTGACATGCCTGATGTGTTCCACCCTATAGTTCAGCACTCAGCGCTGCATCAGTATCTGTTTATTTTGTCTTTCAGGGTCGTTGTATTAACTTTAACCGAGTCCAAACCTAATAGACTGAGAATGGGATGGCATTTGAAATACAAGGGGAACTACCTACTGAGGACAACGGAAGAAGGGCAACCCTCGAGGACCTTGCAGCAGTAACCTGCAACCACTATCATCTGGTGTCTGATTCGTTCTTTATATGCACTTAAGTTTCCCACCATACCCAGTAATGTAGGGTATTTTTTTCCACAGTGAAATATTTTAAGCACCTTTAAGCTTTTAATCTTTATATCTCAGTTAATTTGAGGAGGAGTGTTTTTTTGGTGTACAATTTGATGAAAATTTAAATTTAATGCGATGTGTTTGTGCCTTTAAGTCTGTTTTGCTGTTAAGCACATTAATGCCTTAATGTATTATTCTTTGAAATGTGTTAACTTTCATTCAGGCCTTGTTCAGTGAAAAGTAGCATAAATAAGAATCAAAATGGAATAAAGGGGATATGCGCCTTAAGGCGCTGGGAAACCTGTAGGAGGTGCTCATGCTGCCATCAGATACTTTAGCTGACTTGCATCATTTCCTCAGGAGTGTGCTTTCAATTATCTTCTGGCACAGTATTTCTCTGATCCAATTCATAAGGGGGGTAAATATTTTGAAATATTATAGATGCCAAATAGGCCAGAATGCTTATTTTCCTGTTGACTGTTTTGTGTGTCTGGTTTTATTGTGTCATGTACTTTTATTATTGGGAAGTATCGTAAACAGTAGATAGAAATCACCATTTAAGTGTGTGCCGATGCCTTAATATTGTCTTTTCATAAGGGCTTTTGGTCGCCAAAGGTTTCTGTCTTTTATTCAGCCACTCGTGGCTCATGAGAATTTCAGGTTAATTAATGTAATTAATGACTACAATAAGCAGTAGCCTGTGAAGATCCTCGTAATCTTTTTTGGCCTTTTCTCATAGGATGACTTACCATCTATGAATGACTTTGATCACTGTGCCTTTACAATAGAATTATGGGGCGTAACAAAAAAATGTATGACATTGTCAACAATAAAAAATAAAAATTGACTCTTGGTTGGAAAAAAAAGTTTGCTAGTTAAGTACAAGCTGGTAATTGCTTGTTTTATGGGATAATGTAAATTAGTAAAAAAAAAATTTTACTGGATAAACGTGCTCAGGATTGGAGGAAAAATTAGATGATAACTTCAGACATTTGACGTTTTTTTGCAAAGTCAAGGCAATTGTTAAGTTCCTTGTATTGTAAATGATGTGATTTTGAAGTAAGGTTTAAAAGTTCATGAGCTGCGGAAGTATTGCTGACTGTAATAGGCCAAGTCAAAAGCAGTGTAAAAATGTCCCTGAATGAGAAATAGCATGAAAATGAATCTTTCATAGTATTTGTACCAATATTTAAATATCTGACCATACTTTAATACATGGTCATTGTTTTTTGTGCCTTTTTGTCTTGCTTTCCACAAGGTTGAAATAACCTATAAAATTTTATATTCATGTCAGATGAAAGTCATTTTACCGAACTTTTGAAGATTTGTTTTGACAGTATTAAACCAGGTATAATTTCACACAACTTTTTATACACCGTTTATGGTTTTATACCTATTATCACAAAGGGTTATGCTCAGTAACATCTTCTGTTGTATTGCTATTTGTAAAGTTTGAACACACTTGGATGTGGTCAAAAAGTGTACACTTTAGTTTGCTTTCCACTTCATTGCTGTCCTAAACATGGTAAACTCTCGCACACATTTTGAAGATTCCCTTCTTTTTTTCCATGATAATTTCACATTGTTAGACCAACTGTATTTATTAGTGTATTTGCTTTTTCCATAAACATTGAGTGTTTGATGTGTTCCGAAAGATGCCCTTTCAAGATATAATGCTGAACATGTGGACCGAATAATTTCTCTGCTAAATCTTAGCTTCGAGTTTTTAAGAGTAATTGTGCATCTACTGTTTTGTCATTGTCTGCATGCCTTGAGCAGATGGATCGCATCCTGCATGATGCATTTAACCCAAGAAAGTTATTTCTTGGCTCAGTCTATCCAAGCATCCTTTTTGGAGCCAAAAGATGAGCATCAGAAGCAGCAGGCTTTCCAGAATGAGTGAGGCCCTGGGATTTAGTGAGTGTGTCCTGGGTAGCATCACAGACCATATTGTTGGTTGAACAAGGCAGTGGTGCTGAAATTATTATATATTGCAACATACAGAATTTTATATGTCTGAGTCATACTTTACAGTGAACAGTGTTTGAGTACAAGTACAGACGGTGTTTTGGTTTCACTGTGACTTTTGTGCCTTATGAGCTTTTAAAATGCTTTATTCCTTTACCGTCAACACTGTTTTGTATTTTTGGTATTGCTTATTATCAATCATGCAATATTAGAAAAATAAAAGCATCTTTCAGAATATGCCAGATGGTTGTGTTGGTTTTTGTTTAGTTGTTCTTTGTGGTCTCTGTGGTATTCACAGTCTTTCACACATTATCTGGCTCAATCAACGGCATTACCTAATAAGTCTATTACTTTGCTCAGTTGAACATTTCACACAGTTTGGACTTTTTGCAAGTTTAAAATTCCTTGAAAATCCATATGCTTTTGCAGATCATTTTGCAATGCGGTAATTTGGGGGAAATGTTTTACTAGTTTATCAAATTAAATTTTTGGAAATTGGCATATTTTGTCATACTGTTCTTAATGTAATATTAGTTTTTTATATATAATGCATAGATTTTGATGTATAGACTTGGTGAATAATATGTGTAATTGTACTAATTTCCTGAGCATGTCTTTTTTGAATTGTCGAAAACCTAATCCAACGGAAAACATCTGAGATTTTGTGCAGAATTTGTGCTTCACTTACACTTGGATTTTATAAAATGATGTTTAAATAAGGGAATAAGGACATCTTTTGATATGCTGATTAATGACAAAAACTGAGATAATGAGGTAATATATGTGCTTGGATTTGAAATTTAGAATGATAAAAAAATTAGGATGCTTATATCAATTGCATATAAACATTTTTGATATAGATTGCCTTGTCTTTCAAGTATGATAATTAAAAGAATGATGTGGGATATCCTGAGCAACATTAACAAGAAGGCATTATTAATCAAGGAAGGGTGGCAAAGTGTGGACTGGACGCGTCTCGCTACCCTTCAGCAGCCACTGTGCCCAGATCCAGGCATGTAACTGAATTAGCTTGTAATTGATGCAATTTGAAATTCATTAAGTCTCCTTCTGAAGATGAGACTGTAATTAACTGTCTGCTTTGCATGCCATATTCAGTCTTGCAGTTGGAGGTCCTGCTGCTAATTATGGCCACACTTTAGTGAACTGACTTCCAGGTCACATTACTAACTACTGTCCCCTTCAGGAGAGAAAGGTTAGAATCAAAGTCAAAGAAGGTTATGGTTAAAAAAATAAAAAAGAAAAACAATACCCTTTTAGACATTCGTCATTAATGGATCTTTATTTACTAGAATGGGAAGCACTAATATAATATTACTTTCTTGTCAGTGTGGTACACATGCCTTAGCTTTTGATGTAAAGCTCCCCAAATACATTCAGCTTCAGGCAGTGCCTGGGTGATGTCCCCGCTGACGCTTCCAACAGGCCACGTAGTTTTGGCCACAGCTCAAGTCCACTTCATGCTGAACCCCCGCTCTTGCCAACAAGGTTTATCCAGCAGTGTTTTTTGTCTCAGGCTTGTCATCCTCGCACGCGTCGCTGGAGCAGGTGACTGCATGCCAGCACCGACTCCCCGGCTTTTTCCACTGCCTGCTCGTGTGATGATTGCATACGTTTGTTGCTAGCAAACACTGTTGCCCGGTTCTTTTTTGTTCTGCAGTTAGCTCCTGCCAGTAAAGCCGCTTCCATTTTCATGCATACTTGAGTACGGATTGTCCACCCCGCCCCCAGGAGAAGTGGGAATGATGCTTCTGAGCTGAGAGGGTGGGTCACATCAGTAATGGGCATGGATGCTACACGCAAGCTATACAAAGGACCTCTAGTAAAATACTGTCATTCATAAAATTATTTATAGACCAGAAAATTACTTCACTGCACGTAATTCATAATTTCATTGGAAATAATAATTTTGGCATAGTTTTGAAACAATATTCATACTGAAGCATATTAGTTTTAAACTTTTGACATTGGAAATGTTTTCTGATATTCTATTACTTTGTTTTTAACTATTTATTACAGTAAATTATAAATCTGCTGGTAAACCTGGCCCAGCAGATGCACTTACTGTATGCCCTATATCCATCAAGCTGCCAAAGGGAAGTCGATAAGACCTGGAGAAATGACTGAGCTCTCCAACTGGCGTTCCCAGTAGTCCAGATTCCGAGGAGGAAGGACTTAAGAAGGTTCAGTGAAGACTACCAGCAGCTGACCGATGTGATAATCAGACAGTCATATTTGTTGACCCAGATAGATATGTCACTATACCTAATCTTGATTTAGAAAGGATTTTCAGTCCTTGAAGAATGAATCCTGGCAGATGGACTTGGCACCAGATTGAGGCCCAAGACCGCCTGTTACACTGGGAGGGACTCGATAACGAGCCATACCATTTAGAGTTTGCTTTACCAATATACTCGCTTACACTCTGCCAACAGTGGCAGCATGCCCACCTATGCTGTTCAACTGGTAAAAGGCCTCAAATTTGAGGTCTAATCTTTTGTTGGCCAGAATCTTTATAAGGTCGATATTTTCGCTCTAAGGTTGATTTACTGCCACCCCTGTCTTGTGGAAATGTTGATGCTCGGCATCTGTGCTCATGACTGTCATCCCGTACAGCTTGCAAACAAACAGAACTCGGATCAGGAAGGAGCCACTAATGCTACTTCCACATTAACAGGATGTCCAGGAGGAAACGGTGACGTGCACGCATTCAGTCAAATAAAGGAGCACATTCCGAGAGCCTGGAGAAAGTCACTGCAAATCATGTAGCTTTATGATCTAAGCACCACATCCTGCTGTTTAGGGATACACGTGCAGAAACTCTGTCACATCTAAGAGTTAAAAATAAACAATAAAAACAACATGGTTGTTTGACTATATTAATATACTAACTGTACTCACTGCAAACAATGAGCAGTCATTGTTTCAGGAATCGTCAGTGTGGTTGGCACTGAAGTAGTAGTTGCCTCGAAAGAAAAATAAAAAATTTAGCAATGGAAAAATATGCATCCATCCATATTCCGACTGCTTATCCTGGTCAGGGTCAGGGTGCCAGTGGACCTGGAGTCTATCCCAAGCAGCACAGGGCGCAAGTTCAAAGCAAGGTACACACCCGCAATTTTGCATCAATAAAACATGGAAGAAGCCAAAGTGACCTGGAGATCACACATTTTGTGGAGATCATGCACACACACACACACACAGTGGAGTGGAAAATGAACCACCAACACTAAAGGTGTGAGTCTATAGGATAAATATATTATTATGAAATATGTCAAATTAATAATGGTTGCAGTATAATAGAGCTCTGAGGATAAATTTCTGTGCCGTGGCTAATCAGGTTTTTATTTTTTCAATGACATCAATTTCCCATCTAAAGAAAATTCACAAGTGATGTTAAGTTAGAAGCCCATTGTCTGGGGTCACCTGACCCCAATGACATTCTAAGGATAATATTAAGGTACTCGGGCTCCTATCTTGGTTAATATCTGCTTATGTCCTACATAAATCTGACGAAAACTAGTTATTACATGAGTTTAGCCATATAATCCACCCATCCATCCATGCTAATCTAGTACAGGGTTACTGTGAGCTTGTCACCTATCCCTGGAAGCGCGGGGCAGAATGGGACACCCTCTATGGGATGCCAATGCATCATGGGATACATACCAGCAGCAATTTTGAGAGTCTTCTAATCTGCATGTTTTTTGACTGTAGTAGGAAAACCTGTGATAACACAGGAATCACATGAAGTCCACAGACTATAAGCCATACAGGTTTTAGGAGGCCATGCTACCCAGTAATTTACCTTTAACCATATGATGTAAATGTATAACTAACTCATATTAGTGCCCTGTTTGTATTTAATATGTCTTAGAATAGCTTCAAATCTGAAATCGGATAACGACATCGTCACCATGTAAATTGTAAAACTAAGACCTGAGATCCGCGAGCAGCTTGAGAGGCGTTCAGATTGCTTACTTTATCCTAAAATAAATGTGCAGTGTTACAAGGACGTTGGCTATTTAAAATGTTCGTGAAGGTAATGGCACTGAAATAACTATTTGATCTGCCTACATCGCTATAACTTTAATGAATAATGAAGCGGTGTCCTTCACATTGATTCAATTTCCATTGGAAGATATATTGTTCTGATGACATTTATTTAAGTTTGGGATAATGTATTAATTTCAAGGTAATAACGAAAATAGATTTTTCTCACTGTTGATATGCTTCATTGTCAAAACCAGGGTAATGGGGATGGATAAACTCTATTTGACATTGTCGGATAGTGGGCTAAAAAATATTGCCATATGGGGACATAAAGATGAAAAATGGCACCATGAAAATAGCTATCCTCAAGACCATCGTATCTAACTTTTTGCTTTTCGTAGAGGAAAGTAGCAACTAGGTGGTTGTTATGCATTACTTTTCAACATCTTATTGGCAGTTTGTGATAATTTTGTTAAAATAGTTCCTGGCTTTGAAAATGCTTTCTTAATGTCTTTTATTCCCTAATTCACAAAATCTACAGTAAGCTCAATTATAGTTGTTAGATCCATCCATCTTCTAAACACGTATTCTAGTTAGGGTCGTGGTGGGGGCCTTGAGCCTGTCCCAGACAACTTAGGGCACAAGGCAGGGCTACACTCTGGATGGGATGGTATTCCACTGCAAGGTAAAGACACAAACACTGGTCCTGTACCATGGGCAGTGCTTCATTTATGCTGCTCCGGGACCTCTCTGTTTTTGACTGTCTGTGTTCCAGCACCTATTTTCATGGATCTGGCTGCTCTCTGGTTTAAAAAAACAAATACAATAACATTAAATAGAAAAATATATACATTTTAATATACAGGCCAATTTTCGTGCAATTTCACATTCTTTATTAGTCTGGATTTATTCTTAAAAATACACAGCATGTTTTCAGCAATGTGAATTCTATGCATTGCAAGACCTGCATCCTCCTCGCTACCCCTCAACCGTCATATGTCCACTGCATTCCAGCACCTTCTGATTTACAAATTAAGCACTGACTATGGGCAATTGATAGACATCCATTAGTCAGGTAATAGAGGGAGGACATGCAGACTCCTGAATCATGACCCCAGAGCAGAGACAGTATTTGAGCCCCCAACCCTGCAGGCAGGAGGTAATAGTACTACTCACTGAATGACCATGCTACCATCATAGATATTGCACCCCATTCCCAATTAATCATGCAGAGGCAAACACCAGAGGTTTTGTAGTAGTACCAATTATAATAATATAATTATGGTTTAGAAAGCAAAATGACAGATTTTCCTGAACATGCATATACATTAACGCAAACATACGCATGTAAGGACAGTGATCAGAATTATAAATAAAGCCTGATGTCTGAGAAGATAATGAGGTCAACAGAGATGCAGCCATATATACTGAGGGCTAGGACCCTGGAAAATAAAAGAGTAATCTGATCTCGTGTCAGCATGATGGCGGCTGGTGTTTAGCACATCTGACGTGGCCAATTTGGAGTGAAATCCCCTGAAATATTAAGCTGTTCCTTGCAGCTGTAGCTGAAATCATGAAACATTGAGAGAACATCTGCTGTGGATCGGGTGTCTCCTCAAAATCACTCATGGCATCTTAGTGCATTGTGACAACCCTAAAAAACGCCCAAAGTTTTCAGAAGAACATGCACAGAATGGAATCTGGAGAGTTTGTTGCATGTACTTAGGATAAAAAGCAAACTTTTATAGGCCATTACTGCCTTGTACTTGTGAGCTGGAGTTTGGTTAATCAGCTGGACAACATCACATGCTTTGAGTCAGGGTGAAATCAGATAAGTGGCCTGGCCCAATATTGCACTGTTCCTTGAAAATTATGTGGTTTTGCAAAAGGAAGCTGTTACAGTAGGTGTTACAAGAGCAAAATGGCACATCACAGGTCAGTTCTGTCATTTCAAAGCATAAAATCTAACCTTATAATAAAGAAAAACTCACAGTACAGATTATGCAATGTACTGCAAACCAGCCTGTGTCAATGAATGGAAGAATTAAACTTTTACATGCTAAGTTGAAAATGACCTTGACATTCTAATATTTCAGAAATAAACCTTTTCAAAGGTTTTAAACCGTGCCGTCTGTATTTAAAGCATTCATAATCCAAAACTAACCTTAAGCGGAGCATGTATCACACGGATAGGTAAGAACGTACGCCTGTATACTATATTACACTAATAC
This sequence comes from Petrocephalus zakoni, assembly GCA_026774425.1. NCBI lineage: Eukaryota > Metazoa > Chordata > Actinopteri > Osteoglossiformes > Mormyridae > Petrocephalus > Petrocephalus zakoni. The sequence goes on from JAODKN010000114.1 coordinate 12,235,825, forward strand.
AAATAAGTTGTTAAAAACATTGTGACAGCTTCACAACAAAGAAATCAAGGGGAATGAAATCTGCGTCATTCAAAATTCAGTAAAAGGCAGATTGGTTCGCTGTGTGTATGCCTTGGTTATATAACCCCATCCTTTCACTGCCATAAAATGTATTTATAGTAACATTAGTATTAGCTAATATTTATCAAAACTTTAATGATAGAACATGTCAAATCTGTCTTTGAATTAATATAGGGAGAAAGGTTTTCAAATTGTATTATTCATTATTTATTTGTGTAATAAATTAGGGCATAATATTTATGAATACAGTAAAATGCAGGTAAAAAGCATGGTTATATTGGAAATTAATGGCTTTATTTTTCACACATTACATGACCTGTTACTAAAGGAATGTCAGCTTTGTGAATAAACAGTTCTATATTTTTAGATTTATATAGCTGCTAAACACAAATTAAACACAAAATTAAAAAACTTGGTTGCCGGAATGATACGCAAAGTCAGATTTTCACTGTACTGAATAGTGTAACTATTGTTTACTGTGTACATAACAAAAACACTGAATCTTGACATGACATGCCTTTGATATATATCGTAGTAAAGTATGTTTTGTCATATACTATTTGTAATTACTTATGTTTAATTTTTTAATTTCCTGGATACAATATAATTAGCATTTTATAACTGAGATTTTCTTGTTGTATAAACTTATCACATAAATAAAAGCCTAATATGAGTGAAAACCAACTGCTACACACTGTAATTGGTCTGGACCTGATTGAAAAAATGTTCATGCTGAAGTATGCGTGATGTCATTATATAGACACAGTGTAGCAGTATGTGGTGTCCCAGTGTGGGCTGTGGGTTGAAGCCCCCCCGTGTGTTAAGTTTGTATGTTCTTCTCACATTCAAGCTGGTTTCCTTCCATAGTCCAGAGACATGCTGCTTATATTAATTGACATCTCTGCTTTGTGTGATTGGGGTGGCCCATATGACATACTGGCATTCTATCAGGGGTGGTACCCTGCCTCAGTCCCTGTGGTTCCTGGCGTAGACTCCAGGAACACCAAGACCCTACACTAGATATCTGCTTTTGAAAGATGGACAAACGGGTATGACACAAATGTAAACCTTCAGTATAATGACATTTATGGACTGAAATGTCAATTGAAATATTTTGAATTTATTGATGAATCTGTGGGCCTGAGTATTCAATGACCAGAACTTGAGCATAAACATACTTTTAATGTTTTCTTTGATTGGAAAACATTCTTGACATCCCTGAAATTAATGGATCATTGTTGTTCATTCTAGGTAACAGGCACACAACAGACTTTCGATAAAACACACACAACAAACTTTATTTCATATATAAGGTCTTTACCCTCTTACATAATCAGGTAGCATTTTTGTTCCAGTTTGTAATGCTTATATACTTACTATTGCTCTATCCCCTCAATATCAACATGTCTCATGAATTTCTGCATTTTCAAAGAACATTCTCATATAGTAATATTAAATGAGTATGATGGTTTTCATAAGCTTGTTTGGAGTGTCCCCAGTGTCCCCTGAGTCTTTGCTGCAATGAATAGGTAAGGACTAGTGCCGAGCCAAAGCTTTTTTGATGGAATTTTATGTAGCTACTTCCAGTTAACCTTCATTGACATGGCAGCCGGAATAGAGCAGGAATGGGGAGCCGCATGTGAAATTCCAAAACTGAGGTGGATTTCCCCTTTAACTAACTTGTGCTGTGTGTGCAATATCAGCAAATCAGGACCAGTGCCCCATAATAAAGATGTAAAAATGAGTACATTGCTACACACAATTTGGCTATCCATGAAATTAATTTGCTTTTATGACACCAATGAAAAAGTTCTCTCTATGTGTCTATTCCTATAATATTACAATACTGCCACAACCCTTGGTCCAGATAAAATTTTACTTAATGTTCAAAGATGATCTTAAACACCATGAATTTAATGGCTGCTGCTTTGTCCTAATGAAGGAGATAAAATTGAATTATTTCTGTTTCTGAGAAAGTACATGGGGACTATAAAGAATGGTCCCATTTGCATGTGCTATCAAGCGTGAGTTTAAGGAGAAGCATTTATATGCCTTGTTAACAAAATTTGGAGTTTAAATGTGTGAAAATTGTTAATTAACTTTTTTTGAGAAAGGAAAAACATTAGCCAAATATTTTTTTAATTGCAAGCTCAATAGTATTGTTTTCAATAGAACCCTGTCTAAAAACAAATTATGAAGGGCAACCACGTGTGAAATAATAAATACTCTCTCAGGCTTGCATAGGCAACTTCTGTATAATCCTTGATGCTATAGTGGGCGGTGAGTGCCTCAGTGGGCTAAGCCTCAGTGCCTGTGATCAGGAAGTAGCTGCTTCAAGCCCAGCCTTGGCAGAACAGTCACATGTCAGTGGGCCCTTGAGCAAGGCCCTTAACCCCCAGCTCCATCTTGGCTGCCCTTCACTCTCATCCCCCAGCCTGCTTTCATCTGTGTGTGTCTCATGGAGAGCTGGGTGGGATAGGCTAAAAGGAAATTTCCCCACAGGGATCCACAAAGTATCATTATATTCTAGGTTTGTGTTACTAGGTAATTATGAAATAATACCCCATGTTTTGAGTTTTAACATTTTCAGTCGTGTTGAAACTGAGGTCAGAAAATTAATTTTAGATTTAAAAAAGACAAAACATTTTTCCACGTTTCTGCAGTCAAAAAATCAATAGTGTTTTGCAAGTGATATTTTAAGAAACTGCTTGATTCATTTGATATGAAGTACAAAATGCAACTGAAATTGTAATAGAAATCTTTTTAAAAATTATGAATTCATTAAAGCCCATATTCCACAAAATACAGTATTTCAACTAATTGCATTTGTAAATGACTGATTTACTGAAATTATATACTCAAACTATGACTTCAATGTACAAAAACATGTTTGATTTCAAACACTACATGTCATATGTAAGGGTATTAAGGGAACATTAAAAAATCACATAGATATTTCCCTTAAATATATTTATTTAATAGCTAATGGAGCATCCTGCTTCTTATTATATATTAATATGTTAAATCAGTAACCTCCATCGACATTTCACTCAGAAAACCCATTTATTTAAGGTTAACAACATGACCCTGTTACTATAGTTATAATGAATAGAGGAATTCAATCCATTACTATATTGTCAACAGCTCTTCTGTAAGATGTCAAGCTCTTATATGAAATGTAAAAATGTTAAGATATGCATGAGTCAGTAAAAAAAATCCTTCTTTTGTGATCTGAGATTAAAAATATTTTTTAGGCATTCTAATCATATCCTGAAATTCGAAAATATAAAAAGGAATTATTCAATGTTATATAACATCTTCTATCAGTTTTATATTATATATTTAACCTTGTTTTGGAGTTTATTATTCTGTTTTCTAAATTGATTGTGTAACTGATATTGCTGTTTATAATATCTTGGGCCAATACAAATGGATATTTATTTGACTGAAAAGACCTATGTATGCATTTCCCCGCTAGGCTGTTGTCAACAGGCAGCACACAGTGCAATGAACAGTCACCCAAAATATATCGTTTTTTTTTTATATTATTCATCCATCTCCATCCTCCCCTTTCACTGCCTTTTTGCAGATTCGGATACTCCAGTTGTTCTTTTTTATCATGCTATTTTTACGGCGCATATGATTATATTTTTACATAGGCCGAATTGCCATAAAAATGTCCTTCATTAAAAAAGTGCTAAATTAATTCAGGATCATACCTTTCAAAGGCATGTTATCTTTCTTGTCACAGGAAAGGCTGCCAGATTTTGCTTCCACACTTAGACTTAGCTCAACTGTGCTGTTACCTTGATTCATGGGGCTGTAATGCCACCTGCTAAGGCATTTTTTGAAAGAGAGTGGCGAATATATGAGGTATAAAGCCTGTAGTGAAGGGGACAATATTTCAGTGGAGTAGAGAGGGCTGACACTGAATGATTTAGCATACAGGTCAAAGGAGAGCTACAAAGTATTTCAAAAAATAGGCCCTGGGAGGCCCTCAGCATGACTCAGTCATCCACAGACACACGTGCCATGTGCGGACGGGCGTTGTCAGGAGGGGAATGACATGCGAATGCAGGATGTCACTGACGTAGTGCTGTGCCATCAGGGTTCCTCGAATCACTACCAGAGATGACCTGAAGTCCTACCTTATGGCTCCCCATACCATGATACCAGGAGTAATGCCAGTGTCTCTCCATAACATTAGTGGGATTGGTCCACTCATCTTAGTGCAGCCATACATGCACATGACGGTCATCTGTGGTAATGCAGAATCGAGATCCATCGCTGAACAAGGTACAAAGCCACTCATCATCTGTCCATGCCAAGCAAAGCCATCTCTGCGCTGGTGTTGACGGCAGCCTACGCTTGGGAAGGTGAACCCGTAGTCCAGCTGATGCCAGTCATCGAGACACCGTGCAGCATGGCACGGGGTGTTGTAGAGAGTCAGTACCTGTGTCCAGATTGCAGGCGCAGATATCATGGGGTTCTATAATGCTTGCCGCACAATACGACGATCCTCCCTTGGTGTGGTCTGTCTTGGGTGACTGGAACCTTCACGACGTGTCTGGGTGCTCTCACGCGCCCATTGGCTCCAACATCGGGCGCCTGTGACATCTGCATGCCCCACATGCCGGGCAATTGCATGATATGACCCCCCGGGCTCATGCAAACCCACAATGCAACCCTTACCAAACTCTGTCAAATGCTGGTAATACTGCCTAATGCGTCTACGAGGCATCCTCTGTGTCTAGACGTGCCAGCTCCTTGCAAATTGAATCATGTACACAGCCATTGCTGGTCTGCATGTGTACCAAATTACATCCAAATCTGACCATTACTTCTGGGTGCTTACCTTTTTTGTCACTGAGTATATAAGACATTGCGCATTCTGCATGACATACCTCCAGGGTTGAAGGTTTGACTCTTACCTTTGGCTATGCGTTTGAAGTCTGCAAGTTTGGCTCATTTTTGCGTGGGTTTTCCCTGGGTACTCGGAAGTCCAGAGATATGCCGCTAGGTGAGCCTAGCTGGCCAGTGGTATGTGTGAGTGTCCTCCTTGTGATGGCCTGGCATCCAGCCCAGGGTCTGCCCTGACTTGTGCCTCTTGCTTCTTTAGAGGAGCTCCAGGCTGACCCTGAACTGGACAAGCAGTCTAAGCAGTTATGGAAGATGGATGGATTCTCTGCAGAAAAACGTGTAGCTATACTTTTTCAGTTCTGTTGTTCATTCAGACCACTTCTGCAATTTAGCTAAAAAAAAATTGGTGTTGCAAAACTAGGTGTTTCTCTAAAGAGCTTTACATCGCTGGGAACAAAAGAATAAAGCTGCAATAAACTGTAACTTAGATTTCCAAAAGGCTTTTGATGTTGTCCCCCACAAGAGGCTCCTACTTAAACTCAAAGCGACAGGTATTTTA